>CM041809.1:33118528-33133528 GCA_023376895.1 Aspiorhynchus laticeps
TGAAATATTATTGCAATTTAAAACATTTGTTTTCTGTGTGAATATCTGTTCAAATGTTATTTATTTCTGTGATCAAAGCTGAATTTTCAGCATCATTACTGCAGTCTTCACCGTCACATGATCCTTCAGAAATCATTCTAATATACTGATTTATTATTAATGTTAGAAACAGTTGTGCTGGTTAATATTTTTTGGAACCTGTGATACTTTTTTCAGGATTCTTTGATGAATAAAACTTTAAAAATAACAGCTTTTATTCAAAACTGAAATCTTTTCTAACAATATACACTACTGTTCAAAAGTTTGAGGTCATGACATTTTTTCTTTCTTTTTTAAATTAATACTTTTATTCAGGAAGGATATGTTAAATTGATAAATAGTGATAGTAAAGACTTGCATTGTTAGAAAAGAATATGCTGATTTACTGCTCAAGAAACATGAACATAAAAAACATAAATTCTGATTATTATCAGTGTTAAAAACTTTGGAAACATATTCTCGCCATGGAATAAAACTATGAAAACGGTAGTTGTGAAATATCTCACAATTCTGACTTTTTTCTCACAATTCATCTTGCAATTATGTTTTTTGTTTTCACCAAAAATTCAAAAATAAAAAAGGTAATATTTTTTTATCTCACAATTCTGCCTTGTTTCTCACAATAGTAAGTTTATATATAACAATTCTGTTTATATTGCACAATTTTGATATGTTTTTCTCAGAATTGTTAATAATTTAACAGCAGATTTACTTGTTCATGGTTCTCTGATGTCTGTTAATAGTTAATAGTAGTTATTATCAATGCTGACATGCAGGTAAACGAAAGAGATATTGTATAGTTGCTTTTATTGTTTTTTAGTTATAAATATTTAATAAAAAAATATTTTTAGTCCATTTTTAAAACTTTATTTTAAAATATATTGATCTGACTATTTAGACTTTTTTCTTGCATTTCTGAGTGTACATCTAATTGCGAGTTTATATCTTAGATTTTTTTATTTTTTTCTCAGTACAAGAGAATTCATAAAAAAAATCAGAATTGTGACATAAAAGTCATGATTACCCTTTTTTTAAATCCTAGGGTGGAAACAATCTTCTATAGTTTCTATAGTTTCACGTTTTTGTTGAAACTGTGATACATTTTATTTTTCAGGATTCACAGATGAATAGAAAGCTCAAAAGAGCAGAATTTATTTGAAATAGAAATCCTTTGTAACATTAGAAATGTCTTTACTGTCACTTTTGAACAATTTAATGCATCCTTGATGAATAAAATAATTAATTTACTTCAAAACATTTTTTTTTATATCAGTCTTTCTTATGATCAGTTAAGTATATTATCATGTATTATCTCTCTTGAGCTTTCATAATGCATTCTGTTAAACTGATTATTTTTTAAATGGTTGGATTATCGTTCTGAGTCTCAGTTTGTTCCTCTGCAGTGTTTGACCGGGGGCTCGTGGCCGGCTGTAAGGACTCCATCGGCTGGATGTTCTCCAAGCTGGACACCAGTAATGACCTGTTCCTGGATCAGTCGGAGCTGGCTGCTGTAAACCTGGAGAAGTATGAAGTGTGTATCAGGCCCTTCTTTAACTCTTGCGACTCCTACCGCGACGGCAAGGTTTCCACGGCAGAATGGTGCCTGTGCTTCTGGAGAGAGAGTGAGTGTGTCATGGGCTTTTCTTGGGAAATGATCAGCAAAATTATGCTTCAGTACAAAAACAAATAACATTACAAGTGGACCACTGGGGAAAAATGTATAAAAGAGAGAAAAAAGAGTATTGTATAGTGATTAAAAAATATTTTAAAGAATTATTAAAAAAATATTTTCATTAATCATTTTAATGTTAATATATTATTTTTTTATTTTATTTTATCTTACCACATGTGTGATTTGAGAGATGGACTGCTGTGTCATTGATTTTTTAAAATAAATTTTCATGTATTTTTTGCAGAACCTCCATGTTTGGCTGAAATCGAGAGGATTCAGATGCAAGAGCCGTCTAAGAGGAAACCGGGTGAATGCACACAAACAGACAAACTAGCAAAAATACAATTGTAAGAAAGGAAGGATATAATACGCAATATATATGTGACCCTGGACCACAAAACCAGTCTTAAGTCGCTGGGGTATATTTACAGCAACAGCCAAAAATACATTGTATGGGTCAAAATTATTGATTTTTCTTTTATGCCAAAAATCATTAGGATATTAAGATCATGTTCCATGAAGATATTTTGAAAATTTCCTACCGTAAATATATCAAAACTTAATTTTTGATTAGTAATATGCATTGCTAAGAACTTCATTTGAACAACTTTAAAGATGATTTTCTCAATATTTAGATTTTTTTGCACCCTCAGATTCCAGATTTTCAAATATTGTCCTATCATAACAAACCATACATCAATGGAAAGATTATTTATTCAGCTCTCAGATGATGCATAAATCTCAATTTCGAAAAATTGACCCTTATGACTGGTTTTGTGGTCCAGGGTCACATATGTGTGCAATGGATAGAAGATAGAATACTTTTATGAATACATCAAACCCATATAAGCAGACTTCTATTAAATTAGAAAAAGTGTTTTTTGAATGGAAAATGGATGCAATGTATTTTCTTTGTGAGTTACAGGGAATTCTATGGATTCTATTGTATATAGTTGATTGATGACATCAATATGGGTAATATTAGTTAAGTAGCTAAATGAATGAATGAATAAATAAATACATACATACATACATACAAAAATAAATACATACAATTTAAATAGACCAGGAACATGAATTAAGAGAGTAAATAGTTTTAAATTATGTTTTAAAATGGTAAAAAAATTTTTTACCATATTAATGTTTTTGTATTTTGAAATAATTGGTTTAAATAATGCCAGTCTTGGTCTCTGTATTTATTTTCCTTGTTTAACTACCTAAGAGTAAGAGTAAATAAATAAAAGTAAGAGTAAATAAATAAAAAAAGACCAGAAACATGAATTAAGAAAGTAAGAAGTTTATAGTTTATAGAAGTAATAGTTAATAGTTTTAAATTGGTAAGCATTTTATAACCATATTACTGTTCTTGTATTAAAGAAATAATGCCAGTCTTTTCTTTAACTACCTTTAAATACATAATAAAATTAATAAAAATCAATAAATATAAAAAATAATTAAATATAAATAGATACAAATCATTAAATATAAAAAAATATTAAATATAAATAAATAAAATTAAGTAAAAATTAATAGTTAATAGTTTTGAAGTGGTAAACATTTTTTAACCATATTAATGTTCTTTTATTATTATAAAAATAATGCTAGTCTTGATCACTGTATTCATTTCCCTAGTTGAACTAACTAAAATTTAATAAATAATTAAATATAAACAAATACAGTTAAATAATTCAATAAATTAATAATAAATAAATAAACAAATAAAAATAATTACAAAGAAACTGTATCAATGTAAAGGCACCTTATTTATTTCGTTTTAATCTTGTTTAATTAGCAAAAAATAAAGTATAATGAAATATAAATAAATATGTGTGTGTGTGTGTGTGTGTGTGTCTGTCTGTGTCTGTGTCTGTGTCTGTGTCTGTGTGTGTGTCTGTCTGTCTGTGTGTGTGTCTGTCTGTCTGTGTGTGTGTGTGTGTGTGTGTGTGTCTGTGTGTGTCTGTGTGTGTGTGTGTCTGTGTCTGTCTGTGTCTGTCTGTGTCTGTCTGTGTCTGTGTGTGTCTGTGTCTGTCTGTGTCTGTCTGTGTGTGTGTGTGTGTGTGTGTGTGTGTCTGTCTGTGTCTGTGTGTGTCTGTGTCTGTGTCTGTGTCTGTGTCTGTGTGTGTGTGTGTGTCTGTCTGTCTGTCTGTCTGTCTGTGTGTGTGTCTGTCTGTCTGTGTCTGTCTGTCTGTCTGTGTGTGTGTCTGTGTGTGTGTGTGTCTGTCTGTGTGTGTGTGTCTGTGTGTGTCTGTGTCTGTGTCTGTGTGTGTGTGTGTGTGTGTGTGTCTGTCTGTCTGTCTGTCTGTCTGTCTGTCTGTGTGTGTGTGTGTCTGTGTCTGTGTCTGTCTGTGTGTGTGTCTGTGTCTGTCTGTGTGTCTGTCTGTGTGTCTGTGTCTGTGTCTGTGTCTGTGTCTGTGTCTGTGTGTGTGTGTGTGTGTCTGTCTGTCTGTCTGTCTGTCTGTCTGTCTGTGTCTGTCTGTCTGTGTGTGTGTGTGTGTGTGTGTGTCTGTCTGTCTGTCTGTCTGTGTCTGTCTGTGTGTGTGTGTGTGTGTGTGTGTGTGTGTCTGTCTGTGTCTGTGTGTGTGTGTGTGTCTGTGTGTGTCTGTCTATGTGTGTGTGTGTGTGTCTGTGTGTGTCTGTGTGTGTGTGTGTGTTTGTGTGCAGGCATGTACATCCCCAGCTGCGATGAGGACGGTTATTACCGGAAGCTGCAGTGCGACCGCAGCCGTGACGAGTGTTGGTGTGTTGACCCTCACGGAGCCGAGGCCCCGAGGTCCCGGATCCATGGAAACCCTGACTGCGGTTAGTGACCGCCATCAAAAATGAATAATTTTGATTCATACAATATATTGTTGGCTATTGCTACAACTATACCCGTGCTACTATGTGATTGAAACTCTGTGTCTGTGTGCCGTAGACGAGTTGCTCAGCTCCGGAGATTTCAGCAGCGGCGTCGGCTGGGAGGACGAGGAGGAGAAAGACATGGATGAGAACGCAGAGGAAGAAGAGGAGGAGGAAGAGGAGTCCGAGCCGGGAGAGAGCGACGACGGTGGATACATCTGGTAAAACAGCTTCAGCGTCTGCTGCCCGGTGCACCGACAAACCACCTGATTTACTTCTGCTTCCTGAAACATCCCACCAGCGTTTGAGTTTGCATTTCAGTGTTTTTCATTTCTGTCATCGCTTTAACGGATGCAGGGGCGGACTTAGTGATTTGGGGGCCGTAAGCAAATTTCAGGTATGGGGCCCCAACACAATAACTATTTGTGACCCTGGAGCACAAAAGCAGTCATAAGTAACACAGGTATATTTGTAGCAATAGCCAAAAATACATTGTATGGGTCAAAATTTATCGATTTCCCTTTTCATTAGGATATTAAGTAAAGATCATGTTCCATGAAGATATTTTGTAAATTTCCTACTGTAAATATATCAAAACTTAATTTTTGATTAGTAATATGCATTGCTAAGAACTTCATTTGGACAACTTTAAAGATGATTTTCTCAATATTTAGATTTTTTTGCACCCTCAGATTCCAGATTTTCAAATAGTTGTATCTCAGACAAATATTGTCCTATCATAACAAACCATACATTAATGGAAATATTATTTATTCACCTTTAAATTTAAAAAATTGACCCTTATGACTGGTTTTGTGCTCCAGGGTCATATATACTCTTTTACGCAAAAACCTTATTTTGCGCTCTCTCTCTCTCTCTCTCTCTCTCCCTCTCTCGTAGATTATAGCTATAACTAGTTTATTTACGCCTTCACAACTTAAGTAAATAATTAGTCAACCTAATGCTGTTCTAAAGCCGTATTAGGCTTCCTTATTTTTTTTCGAATCACAAAAGAAGACATTATTAAAAAATGCTTGCACTTGTCCATTTAATGAATTGTAAACTTCTTAAATTCTTTTCACAAAAAGGATTCAAATGTCATAAAAATTATCCCATGCAACTCGTTCCGTATCCCAAGTGTTCTTAAGGCATACGGTAGGGTTTGCCGAGAAACAAATCATAAATATAATCTATTAGGCTATTAAGAGAAAAGTTATCGCATTCGTGCATTTATACGGTGAGTGAACATTCGAGGCTCTTCATAACACAAATACACTCTGGAGCGTTTGCCAAATGTGTTTCACCAATATCAGATGGGCCCCTTGATTCCCCGGGGCCCTAAGCAGCCGCTTACCTCGCTTATTGGTTAAGTCCGCCCCTGAACAGATGTAAGATTCAGATGTAAGAAAGACTCAAACTCTGCGACACGGCAAACACGAAAGCCTGGAGTTTGATGCATCATCATTACCAGGGTATTACGCTTTATTTGAGGTGATTTATGCAACAGAAACCTCTGGAGATCAGGTTTACACTCACTGTACAGACCTTCATCCGTGTGAACGTGACTATAATCATGAGTTTCAGCTTCTGTCTCTCTAAAAATCATGTTTTTATGCTCTTATGCACTAAAAATGATAAACATAATGCATATTCCCTACATTAAGGCTCAGACACGATCAGAGAGTTACTGAGATTTCAGATATGCACATATGCACATTTATGACGTTTGCTCTCTGGAGCAGCTAAAATAGTCTCAAAATTAATTCTCTAATTCACATTTGCAAAAAAAAAAAAAAAGTAAAATTGTAGAAAATTGTGCAAAGATACTGGATTTATGAATTGTGTTTGCATTTGCAAATCAAATTTTGTGATTGTGAATAAGGTTATGAATTTATCAATTGATGTTTGTAAATATATCAACTTTTTGTGAATGTGAATTAGCTTTAGTTTGTTTATTACAATTTATAAGTAATGTATTTATTATAAGTATATATTTGCAAACATAAATTGATAAGCTCATAATCTAATTTATATTCACAAAATATGATTTGCAAATACACAAATTTATATACACAAAAAATGTGAATATGAATTTGCAGAAATGTGCAAATATACTGTATTATACTGTATATATTTGCAAACATAAACTGACACTCACCTAATTTATATTCACAAAATATGCATAGCAAAATTGAAATTGACTAAATGCAAAAGTATGTTTGCACCTTCCTGAAAGTTTCTACATCAACGGATTGACTTCTTTGTGAATTTGATTACATTTAAGTTTATTATTATAAGTATATATTTATAATTTATATGTGATGTATTTATAAGTATGTGTTTATTATAAATATAAATTTGCATATACGTCTAATTTATAAGTATGTATTTATTATATTATATATTTGTATATATTTATAATTTATAAGTAACTTTTATTATAAGTATATAATGGCAAACAGAACAAGACAAACTCATAACCTTTCATATTCACAAAATATGATTTGCAAATGCACAAATTTACATTCACAAAGATTTTTAGATTCAAAACCTAATTTATAAACACAAGTATGTTTGTGTCTTTTCTTACATGTTCACAAAATATGATTTGCACATGCACAATAAAATTTACATCCACAAAATAAGATTGATTATGCATAATGAAATGGCTTTTTTTTAATGTGAAACAGCGTACACATTTCTGAATCATATTTTGTAAATGCATTAATTTTGAGGCTATTTTAGCTCCATTTTGCTCTGCTGAAAAAAATATTTGCAAAAGAATCAATGTAGCAAACAAACACAGACATGGAGCGATCCAGACCTTCCAGAAACATCCGAGCTCTTTAAACAGCACCTGTCCAGTCAAATGAAACTTAATTCTGATGCCTGACAGCTGAAAAACTGTCTGAATCAGAACTGACTCCGGTTTCTTGAATGTAAGCGTCTGTCTGACATGAACGTGTCTTTGATTCACATCAGGTTGTGTTTTAACTGAAGCCTGTGGGACGTCAAAGGTCATGTTTGCTAAAACAAAACATGAAACGTTATGAGTTATTGATTATGTAAATGTTCTCGGCTTTATTTTTCATATTGCATGATAGTTCACAGCTGAAAGCTCTTTTATTGGCTCTTTCCGTGTAAAATAGCAGTCAAAGCGTGATGTGTGATGTTGAGAAGCTCGGCTCCTCGAAATCTGTGAAATAAAATGTTGTAAATAACTGAAGCGTCTCTCTGATACATAATCAGCTGTGTGTTCGTGTGTAAGGATGTATTTGATGTTCTCTACATCTTAAGAAACTCCGGAGGAGAAATATCATTGACTGAGTTTGACAAAGCGTCTGAGAATCAATATCTGGCATTAATATACAGCCTCAGAGTCAGTGAAAATATCAAACAGCATGAGAATCAGATCATTCATGCTCATTAATGCATCAAAAATATTATTCAGAATGAGTTTGAATGTGATATTCTGTTTCATTCATCACACTGGAAATGGAAGAAATGTTGAGTGCAGTGCATTGTGGGATACTGTATTCCAGCTGTATGCTGCAGTTTCCCAAATGAAGTAGAGATCTATGCATACAGTAATTTGCATATGCAACAGGGTTATTATAGGTTTATTATTATAACTAATACTAAAACCATAAAAAATGTTCTTTACTTGAAATGCAATAAACCTTAACTGAAATGAAATAAATATTAAATAAAACTTAATTTACTTGCCAAGATGACTTTTCTCATTTTTTAGTTTAACTTTATGTACTAAAATAACTAATTAAAATTAAAACTGTAAAGGCATTAAAAAAAGCTAAAAGCAAAATTACGAACTAAAATTAAAATAAAAACAAATTCAATATATGAATAAAAACGATAACAGTTATTAAATTACTATTAATAAAAAACTATAATAGCAGCTAAATTAATAAAAATGCAGAGTTACTACAAAATTTACAAATTACAATTTTAACTAAAATAAAAACAGTGTAAAAATGAAGTAATTCAGAATATAAAAACTAATAGTTACTAAATTACTGAAAAACTACATTAGTTACTAATTTAATAAAAACAATAAGAATTGGTAAATTACTACAACTTAAACTAAATGAGAACAAAGTATTAACAAAAACTATATCAAAATATTAATAAAAACTGTAATAGTTACTAAATTACTATTACCAAAAAAACTGAGTTAATAAATGACTACAACTTTAAAATGAAAGTAAAAACAAAGTTTAAAAATAAAAAATGAATTCAAAATATTAATAAAAACTAATAGTATATCAGTGATACTAAAACAACACTGCTGTGCAGTATAGATGCTACATACTGCAGGAATAGTGTGCATTTACAATTTATGCATTTGGCAAATGCTTTTATACAAAGCCACTAGCATTATTGTGAAGGTGTACATTGATTTTATTTCATGCATTCAAATACCATACACTTTTGCTCATGCGTTCCCTAGGAATCGAACCCATGACCTTGGTGTTGCTGTTTGAGCTACAGTATGGTAGTTTGTTTTAGTTGTTAAATCCTGAGGGTGAAATCAGGCAGAAGAAACCAGAACGCTTTCAGCATCATGCAGTGGTGATGCAAGTGTTGCAGACTCACACATTCACATCTGCAGTTGTGTGCTTTAACCAGTTTACATCTTCAAACAGTGTTTTATTAACACCCCGAGGCTCAAACACACATTTATAGCCACTGTGAACATGCACTCTTTATCTGAAGACACTCAAGTTAACCTGGTGTTTGTGAGGATTGCTGTGTATTTCTGTAGTCGCTGTCGGTGAATGACTGAATGATCTGAGATCTGGAAATCACTGCTGCCTCCTGCTGTTCTGCTGTGGAACTGAGGTTTAACACAGTTTAAAGGAATATTTATGGGTTACACTTGATTTTTAAGGTGTCTTTGTTACAATTTAATTATACAACTGACTACTGAGTAATATTAATTAACATGCACTTACTGTAGATTCAGGGTTAGTTGCATGTAATTATAGTAAATTACTGTTACAGTAATAGTTATAGTAAATACATAGTATTTATTATAGTAAAGTACATGTAACAAGGACACTTAATTGGTGTTAAAAAATCAGTAACACTTTATTGTAAGGTGTCCTTGCTACACCGGTTACATGTACTTACTATTATAATAACAATAAATTATGCATAATTACATGCAACTAACCCTAATCCTAACACCTAACCATATAGTAAGTACATTTGGTTAATTAATATTACTCAGTACGTAAATGTATAATTACACTGTAACAATGGCACCTTAAAATAAAGTGTAACCAAAAATTCTGTGGTTCCAAACCCATATGAATATTTCTTAAGTAAAACATAAAGAAACATTCTTAAAAATCCATACGCTTTTATGCAGACAGTTCACACGTCTGTCAAGCTCCAAAATGTGCCATTAAGTGTCATAACAGTATTGCATATAAATTTACAAAAAAATATATACTGAAATATAGCTCTCAGGTCTCATGTGTTGTGTGCGTGAGTCATATGAATTACTGTTAGGATGCTTTTATCATATTTGTAGAATATCTATGATTTCCAGGTTTATCCAGTCAGTACTTAACCGTTTTGTGATTGGTTTAATTTTTTTCTTACTCAAATAAATTTAATATTGGAATAAAGAAATTAAATGATTATTTGAAAGATGATAAAGTATGCCCCCGTTTGGAATTATTTTAACTCTTCCTTTTATGATTATATATTGGATGTATTTTAATCTCATTTCATGATTTTTGTGCTTAAACCCCTAATCAGAAAACTCTTGGAGTTTAACAGACCTGGTTATTTTCATTCTAATGCTTTCTGAACTTGAAAATCAAGATATTAAATAACAACAGTAGAAACATTCTTCAAAATAGTTATAGTTTATAGATGTTTACAGTCTGTTATGATGGATTCCTGTACACTCAAGTCAAGGCTATGAACAATAAAAACACATTTATACTTCATTATACAATATTTACACATTTGCAAAAAATGATCACATCTGAGTCGTAGGTGCTCTCATATCAGACGAGCCAAAGCTTCACCTGATGATCAACAAACACCAACCACATCTGATGACAGACTGACATTCAGCACTATATGAACATTATCTACAGTAGAATATATATATTACAGCATACTGTACATCTCAAACACATCAGCTCTTTATAGTGCAGAAAGATGCTAAATAATACTACAACACTCAAGTAAAATCTCCCCGATCGAACGTGGTCTTAATATTATTCAGAAGCTGCAGGGACTGATAAATCACAAGTGCTTGTACTTTGATCATTGGCTGGAGTCCAGGCTCGCAGGCCTTTAATACAGTAAGAGCATGTGCTTCTGTGTTTAAAGCTGCAGTGTGTCACTAGCAATACGACACCTTCCACCTTTAACATGCAGAACACAAAACAACAAAACCCTCAATAACATATCCACTAAATACACAAAATGATCAAATCAACAGCTCGTATTTATAGAAGCTTGTTTCTGCCACAGGATAAAAAATTAAAAAAGGAACTGACTTTTTTATCTCAGAATTCATACTTTTTTCTAGCAATTCTGTGGTTTATATTTTATAATTCAGGCATTTTTTCTCGCAGTTTTTCTCTTCAGAATTATGAGAAAAGAGGTCCATATTGTGAGAAAAAGTCAGAAGAGTGAGATAAAAAGTTGCAGTAGTCTTTTTTATTGTTTATTTCATTGTGGGGGAAAAACAGAATTGCAATTTGTAACCGTATTATTCTGAGGATTCCAAAACTTATGAGATATAAACTCAGAAATATGACTTTTTCTCGCAAGTCTGACTTTTCTTCTTTGTGAGGAAAAAAAAAAGTCAGAATTCTGAGATATAAACTAGATATAAACCAGAAATTGCAAGAACAAATGTCAGAATTGTGAGATGAAAAGTTGCAATTACCCTCGTTTATGGCAGAAACAAAAAAATAGAATTGCGAGATCTCACAATGCATACTTTCCTCACAATTTTAAGAAAAAAAATCAGAATTCAGAGAAAGATGTCAAAATTGCAACTTTAGAAACTCAGAATTATGAATTTCTTTCGTGCAGTTCTGACTTTTTCTTTAATTTGTGAAAAAAAAGTCTGAATTGTGAGATCACAAAGAAGTCACAATGACCTTTTTTATTTTTTTTTTATCCGTGTCAGAAACAGGTTTCCATATTTATTGCTGATAATCAAATCAAATCAGGCCAGAAGGGCTGAAATCAGTCGATGTACTGCGAGAGCCAGCGGAAACCTTCACCGTAACCCTGCTTCTTCAAGACGCTGCACATAAAGACCTCGAGCGGCCGCACGTTTAGCTCCTTCAGTGACACGCTAGCCTGCAAACACAACACCAGACACTCTGAACTCTGTTCAACTACACACAAACATGTTATGATGCTTACTGACAAATCATCAGAAGTGTTTCATATACACGACCAGTCAAACGTTTTAGAACAGTGAGATTTTTTATGTTTTTAAAGACGTCTCTTCTGTTCAGCAAGCCTGCATTTATTTGATCCAAAGTACAGCAAAAGTAAAATTTTAAATAACTGTTTTCTATTTTAATATATCTTTAAATGTCATTTATTCCTGTGATTTCAAAGCTAAATTTTCAGCATCATTACTCCAGTCTTCAGTGTCACATGATCTTCAGAAATCATTCTAATATGCTGATTTGCTGCTTAAAAAACATTTATTATTATTATTATTATTATGTTGAAAACAGCTGAGTAGAATTTTTTTCAGGTTTCTCAGATGAATAGTTCAGAAGAACAGCATTTTCTGAAATAGAAATGTAACATTTATCATGAAATTTAGAAAATATATATTATAATATATATAATATATATATATGAAGAGATTATTTGCAAAAACCAATAAACGCCACTTTAAAAAAAACAATTAGCTGATTGCGGTGCATTATTCTCCACATATAGCGTGATCTGAACCCTAAACACGTTTTGTCAAAAAAGCCTGTATTGTCCACTTTCAAGGCATCACGAGTTCACATTTTACTGCAGAAGCCGACAAGCGCTCTTGTTGTTTGTGAACAGAAGCCGATGAGTCCATTTTAGCCAATCAGCGCGCTGTATTCAGGTCAGGTGACAAGGCTACTTCCACTTTGAAAAGACGTCCTAGCTGAGAGGAGTTACGTCAAAGCTGACTAAAAGTGATCGAGGATGGATAATTTTGATGAACCTGTGATATCTACTTCAGGGCATAAAGGAAAATAAAAGCTGAAATGTTTTCATGGATTCTTGCAAAAGCAGCGCGTTACAATGATGAGGAAAAACTGTGTAATCACATCCATAAATCTATGATCACAACAACAACAACGTTTGTCAGGCATCTATATTGTCATCAGAGGAGATTACAAACATTAAACAAGTGTTTTTTTAAACTCTAAAACATGAAATGTGGAGTTATCTGCTGCTGCTATAAAACAAACTATTAATATGTAAAAAAACATACTTTCAATGAACTTTAATTTAGTAAATTACCTGTATTTGTTTAAGTTATTATTACTTAATCAAAACAACCTAACTGCAGTTTGATTGATATTACTTGGAATGCGCAATAAAAAAAAAAAGTGATTTTTGAAAAAAGATAAAAATGGAGTTATTAGTTTTTAGAAATTAACTCTTCATATATATATATATACACACACATACTGACTCAAGCTTTTGAATGGTATAGTGTATAACGTTACAAAAGCTTTTTATAAATACTGATCTTTGTATTCGTCAAAGAATCCTGAAAAAAATGTACACTTTAAAATATTTTCAAATAGAAAAGAGTTATTTTATATAGTAAAAATATTTCAAAATGTTACAAATGAATGCAGGGTTGGTGATCAGAAGAGACTTCTTTAAAAAACACGTTTGACTGTAGTGTGTTTGTGATTGGCTGCCGCTGACCTTCCCAGTGGTCTGTCCGTCCAGAGCGAACACCTCTCGCAGACTCTTCTCGCTCACGGCCTCCGGACGGTCGATCTTATTCCCCAAAACCAGCACGGGCACGCTGGAGATGGTCTCGTCTGACAGCAGAGCCTGAAACACAGAGACGGAGCTCAGAGAGAGAGGAACGTCTGCCTGCGATCGACTGAAGCAGCGCACACTTACATCCAGCTCCACCTTTGACTCCGCCAGACGCTCGTGATCCGCACAATCCACGAGGAACACCACGCCGTTGACCGCAGGAAGGTAGTTCTTCCACACTCTCCGTGCTGCAGATGAAAGACAATAGAAACAAGGACAAAACTTCGATATTAAAATCATTTCTTCTTTGTTTTCCACAGAAATTGAACAGTGTATACAGGTCTGGAACGACATGAGGTGAGTAGATGATTACAAATTGATCATATTTGGGAAAACAAATGAATTTAACTACATGACTGATATTGAAATGATAGTTCTGACCTTGTACATGACCACCCAGATCAAACGTAGTGAATGTCATTCCTGCGATGGTCAGCTCCTCTGATGCTGAGAGAAACACAGTCAGCTCTGAGCAATGCCTGATGGGAATGATTCATCTCACAGCTCTGTTTTAATTGTAGTAGTGGAGTCTTACTGGGGTGTAATGTGGGCACATGTTGTCCTAATCTGTCGTCTTTGAGCATGTGCAGCAGAGTCGTCTTCCCAGCATTATCCAGCCCAAGAAAAACCAGCTTTCCAGACTTCTTATACAAACCTGCAAGAAACAAACACAAAATTGACATATGTATATATATATATATATATTAGTGCTGTCAAATGTTTAATTACAATTACTCGCATCCAAAATAAGTTTTTTTTTTTTACAAAATATGTGTGTATACTGTGTATATTTATTATGTATATATAAATACACACATATACAGTATATATTTTGAAAATATTTAAATGTATATACATTTATTTATCTAATATTTTATATTATATAAGTATATTTAATATATAAACATAACATATTTTTCTTAAATATACATGCATGTGTTTGTATTTATATATACATAATAAATATACAGTATACACATATTTTGTAAACAAAAACTTATTTTGGATGCGTTAATCGCAATTAATTGTTCGACAGCACTAATATATGTATATGTATATAAATAATTTGTTTCACAGAAGAAAGTAAGTTTTTAAAAGAAATGAATACTTTAAATTGATTAAAACTGTCAGTAAAGACATTTATAATGTTACAAAAGATTTTTATTTCAAATAAATGCTGTTCTTTTGAACTCTGTTCATCTGTGAATCCTGAAAAATAAAATGTATCACAGTTTCCACAAAAATATTGTGCAGCACAACTGTTTTCAACATTGATAATAATCAGAAATGTTTCTTGAGCAGTAAATCAGTATATTATTATGATTTCTGAAGATCATGTGACACTGAAGACTGCAGTAATGATGCTGAAAATACAGCTGCGCATCACAGAA
>CM041809.1:33138528-33268528 GCA_023376895.1 Aspiorhynchus laticeps
CTTTTAATATGATTTATTTTCTTTAGTTACATACCATTTATTTATTTCATGTTTTTTTAAACTTCTCGTGTATTGTAACTGCCTCAATTAAAACTTTAAAAAATTTACAAAAAAGTAAAAATGTGATTACATAAAAAAAAAATATATTTTTTAAAAAAGTAGTTTTTTAACTGTAATGTTAAATGTTGCGCCTCTGGCGGAGCGTGTGTGTAACTGCAGGTACAGAGCGCTCGCGCTGAGTTTGTTTGTCTTCTGCAGCAGCACAATGCGATCCTGTCTGGACCTGATCATGAGCTGTAAGAACAGTTCTTCGAAACGAACGCATTGATGCGGATTTAATCACTTTTATGGCTGTAGAACGTCAACCTGTGCATGCAGGTGTGTTGCGCATCCAGCCACTGACCGCTAGATGCCGCTGTTTACACATCTATTCCAGCACCACGTGGTGCTCAGTCTGTGCAATGTTTTATTTAATATGCTGATGGGATGCATACAGATACAGAAAATCATGCATATAGAAATCAGTGATGTTCATTTGGTTATGAACACACATACATGTCTAAACTCTCACTAATGGAAAAAAACACTCATATTTGCGATCAGAAACAGTAGCTACTGAAAAAAATGATTCATTGAATTTACTCATTTTTTTTAAGGTAAGTGGTTGCAATCAATTTATTTTAGCTACATTTAAATAAACTAATTTTGTTGAACGTTAGAAAACTAAATTTGTTTATTTAAATATAGCTAAATTAAATTGATTGCAACCACTTACCTTAAAAAAAATGAGTAAATTCAATGAATCATTTTTTTCAGTGTAACAAAATGTGTTATACTAGTGTATATATATATAAATATGAATATGGGTGAGATTATTCTTTAGTTAGGATTTAATATCTTAAATGTTTTCAGTCTGCATCTCATATTAAAACATTTATCACACGCCCAGTAATAAAGATCAGATCTTTGCCATAATCAACCTTTAAGTGGACTTTAATATTGTGTGTGATAGTAATGACAAGCTCAAAATTAAAACTTCAATACTTTCTTAGGGAAAAGTGATTAAAGAGATGCGATAAAAAGTTTAAAGCCATAATAATTCATTCTTTACACTGGTGTTCAAAAAGATTTTTTGAAAGAAATCTCCTCTGTTCACCAAGACTGCATTTATTTAATCAAAAATACAGTAAAAATTGTGAAATATTATTTCAACATAAAACAACTGTTTTCAATGTGAATATCTGTTAAAACGTGATTGCTGTGATTTTCAGCATCATTACTGCAGTCTTCAGTGTCACATGATCTTCAGAAATCATAATAATATGCTGATTTGCTGATAAATTATTGACAGTTATTATCAGTGCTCAATAAAGCCTTGGTGAGCAGAAGAGACAAACTGAATTATTCCAAACATTTGACCGGCGATGTAAAACTATAACTGTTTTTTGTTTGTTTTTCCGTGTATAGGGCAGCACATTTCCCCAGTTACAGAACATCACTCTCACGATCCTCATAAGTCGGTGTAATGTCGTTTTTCTCATAAACATCAGACACAGAGTAACAGATGCTGCTACAGTGATGCTGGTCTCCATGGTGACGGGGCATAAAGTCAAGAAATAACATCATGACGTTACCAGCAATTACCTGTAGAACCACAATCAAGTGTTCCTGAACAATTATAGTGTTTAAAGCCAGCCAAATTAATTAAATGTGCTACAATTAGATGTTCCTTTACCATACAGATGCAGAAATAGATATTGAAATGATGCATAATATAATTATGTATTGTATTTCAGTAAAAGAGCTCTTGACAACCACAGATGTGTATTTCATAAAGTTACATTGCTTTATTCTGATTGAGTTTGCTTTGAAAGGCTTCATACGATCATACAGTATTTATCATACAGTATTTTGCACAGACTATCTAACATCCAAACTTTATTTAGGCCTTTATGAATCAAACTACACAGTGTTTATCAGAAACTAATATAATATATGACAGAATTATGACAGCCGTGAGTCTGCTGTTGTTGATGGATTCATGTAATAAAACTGTTTTCTGGTCATTTATTCTTCCGTCAGCGCTGATGATCATCATCTATGTCTGTTTGTAATAGAACCATTTATCAGCTAGAAAGAGAGAAAAAATATGATTTTTAAAAAACTTAAGTTCAGCTGCAGTCTTAATTATAATCATTTTGATTTATTAAAACATATTAAGCTGACTGATATAATATAAATAGAGTGCAATCTTGTATAACTTAAAAAATGAAGTTTAAATTAAATTAATTAAAGTAATGCAAAAACACATGTTGCCATGACTTAGTGATCATATTATTTTTATTTTATATAATCAGATGTGTAAATATATCATATTATTAGATCATATTAAAAATTATAATAAATTATATATAAAATGAGTATGTATATATATGTGTGTGTGTGTGTATATATATATATATATATATATATATGACTAACTTATTTATTTGTTGTGTATATATATATATATGTGTGTGTGTGCATGTATGTATGTATATATATATATATATGACTAACTTATTTGTTGTGTATATATATATATGTGTGTGTGTGTGTGTGTGTGTGTATATATATATATATATATATATGACTAACTTATTTATTTGTTGTGTATATATATATATATATGTGTGTGTGTGCATGTATGTATGTATATATATATATATATATATATATGACTAACTTATTTGTTGTGTATATATATATATGTGTGTGTGTGTGTGTGTGTGTGTGTATATATATATATATATATGACTAACTTATTTATTTGTTGTGTATATATATATATATATATATATGTGTGTGTGTGTGTGTGTGTGTGTGTGTATGCATGTATGTATATATATATATATATGACTAACTTATTTATTTGTTTTATATATATATATAACAAATAAATATGTTAGTCGGACATTTGAGAATGAGCCATAGAACAGAATAACATTGTCTTCTTCTGAAAACTGTAATAACTTTTTATTTTTCTATGAAATGATCATGATATTTCTGTATAAATAAATATATGTTGGAATTAGATATTATTAGTTAGATATTATATATTAGATATTGTAGTTGTATTAGATATTACTATTAGATATTTACTAGATATTTGTATTAGATATTATATTTTACTGTACATTATGTCATACTTATCTAATAAAAGGTATTGTTCGTGGTTCAGGATCGCTCACCTGAGCTCGGCGGCGGCTCTGCAGCACCGTACGGAGGAGCCTGAGAACAGAAGGAAGAACAAAAATGATCTTTCTGACATCATTTACTTACTTTCTTTAATGGAACATAAAAAGAGAGACATTTCTGAGATGCTTTAGACAAGTTCAGCTGCTTTCAGTCGAGAAACTTAAAGGAACAGTTCACCATAAATGAGAATTTACTGAAAATGTGTCGCTGCATCAGTGTCTCAGCAATGGATGCTCTGCAGTGAATGGGTGCCGTCAGAATGAGAGTCCAAACAGCTGATAAAAACATCACAATAATCCACAAGTAATCCACACCACTCCAGTCCATCAGTTAACATCTGGAGAAGACAAAAGCTGAAACAAATCATAATAATCTTCCTCCAGTGAAAAAGTGCATCTCCTGTTGTCTCTCACATCAAAATCCAGCCACATATTTGTTTAGAGCTGTTTTGTCTTGTAAACGCTGCTTGATCTGATGCAGATTTCTCTCCTGATTCAGACCAGAACACTTTTTCACTGGAGGAAGCATTATTGTGGATTATAGACTCGTATTTTAGTTAAACATACTGTATCTTAAAGCTGGATTTGTTTCAGCTTTTGTCTTCTCCAGATGTTAACTGATGGACTGGAGTGGTGTGGATTACTTGTGGATTATTGTGATGTTTTTATCAGCTGTTTGGACTCTCATTCTGACGGCACCCATTCACTGCAGAGCATCCATTGCTGAGACATTCCTCCAAATCTGATGAAGAAACAAACTCATCCTAATCTTGAATTACCTGTGGATGAGCACATTTTCAGCACATTACCATTTTCACTATTTCTTTAAGCACATAATGAGTTGAATTTCACACAAAACTATCATGTGACTTCAGGGATGTTTTGCATGAGTTCTGTGGACTACTTAAATGAGACTTTAATTTGAGTTAAATGAGACTTTAATGATGATCTTAATTATGCTTTTTGACATTGACAGCTCCGGCTTCTCCTGTCTGAAGCGACATGAGGGTGAGTAAACGACTGAAGATCATTTCTGGATGAAACATGAAGGCTTTTAGTAGAAGTTTAATCAGACGATCAAACTCTCACTGCACTATTCAATCAAAGTCATCTTGAAACAATTTGCCGTTGCATGAATGATGATTAAATCCAAACAGACCCCTGGTATTGTTGGAGAAGAATGCAATCAGAGGTTCATTATGCTCACAAGTTCCCAAAGGTCTGGATGCTTCTGGAGACTGAATTATAGACAGAAAACACTCACTGAATCCACGACGGCTTGAGCTTCACCGGCGGAGCGGCAGAAGGGACTGTCAGAGACGCAGGTGTTCATACTGAAGGATATACATTTCAGACACAAGCAGAACATTAGAAATCAAGTCAAAACCAAATTGACTTCAGTCTAGAGTCGCTAGAGGTGAAGCGAACTAAACAAACCCAGACGATCAGCTGTTGATATCTAATATCTGTCCTCAAATCTGCCACAGATTGCCATCAGAAACATGATTTTCAATCCGAGCGTGACCATAAAGGCCATCTTGCTGACTAGTTTCTATGTTTATAGAGATCAGATGTTTGTGTGCCTGTATATTTCATTCTGGTCACCTGTTGCTGAAGCTGAAATAGACAATAGCGATAAATAAATTCAGGTGTGCATACGCTTTAGACTGAATAATAATGCCTTCCTTATAGAAAACCCCCTGAAATGCTCCCTATGTAGACAGCACACTAGGTTTTGAATTCATGCTGCTGTCAAGAGTTTCATTTCAATTAAAATCGATTCATTTTCAGCACGGTTGACAAGTTTGAATTTAATTAGACTGCTTTTAAACTCTCACTGCGGGTTGATTTTTTTCCCGCGGGTTAAAGGTTTGACATATTGCATGAATTATATTTGACAGAAATGCATGTATTGAAGTATTTTATATTCTAGCCGTGATAAAGCTGTGCTGGTGATGAGTTTTGTGAGGGACGGTCAGTGATGTCTTAGAGCGCTGTTATGAAAACAGACTGTTTATGATTACTAATAAATTGAAATAATAAAAATAATAATTTACAAACATTTTACAAAATATATTTACTTATTTTTAAAATCACTTAAAAATAAAATGATTTCATATAATTTACAAGAAATATATTTTTTAAAGATATAGTATATTTATGCATTTTTTTTAAAGCACTTAAAAAATTAAAAAATTATGTAGTATATATACTATAAATAAACGTTTTAAAACATTTAAGAAAATATGCAGTATGTTTATGATTTCTAGACCTCTTGATAATTAACATAATTTAGTATAATTTACTAGAACTAAACATTTTAAAATATTTAAATATGTTTGATTTTAAAGCACTTAAAAATAAAAATGATTCAGTATATTTACTAAAAACAAGCACTTTAAAACATTTGTGAAAAGATCAAATATATTTGATAATTAAAACTGTTTGTTTATGATTACTACTATTATATAGACATTTTCAAGTTGAAACTGGGTTTTACTAAAATAATCTTTTAAAACATTTTAAAATATATATTTGCTTATTTTTAAAGCATTTATAAATTAAAATGGTTTAGTATAATTTACTAGAAATACAATTTTTAAAATATTTAAAAAAATATTTAATGTGTTTATGATTTTAAAGCACTTAAAAATAAAAATTATTCAACATATTTACTAAAAATAAACACTTTTAAACAAGATACAGTACTAATTACGAATATTTTTGTTTAGTATTATTATTATTATTATTATTATTATATAGACATTTTCAAATTGAAATTGGGTTTTACTAAAAAATAATCAATTTAAAACATTTAAGAGAATATATAATATATTTACTAATTTTAAAAGCATTAAAAATGATGTAGTATATATATATACTAAAAATAAAAAAATTAAAACATTTAAGAAAATGCACAGTATGTTTATGATGTTTTTAGAGCATTTAAAATGATGTAGAGTGTATATATATATATATATATATATATATATATATATATATATATACAGTATATATGATTATCACTACATAGAGATTTTCAAGTTGTAAATGTGTATGCTGCATAACTGGCTGTAATATGTATTTTAGATATGGGAGTCAGTGGCATATTTGGAGTGTGATATTATGGATGGGGTCACTGGGCTTGTTTTGTTGGCAACCCTGATTTCTGTCTGTCTTTATTGCTGTAGTTTATTTACAGGCTGACGGTGCTGTTGAGCATCTTAATGCTGTTTTCTGTAACTAGGATCCTTCAGATGCTCGTCCTGAAGAGGAAGTGTTTGTGGGTTACTGTGACCGCTGAACAATCACTGTAAGGTACGTGTTAGTTTGCTCAGTAAAGAGCAGCGTCCACATTCACAACACGTCCGTGTGTCTGATGGAGTCGAGACGGATGTGAATGAGCTCAGTTAATCATCTCGAACCCTGTTTCTAATTCAAACATGCAGAAGCCATTCAAACAGATTGAGAAATAAACACTCATGATATGCATGTTTATGTGCAGCATCACAGGCTCTGAGGAGCTGAATGCATCACTGTGTTTGGACAGAATGACTGTCATCTGAGGTCTTTCTGTGTGGATTATACTGGAGTTTGAACTAAAACTACATTAGACTGAGCGAGCGATGTCTTACCAGTTCAGCTCTCCAGCGTCTGTGTTCTTGGAGATCAGAGCTTTCCAGAAACTATGAGTGTCCTTAACTGTTTTAATGGCGAAATCCTGCAGGACATGAACCACAGAAGACATGTTAAAACATTAAACAACAACAAAACAAAAACAAAAAAACAGATGGTATATTTGCACTTTTTTAATGCATTAAAAAGAATTTAGTATATTTACCAAAAATAATCATTTTAAAATATTTTAAAAGGATATACAGTATAATATATTTTCTATGTTTTAAATCATTTAAATAAAATGGGTTTAGTATATTTACTAAAAACATTTTTTCAAAGAATTTAAAAAAAAAAATTATTAAGCATAATTACTAAAATAAACATTTAAGAAAACATTAAAAATGATATTTTTAATATATTAACTAAATATAATTATTTTAATATATTTAAGAAAATGTATAGTATGATTACTGTCTTTTAAAACATTTTAAAATAAAAATGATTTTGTATATTTACTAAAAATAAACATTTTAAAACAGTATACTTACTAATTTAAGCATTTAAAAATAAAAAAATAATTTTGTATATTTACTAAAAATAAACATATTAATAAAAAAATATGCAATTGTTAATTCATTTAACAATAGTTTACAATATATTACTAAAAATAAGCATTTTAAAACATTTAATAGCATGTTTACATTTTTTGAATATTTACTAAAAATAAACATTTTAAAACATTTACAAAAGACATAGTATGATTTGCTAATAAATATATACCTTAAAAAGATATACACTCTTAAAACTAAAGCTGCTTAACAGCTTCTTCACAGCGATGCAGAAGAATCATTCAGTCAAAGAAGCATCTCTTTCTTACCTTTTTATAATCTGAAGAACCTTCTTTCACCTCAAACAAGCTTTTGTGACACAGAGACGTTCTTCAGATGTTGAAGGTTCTTCATGGAACCATTTAGACAGAAAGGTTCTTCTGTGGCATCGTGAAGCAGCATTATTATTAAGAGTGTTGTATATTTACTAAAATGTAAATGTATTGAGTTTTTAAACATTTAAAAATAAGAAAGATACATTTACAGCAACATTTTAAAACAATAAAATAAAACTTTTATTTTTATTTTTAAGAGAATGTTGTGTTCTCAGTGGTTGCCAGGGAACTGCTGTGCGGTTTCTAAGGTGCACTGAAAAAAATGATACTACACATTTTTAAAAAATGATACATTTTTTTAAGGTAAGTGGTTGCAAACTATTTATTTTAGCTACATTTAAAAAACAAAAAAATGTTGGAAGTTACTCAACTAAATTTGTTTATTTAAATGTAGCTCAAATAAATTGATTGCAACCACTTACCTTAAAAAACGCAGTAAATTGAATGAATCATTTTTTTCAGTGTGTTCTGAGTGAAGTTCGACTCAAACACCAGTAAAGCATGTTTTTTCAGTGACGTGTTTCCACTGAAATGAGAGATGAGCTTCTGAATGTTTAGTTTTGATAAACACTGCTGATCTCAGATCTGTGAGAATGTGTCTACATTTACATTTACATTTAAGCATTTAGCAGATGCTTTTATCCAAAGCGACTTACATTGCATTCAAGTTACAGTTTTACATTTGATCAGCTCTTGCTTTCCCTGGGAATCGAACCCATGATCTTGGCGTTGCTAGCGCCATGCTCTACTATTTGAGCTACAGGAAAGCCAAATCTAGTCATTTAACATTGACACGATCACCTCTTGAAAAAGCAATTTTGAAAATGACATGCTTGGATTCTCTTGCCTTCGTGACATGATGAGAAAAACATCTTCATTACTGGCCATCAGGAAGAAGTCATTAATCAAATGTCGTCTCCTGTCTTTCTTTTAAGCGGCGGCTCTATTTACCCTGTTCTTAAATTCACCATTGAAGGCAAATTGGTTTTCTGGCTTCCCGTCTGGCACTTTGTACATCCGGAACCAGTCGAGTGTGGCCTCCAGGTATCCAGGCTTCAGTCTGCGGACGTCCTCCATATCTGCGAGTGACAGAAGACGCTGAGATTCAGCCTCATGCTCATCACAAACACACAAGA
This sequence comes from Aspiorhynchus laticeps, assembly GCA_023376895.1. Classification (NCBI taxonomy): domain Eukaryota; kingdom Metazoa; phylum Chordata; class Actinopteri; order Cypriniformes; family Cyprinidae; genus Aspiorhynchus; species Aspiorhynchus laticeps. The sequence continues at coordinate 33,147,462 of CM041809.1, forward strand.
TAAAGCTCTCAGACCGTTGAAGTCTTCAGCCTCGGGGTCCTCCACGTTTATGACCATCACTTTCCAGTCGGTTTCTCCTTCATCGATCAGAGCCAGAGTCCCCAACACCTTCACACGGATGACTTCTCCTGGAGAGCAGACCTGATGCACACATGACAGAACGCTCTGAAGGCCATGATTACTAAAGAAAGATGTTTCTAATCAGAATGATTCAATGATTCAAATGAATCGTGAATCGGTTTGACCGAATCATTAAAAACAACTGACACGAAAGAATGATTTTTACTTTTTCTCTACAAAAAAAAATCAATTTGCAGCTGGTGAAATAAATAATACAATTTTATAAATTGTATGTATGTATGTATACATGTATGTGTGTATGTGCGTGTGTGTGTGTGTGTGTTATATATAACACACACACACATACACACATAATAATATAATAATGAAATATATATATATATATAAAACACACACACACATACACACATAATAATATAATAATGAAATATATATATATATATAACACACACACACATACACACATAATAATATAATAATGATATATATATATATATATAACACACACACACATACACACATAATAATATAATAATGATATATATATATATATATAACACACACACACACATACACACATAATAATATAATAATGAAATATATATATATATATATAACACACACACACATACACACATAATAATATAATAATGATATATATATATATATATAGTAATATTTCATAATATATATTAATTATTATAATATAAAATAAATGATAAAATATAAATAGACCTATAAAATGGAATATACAGTATATGTATGTGTATATATATATTATATATATATATTGCATGAGTGAAGAGAAAAATGTCATATATACTATAATAATAATCATTATAGATAATGTAATATTATTTTAATTTATTTTATGTTGTATATTATTATATATAAAATGAAAATAATTATAAAATATAAATAGACCCCTCTCTCTCTCTCTCTCTCTCTCTCTCTCTCTCTCTCTATATATATATAAAAAAAATATTTGCATGAGTTTGAAGAGAAAATGTGACTCTATATATATAGTCTTTATGTATGTAAAGATACCTATAATAATAAATTATAGAAATATATAAACAGACCAATAAAAATGGAAAATGTATATTCACTGTAGAAATGTTCATGACTTTTCTATGAGTATGAAGTTTATAATTTTATTAGTCTAATTTCCATAATAAATTTCCATAAATAAAACTTTGATTTATTTTTGCATGGGTTTGAAGAGAAATATATGACATTATATGCATAAAATACAGGTTTCTGGACTATATATTTATTTCTTTAAATGTATATATTTATTTCAAATTCAGATGAGATCCAGAGAAATGTTATATTAAAATGGTCCAGAAACCTGTTATGAAGAGCAAGAGTCTGTGCTTCTTGCAGTCAGTTTTGGGTGAATAAACTTAGGGGACAATAAATACAGACTGTATATGACAGAAATATCCCATAACACTGATGTGATTTGTGCTGCTCTGGACCTTATTCCCGATGTCACAGATGTCGATGGGATCGTTATCACCGCAGCAGCCCGTGTCTCTGTCCCGGTGACCCGGATCCTCCCACGTCTGCAAAACATGAAACCATCCATCTGTGCAGTTATATGATATGAGTGAGCTGAGCTCTGATAAAACCAGTCTCCCTCTCTGAGCTCGCTCATGCATCAAACACACTTTCTCTGGAGGTTTCTTCTCTTCTAGACGTCTGAAAGAGCTGTTGTGATGTGATGTGACACAAACCTGAGGAATGGCTCCATAGTTCCAGATGTAGCCCTTATGAGGAAAGACATTGCTAACGTAACGCAGATTCCCTTTCTTCATGTCCTGCTTCAGTGGATTGAGAGCATCTTTAGTCGCGATCTGGAGAAACGAAGAGAATATTTATTCATTTACTCACACTTCTATCATCACAAACCTGTTTGACTTTCTGTCTTCCATAAAATGTAAAATAGAATTTTTTTTTTCAAGATATGCAAAAAATGAGAAAAAAATATATTTGCTAAAATATGTTTCAAAATATATTAATTTCCAATTATACCAATATATTTTTTATGGCATTTTTTTATATATATTTTTGAAAATATATTTAAAAAATATAAATATGTATTTTTTAAAAATAATTATATTTTGCTCTAGAATTTTCATTTTAAGAAAATACATTCACATATGTCACATTTGAAGATTTTTTTTTTGTTGTCTGTAACCTGTGAACATGTAACACATTTGAATAAAAATCAGCAAGGAATATACTTATTTTATATATATAAAAAATACAATACATATAAAAAGATGGCAAGATAAATTTAGCATATGTTTAAAATGTATTTTGGCTGCAAAAATAAAATTATATATATATATAAAGAGAGAGAGAGAGAGAGAGAGAGAGAGAGATGGTATATTTGCACTTTTTTAATGCATTAAAAAATTATTTAGTATATTTACCAAAAATAATCATTTTAAAATATTTTAAAATGATATATAATATATTTTCTATGTTTTAAATCATTGAAATAAATAAAAAGGTACTAAATTTAGTATATTTACTAAAAACATTTTTTCAAAGAATTTAAAAATAAAAATTATTAAGCATAATTACTAAAATAAACCATTTAGAAAACATAAAAAATATATATTTTTAATATATTACCTAAATATAATTATTTTAATATATTTAAGAAAATGTATAGTATGATTACTGTTTTTTGAAAGCATTTTAAAATAAAAATTATTTTGTATATTTACTAAAAATCAACATTTTAAAACAGTATACTTACTAATTTAAGCATTTAAAAAGAAAAAAATATTTTGTATATTTACTAAAAATAAACATATTAATAAATGTATGCAATTGTTAATTCATTTAAAAATAGTTTACTATATATATATATATATATATATATATATATATATATAAAAAATCTAATTTCAAAAATGTCAACTTTATACATGTTGAGAGTATTTTCTCTAATCAAAACTTGATATATATCAGTTTTCTTCTCTAATTATGTTCATTTCTTCTTCTTTGGATCATATTGTCAATAATTTGTGCTTTAGAAGATCTTTAAAAAGCGTGTCCTCATTTCTCTCTGAAGACAGTAATTCAGCTGTAAATGATGTCTGGATGCTGATTGATGGGTTATTGATGGGTTTCTGTGAATGGTAATAAATGTGTATTAAATGCAGTAAATCCAGTCACCAAATGAATCCTTCAGGACTCCAGAAGCTTTGAAATCAATCGAGCGCAGACCGGCTGTAACACAGCAGAAAATATCTCTGCGCACACATACAGTAAATCATATTTTTGATCTTTTGAAAAGAGTCTGATGATCGGGTCTTTGGTAGATTTGGTAGTCGGGGTTGGTTTTCCACACGAGCCTCCTGAGGCAGAAAATCAGCCTGTATTTCATTTCAGAAATCATTAATCATTACATATCTGAACTGGTCTTTAGATGCAGAACCAGCCCTGATGAAGCACACAAATCAACTACTATATATAATATTACAATTTTACAGATAATACAGATGCACTAATATTACATGACTGCAGTAAAAGTATAAGTACTTGTTTTAAAATATAAAAAGTACAGATGGATAAAGCATGTTTATTATTTATTCTTTCCAGCACTATTCAGTGCAGAATTTTAATATTTGCATCTGCAAATAAGCAAATGTTTTATTTTAGTACCAAAACATATAATGTCAATATACTAAAAAATATCAATTAAGTTAGTGATTATTCAAGAGTGATATATTATTTAGTATTTTAAAAATGGGGGAAAACAAAATGATGTGATAAATAGCATACAGTTTAAAGACTTTGGTGTGTGCATCTAATTCAGTTTACAAAAGTAATACATAAAAAGCATATTGAATGCAAGTAATGTTGCTACTTCAATGTTTCAAATAACTTTTGTGAGAATAAAATGACAAAATATGGGTGAAATAATATGCATCATCATTCAGAGTAACTGATATATTTATGTAAAATGGAATCATTATTCTGATCTGTACTTATTAACATATATAAAGAAAGGTATCATACTAAATCTTACAATATTTTAAGTGATTAAAAATGTCTTGCTGACAAATGGGTAAAACCTAGTGGTTTAAAAGATAGTGGCAAAGTGGCACAATGAATTACTGGTGATCTAGTCTTTTAATATCATCTAATGATTCTGGCTCTGGACAAGATCTTCTGGTATGTAAACTTTTGAACTGAATGACATCTTAGTGGGTGTTTTCTGTAAATCATGGTAACAATGTATGATATTCATTATTTTTTGCTCAGAAAAATAAATTAAACCAGACACAAACAAAATGTAAAGTTTTATTAAAGTTTTATTGTTTTTAAGATTAAAAACCCATGGGCAAAATGCATTAACATTTTAAGAGACTCTGAACTTCAGGTCGAAATAACGAGTGTTTTTATGAAATGTAGTGGAGTAAAAAGCCCAGGGATGGAGATGTAAAGGTTTCCCAAAGTGAAATTGCTCTGATAACGTGTATATATATACTTGAAAAATGTACTTAATTACAATAATAACGTAAAATGACTTAATGACCCTACCGCTGTGCAGAACTCATTAAATCAGTCTGTTCCTCAGCATTCGTTATTACAGACAATTTGTTCTTTTCCCTTTTATTATTATAATTCCTGGAATTCCCATATTTAGTTAAGGACAATCAGACATGAAGTCCGTGAGTTTGAACACGACGTAACGCTTAAAGAAGTTCTGGCCTTTCTAGGAATGATTTTAATGTATTCTAGTGCAGGTGTAATGTGAAGATACACAGCCAGAGGTTTGCACTGAATGTTGAAGGTTTTTTACCTCCATCTTTGCGTTTGTCCATCTAGGAACCTCGACGACAGCATGGAAGATGTTCTGAAGGAGAAAACAGATTTGGTCAGATGATCACAACTGTGTTTTACAATCAGAGGATAAAGCACATTTGATGAAATCCTTCGATCCCTCTAGAAATGACTCTATAGAGCATGCTAAAGCAAATAACGACCACATATAGATACACAAAGGTAGCCTAGGTTTGATTTAGGTGAGATTTTTTAATGTTCATCCAATCTCATTTTGTAAGTGACTTTTCTTTCTGTTTTAACCCTCTGGCCCTCTTCGGTCATTTTTGACCGCGAAGAAGGCAAGTGTGACTCCTAAACGAAGAGGGCCAGAGGGTTAAAGATTCTTTCTTTAGATTGTTTGAGAATATAAGAAAATATAACTTAATCAATTTGTGTTTCCTGCTAGCTAAATTTATGCTCAAAATATGGTAACTATACTATACTATAGTAAAACCATAATTTTCTAAAGAGATTTGAATTTGTATATTCTTTCTGCCTTTCTTTCTTTGTTTTGTTTTTCTGCCTTAATGGTTTGTTGTTTTGAAGCTGCTGTTGTAGAAGATTTTTATTGATCAAGATGTGAATTAATCAAGTATAATTAATGCGAATATAGTCATTTGGGTATCATGTTTTTCTACTATTATGATCATCCGTGAGTTTGCCCTACTCCGGCCCTACTCGAAACCGGCCCTACTCGCCCCGCTCCGAGCGGGATTCGATCCTCTGTTTCCGGCGTGGGAGGCGGGCGCTCTAACAAGGAGGCTAAAGACCACGGCCTCTAGCATCAATCACTAGAGCTCCTCATGAGATCAGGGGAGTGAGGTTTACACGCAACAGCTCTTACTGGCCTACGACAGTTACATATGGAGGCCTGCAGGAGAGTGGAGTTATTATAGTGTGTTTGTGCTCAAATATGATGAGCTACTATTAAGAGAAAAAATGAGATGATCTTGTGCTGACATGGAATGAACTGAGACCTCTTTGTAGTACTATTATGCTGACATGAGGAGATATAGACTAGCCATAGTGGCCTGATCTGAATCAAAAGATTCACGAATCTGCTCCAAAGTTCTGATCTGTATCAAATGATGCGCGAATCCGCTCCGAAGTTCATATCTGAATCAAAAGATTCACAAACCTGCTCCGAAGTTCTGATCTGAATCAAATGATGCGTGAACCTGCTCCGAAGTTCTGATCTGAATCAAATGATGCGCGAACCTGCTCCGAAGTTCCAATCTGAATCAAAAGATTCACAAACCTGCTCCGAAGTTCTGATCTGAATCAAAAGATTCACGAACCTGCTCCGAAGTTCTGATCTGAATCAAATGATGTGCGAATCCACTCCGAAGTTCCGATCTGAATCAAAAGATTCGCAAACCTGCTCCGAAGTTCTGATCTGAATCAAATGATGTGCGAATCCACTCCGAAGTTCCGATCTGAATCAAAAGATTCACGAACCTGCTCCGAAGTTCTGATCTGAATCAAATGATTCACGAACCTGCTCCGAAGTTCTGATCTGAATCAAAAGATTCACGAACCTGCTCTGAAGTTCTGATCTGAATCAAATGATGCGCGAATCCTTTCCGAAGTTCTGATCTGAATCAAAAGATTCACGAACCTGCTCCGAAGTTCTGATCTGAATCAAATGATGTGCGAATCCACTCCGAAGTTCCGATCTGAATCAAAAGATTCGCAAACCTGCTCCGAAGTTCTGATCTGAATCAAATGATGTGCGAATCCACTCCGAAGTTCCGATCTGAATCAAAAGATTCACGAACCTGCTCCGAAGTTCTGATCTGAATCAAATGATTCACGAACCTGCTCCGAAGTTCTGATCTGAATCAAAAGATTCACGAACCTGCTCTGAAGTTCTGATCTGAATCAAATGATGTGCGAATCCGCTCCGAAGTTCCGATCTGAATCAAAAGATTCACAAACCTGCTCCGAAGTTCTGATCTGAATCAAATGATTCACGAACCTGCTCCGAAGCTCTGATCTGAATCAAATGATGCGCGAATCCACTCCGAAGTTCTGATCTGAATCAAAAGATTCACGAACCTGCTCCGAAGTTCTGATCTGTATCAAAAGATTCACAAACCCGTTCCGAAGTTCTGATCTGAATCAAAAGATGCGCAAATCCGCTCCGAAGTTCCGATCTGAATCAAAAGATTCACAAACCTGCTCCGAAGTTCTGATCTGATTCAAAAGATTCACAAACCCGCTCCGAAGTTCGGATCTGAATCAAAAGATTCACAAACCTGCTCCGAAGTTCTGATCTGAATCAAAAGATTCACAAACCCGCTCTGAAGTTCTGATCTGAATCAAAAGATTCACAAACCTGCTCCGAAGTTCTGATCTGAATCAAAAGATTCACAAACCTGCTCCGAAGTTCTGATCTGAATCAAATGATTTGTGATACACGATCTGATTGGAGCGCTCCGAAACAGTGAATCATTTTGCCACGCAATGGTTTATCTGGTTCAGAGTTCAGCTCAGTGACAATTCAATAGGAAATCAATTGAAAGCATCCAGTCATCTCATACCATTGAAATGAATGTTTAGTTTATCAGCATATTATAATAAATATTTGAGAAATTATTGTTTTATCTGATTTTATTAGTTTATACAGTGATAGTCAAAAGACCAAATGGAAGAAGCAGATGAACACAAACATAAATATGGTCTTGCTCTGCACGTGAATATGTGCATGCATGCAATTAAATTAGCATAAATTAAAGACAATGAAAAGTATATCATGATGCATAATTACTTTGCACTTGATATATTTAATTAGGGGATGAAAAAATATCTAATTCAGTTTTTTTAGCATTTTTGTAAAATGAAATAGGCTTTGTTTTTTTAAAGTAGAATTTGTTTCTTCTGTTTTGGTGTGTAATATGATCTGGCATTATCTTGGCATGAATGCATATGTGCTTTAAATTAAATTTTTATGCATGCCTTGAAACTGTTGTTACTGTTTTGCAGATGTGTGTGAAAGACTTTATGTGGTAAGTATATTCATCACTGACTGCTGAAGCTTCTTCATATACATTTGCATTGACAAAATCATTTTATATGGCGTGTATAAAATGTACTTTAATGTGCAAAATATTTTCTCTCAGTCCTTTACACGATCACGTTTCTACACAGTTTGTAGGATGAAGGAGGTCACACACTTTCCTCTGTTTTTCCTTCTGTCTGCAGTGTCTGAGTTCATGTTCCTGCATGATAATTCTGCTCTGTGTTGTGTTTATATTGATCAAACCCCCCATGATCTTGAATAGAGGAATCTATTCCCATAATTCATCTGACATATTAATGACATTATGAACTCCAGGAAGATTATCGTGAGAGAATGCATCTAATTAGATTTAATTCACATACATACCTCAGGGAGAGAAATATATATACACACACACACACACAGAGAGAGAGAGAGGAAGAGAGAGAGAGAGAGGTGAAGAAAGAGAGAGAGAGAGAGGAATATGGGAATATTTATTATCATTTGAGATGTCCTTTATGTTCATGTGCAGTTTATTGTTGTTTGTTTGTTTTATCATTAATGTGTCAGTTCATTTAGCTGACACTGACGAGGGTCCAGGTTTAAAATGTTCTGGTCCTTTTATTTTTATTTACTGAAGCAATTCAGTATTATCAGTCATAACAAACTTCATTAATCCAACAGTTTTGACAAAATCTCAATAATTAAATCATTTCAGTACATTTAACTAATTAAGCCTATTTATTTCCGGTTAAGTGTAAATTATATATAACTAATTAGGTGTTTTCTTTAAAGTAAGTTTGATGTTGTCAAATCAAGTAACAGACAATTAACAGATTTTAATTCTAACCACAAAAAAAATCAACACATTATTTAGATTAATGATTAAAAATACAATATTGACGTCACAATTTGAATTTATAGGTTATATTATATTTAATCAATATATATTTGTTGTAGTTCTCCATATATCAAACAGTAATGCTTTTAGTGAACAGATGCACTTTTCATTTCATCATTGACTTCATTTTCCAATACAAACCCAACATTTGAGCTGTGTTTTGCTCTCGTTTACTGTATGTAGACTGCTTGAATTTCTGAGTTAACATGATTCCACGTGATCATAGATGTGTGAAATCAGTCTGTGTGTTTCATAGAGGTGAAGGGAACAACTTCTGTTCCTCATTAAAACCCGGTGCAGAGATCTGAGGAATGAATGCATAAATCAGGATTCAGATATTCCATACCTCGGCCTCGTCTGCGTAGATGGGGATGTCATGAAATGGAGATATGTATTTCCCCTCTGCGTTTTCTGTGAGACGAGATAAAAGAGCTTCACAAAGGATCTAAAATACTCAGAGATTAAAGAGATTTTCATCTGAGAGCAGGAGGATATATTGTGATGTTTGAACCAAAGACAGAATTCATTACAGAAAACACTTATGGTTTCAACAGAAAGCAGATTTTCTTTGTGGCACATGGTGATTGGTCACATAGCAACAGTAGTTACTTCCTCCTGTTACTTACTGCCACCAACAGATGCTGAACAGCTTGTCTGTTGTGTGTGTGTGTGTGTGTGTGTGTACGTGTGTGTGTCACTATGCTGTCAGTGTAATAAGGGAAGATGATTAAATATACCTATGCATAATTATATAGTTAAGATGATGCCACTAGATGTGCCATTCTTGTTATGCAGCATCCTTTCAACAATTATAAAATGAATATGCTTGTGTAGGAATGTATTCAGAGCATATATTCAGCTATAATTATGTCTTGATTAGTTTTAGTGTCAATGTTCATTTCTCAGTGAGTGACTGACAGTTACATGAGTACATCAGCTTAAAGTTAATTAAGCATCTAACGAGTTGGAAAGTGGTATTGGACATAGATAAACCTGACAAATTTTGTGTTAATTAAAACAATGTTTACAAGATGTTTTGTCTGCATTTTGCATGCAGAAAGATCATGAACATCCACTCAAGTAGAGAAATGATTTAAAATCAGCCTTTGTTCACTTCGCTGTGAGACTGTCTGTGAGTTTAGTATTTGATTGACTGTATTGAAGATGTGCTGCGTGACAGCACAGGACTGAAGTGAAGAGCAGCAGGAATCAGTGCAGTGTTGTTGGTGATGAATGGATGTGCTGTGACACTTACTGAAGTAAAGTCTGTAGTCGGCCGTGTTTTCTCTGCCTCTCTCCTCCACGATGAAGCTCATGATGCCTGTTCTTCCTGCTCTGTTGAGTTCTGAACGCACTGACAGCCACTGAGACGCTGATAATCTGATAATCAGACCTGATCCTGAGAGATACAGAGAGAGAGAGAGAGAGAGAGAGAGATACAGAGAGACAGAGAGAGAGATACAGAGAGAGAGAGAGAGAGAGAGAGAGAGAGAGAGAGAGAGAGAGAGAGAGAGAGAGAGAGAGAGAGAGCAGATCTGTCAGAGTTCACCAGACTGTTTTTACAAAACAGATTATTTATTTATTGTGCCTTGTTTATAATATTTATTTATTTATCATGCTTGATGCATTATTATATTTGATGATTAAATTAAATTTATAAATTTGAATTTATTATTAAATAAATAAATATTCAAATTTTAATCGTAACATTTATTTATTTATTTAGTATAATGACACATCATGCATGAACCATTCAGTATATCCATCCATCTACAGTATCTATCTATCTATCTATCTATCTATCTATCTATCTATCTATCTATCTATCTATCTATCTATCTATCTATCTATCTATCTATCCATCTGTCCATCTATCCATCTATCTATCTATTTGTCTGTCTCTTTATCAGTCAGTCCATCCGTAAATCATGAGTCCGTTAAGCACATTTTTAAAGTGCACACTCTAGTGATTAAGGTCAGTCCTTTAGTTGACTTCATCTGCAGCAGCAGAGCTTCTCATCCTCTGTAGGCGTCTAAAAGCAAAAGCAGTTCTTCCTCTCGCAGCTGCTGAACTCCAGGAGCTGAGAGCTCAATTTCCCCTGCGTTTGATTCATTCTGCGTAAAACACAGCAGATCTCAACTCTCTGACCTTCGCATGTGCTGCGTGTTTCTGTGTCTCTGCCGCAGTGCTGTATCCTGAGGGCAGGTGGACGTGTGGTTAGCACATGAGCGTGTGTAAATGTCAGTGTGTGATCCAAACACATACTCACCCACAGCAGCAGCAGGTGGGAGAGACGGGAGTTTAGTGCAAAGCCAATTACAAACCAGATTACCCTCCTGCTGCACTGACTCCACCAGCACTGTCTCATAAGATGCTTATGGAAGCTGATTTTTAACCTGGTCACGTTATAGATAGATAGTAACACAGACTATAGGCCTAAATAAGGCTGGGGAAGTTCCTCCTCATTAGTGTGCAGTGGAACAGACTCAAATCTGTGTCTGAATTTATTGTCACGGTTTGTGGAAGAAGAAGAAGCAGCAGCAAGAAAAGAGGTGTCAACAGTTCAGTGCTGTATATTTACAGTCTCAGTTCTCTCTGAACTCTTCTAGAACACACAGTGGCGTCTGCAGGACTTATTGAAGTCCCACTGAGTGCAATTAAAAACAGTACAGAGTTGAATATACTTGTATCAGGCAGAATCTGCTGTGATGGGACAATCAGGACTCGTCTTGTTTTACCATGTTTTTACAGTTTTTCTCAGTCACTTTGGTGCATTTCTCAGAACAGAAATTACATTTTCAAAACTACTTGTTCAACCTCCACATCATCTAGTCACTTGTGCACATCATAAAAGCAGTTTCTCGTTCTTTTGAACAAGTTGCGATTGCTTTGGTACATTCATGCAACTGATTATGTACATTTGTCTGTGGTTTCCTACATTATCAGCTGCTAATATCATGTTGCTCAAGATGTATTATATAGTTCTCTGTGCAATAGTCTTACCCCTCAAAACATCGAGTCATTAGTTCATCGTATAAGTCATTAGATGGAAAATGGTTGATCTAGTTGTTATAAACTGTCAAGCATATTTTCTACACATCTCTATTAGACTTTTTGTAAATTTGCCATGAATTGTGCAAGTGAATCTTGACTCTCACTAATGAAGAGAATATAGATCAACCAATGATAAACCAGTTCTCTGAAATACCTCAAAGGTGCATCTCATGACCCTTCAATTCAGTAGCCCCTCACTGCAGAACAAAGATCCAGGGGGCGGGGTTGGATCCACATCAAGGGGGTGGAGATTGGTAGGTTTAGGGGTGGAGATGGGTAGGTTTAGGGGTGGAGATTGGTAGGTTTAGGGGTGGAGATTGGTAGGTTTAGGGGTGGAGATTGGTAGGTTTAGGGGTGGAGATGGGTAGGTTTAGGGGTGGGGATGGGTGGGTTTAGGGATCAGGGGGTGGAGACGGGTAGGTTTAGGTCTATGTAAGGTGGGAGGAGTTGGATCTAGATCCAACTCCGCCCCCTGGATCTTGTGTTCTGCAGTGAGGACCATCTCACAAAATTGACCGTTCGCAAATAGCTTGATTGACAGGCGATCTGACCAATCAGAACACAGAGATTATGTGCCGCCGCTGCTATCCGCCATCTTGCCCGACAACTACGGCCTGTCTCCATAGAAATACATGTTAAAACGGGGTAAAAAAAGATCGATTGAATTTAAACTTTTTCAATATAACTAAATATAAAAATGTGCGGAGGGTCATGGCAACAGTAACTAAGGGTGGGACAACACAAGAGTTACAAATTCTGAGGATGGATGAACATCCAGAAAACGATCAGGATCAACAGCCGAGAGGAAGAAGAGGAGTAAGGATGCATGGAAGGGTACAGAGGAAGAGGAAGAAGAGGCCAAGGACAGAGGAGCATATCAGATGAAATAATGTTGTCAATCATGGCTTACAATGGCTGAAGGGTGCAGCTAAAAATTGGGAGATTGACCATATCCTCAATAATTCAAACATTTTGAAACAGTCTCTTTCAATCAATATCTCACATACAGTAATGTGTAAATTTGTACTTTTGAAAGGAAATATGGCATACATCAGTGCAGGCTTCTGCATTTCTGTTCAGTACAGTAACTCATCCAGACTGCTGTCATAGTTTACATCAGGTAACACTAACAGAGAGCACTGTTATATTGACAACATGACTAAGCTTTTTGACTATGTTTGTGAACACTGACACAAGGACTTTTCATTCTGATGGCACTGATATGTTCATTGACATAAATACTTACTTTTGAGAGATGAACTAAAGATTTTGAGTAAGTTACAGGCTTTTGCAGGAAATCCATTGTGTGGTGCTGTTTGTACTAATTTACATTTATGCATTTAGCAGACGCTTTTATCCAAAGCGACTTACAGTGCATTCAGGCTATACATGTTTTATCAGTATGTGTGCTCCCTGGGAATCGAACCCACAACCTTTTGCGCTGTTAACGTAATGCTCTACCACTGAGCCACAGGAACACATAACTGTTTTGAGAAATGCACATACTTCTTTGCAAATATTAAGGATGATTCGAGAAATGCACCAAAGCGACTGAGAAAAACTGTATTATGGGAATGTTACATTTGAATGATCTCAGCGAGTAGAAACATTTAAAGAATGTTCAGAGAACATTCAAATGTAACATTTCCATAATGTTTTCAAAATGATTAAATGGAATGTTCCCTTAAAATTAGCATAACCAAGAAAAAAACATTCTGAAATAAGTTTTTATATTTAATGAGAATGTTAGCAAAATTTACTTGTTTATATTTTTAATAGCTGGTTATGCATATATTTTCCAGATGCATCATAAATGTCCCTCAGTTTTTAAAAATGACTTTCTTTTATCAGTGAAGTAAATAGAGTGAAATTGAAATAATTTTTCTACTTTGGTTTCACTTCAACAAAGAAAAGCAATTCAGAAATATTCCAGTGTCACATTTAGTCTTTAAACATGTTTTCTTTGTGAATATTGTTTTATTCAATATTCTCATATAATTTAATCATTTTGTGTGTGTTTGTGTGCCCTTAATATACTTTTCCATCCTGTTAGTTGTTTGTAAAATCCATTTCCTCAACAGCATCATCCGACAGGAAGTGATGTCATTTTGGAGGGAAATTAGCTGCACAAACATCAGTATTATCAATGGGTTTGATGGATTCTGGGATGTTTTTTGGTGATATTATTTGGTTTATGTCTCTATAAAACTCCCAACCCATCCAGTCCAAAAATATGTTGTCAAAAATATAAACAATTGAAAAGATATGGAAATGAATTTCAAGTGGACGTCTTAATGTAAGCTTGTCATTGTTATAATATTCCAAATCTAACTGAATATATTAATAACAAGAGACCCTTTTATCTCTTCACATGTGCATGTTTCCCCCTATTTTAATTTGTAAACATGTATATATTTATTTATTTATACGTACTAGTCAGGATGAGTGCGACTCTCACAGCATCACAGTCATTTTCAGTCATCTGCTGCTCGTATTGAGTTTGGGATCTTGATATAGATCTCTGAATAGACTTGATTTTCTCCTGGAAAATGAATATGACCGTGTAAAGTATGTGTTTCATTTCAGATCTGAATGTGCGTTTGCAGTGGATTGTTTGGAGGCTTTTTGAGCAGCATGTGGAGGTCAAGTTCACCCTCCAGTGAATTCACATTAATTCCCAAGGTGCTGCTGCTTCTTCAGGTCTAGCAGTACTTTATTTAAGCCTTATTATATTAATGTTATCCAGCAGTAGAGTACTGATAATAGATTTTAGAAAGACTGCATCGCCTACAACAGCAGTCAGGAACAACAACTAGATTTGGCTACTGGTTAACATTAACCAATATTCAAGACAAAATTTCATTGCAGATGCAAATATTATAAAATAAAAACAAGCACCAGTAAGATTACATTCACAGTATGAGACCAGAAATGTCTCCGGTCACTTTGGATGTCTTGTTGACTTCAACAGTTGGTGTATTAGTTCAGCTGTTTTTAATGGTTTAGTTATAATAAGCCCTGTTGCAGGTCAAGGTTTAGCTGGTCAGTATTGGTTACTACACCATTTGGCTCCTAAAAGCTTTTTCATCCATTGAGAAACAATGGAAATAAATCATGCATAATTTTTTTGGCAGACATATAGAGCATCTGTGATTGGATGGCCGTCTCCTGCAGTGCTGCTGGTCTCCAGTGGGAGGAGCTTCTGCAGATCTCCAGCTGTCAATCAAATGGATGGATGCTGGTGTTCATAGAGGTTAGAGATGTTATTTCATGCTTCAGTTCACTCAAGTGGACCAGAGATAGCAACATAAAGAACAAAAGTGACTATGACACTATCACAGTTACACAAAACCACTGCAGCAGATTCAGCTGAGAGTCACTTATGAAACAGACCGGGGCTAGTTGTCACAAGGTGAATATTGAATTGCACGATGCTTGTTTTCTCCATCAGTGGTTTTGTGTGTTTGTTTCAAACATCTAGAATAATATTTGTGAATTCTCACAACTTTAGTTTCAGACTGGGGCAAGTTTTCACATGCATTATAACTATTTTAGTAAGTGGCTTGCTTTCTGTACTTTGTTGTTGTTGTTGTAGATACTTTTTCCATTTTTGCATGTTCATGAATTGTTTCATCATTGTTTTACTGTCTGAATTCTACGTCAAAGCCTTTAATAGGATATTTAATATGGTGACAACTTACCCCATATAGTGTGACAACATGCCCCATCATTGTTTGTATAGTTTTTGCAGGCAGTGATGTTAAAAATGTGCAGTAGCTTTGTTTCGGTCAATACAAAACTGACTTTATTCAAGCAAAAAAACTTTCTCTCAATTATATAACTCTAACTTTGTTTTATTTGAGTTAAAGTTGATTAAAGTCCAGAGTTTCGCTTTAAATATTCATATTTGTCGTTTTGTGAACTGTCAGCTTCTTCAAGAAACACCGCTTATAAAAAGACATTTTCACAGGCATGTGAATTTCTCTAATTAGCTGTCAGTGTTTTTCTGAAGGCAAACAGACACTTCACAGCATGAATGGTAATTGCTGTTTGTTTCACAGAGCAAATAGTTTTACATACATCTGCATATCAGACAACACCAGATCAGCAGAACAACACCGCAAACACTTCCATGAATCATTTAATACATTGACTGTTTTTCTTGTACTAATGTGTGCGTTTAATGTGCGTGTGCTGTACATTTCTGCAGCATGCATCGTTCTATTAAAGGAACAGTTCCTCAAAAATGAAGAATTCTTCTTTTTTTAACCCTCGTGTTGAGTGTTAGTCTCAGTTAGGGCTGCACGATTAATTATGAATAAATCACAGTATGGCTTAGAGTGATTATCAAGACTGTCATTTAATGTTTAATGTTTGAAAATGAAGAGCTTAAGACAGCCAGAATTATTAGCACATAAAATTATTATTATTACTATTATATTTTTACTAGATCCGTTTAAGTTTACAATAAAAAATTACAATAGTAATTTCACTATAGTGTAGTTAAATATTACAATAGTAATTTTTGCTTCTTAATAGTAATAATTATGATAATCATTATTATATTATCATTAGATTTTTTTTACAGTGAATTATTAATATTACCACTATTATTATTATTATTATTATTATTATTATTGAATACTACATCTTTTTATTTTACAGTGAAATATTACAATAATAGTATTGAAATATTTCATAAAAGTTAAATATATCAATAATAATGAAATATAACAATAGTAATATTTCTTATCTTATTAATAATAATATAACAATAATAATGTTATAATAACTGTTATTATTATTAGTAGTAGTAGTAATATATTTTTCTTTTTATATTACAGTAAAATGTTGCAATGGTAATATTAAAATATAATATAATATTACAATGCTAATATTTCTTATCTTATTGTTAACAACAATACTAATACTGATACTAATAATATTGTAAGTAATATAATTAACAAGTTTATTTAAAAAAATAATTGAAATATTGCAATAGTAATATTTTTTATTTTTCTTATTATTATATTTTTTAAATACTTTTTATGCAATTTTATCTTTTTAATATGCTATTTTCATATTTTAATAATAATAATAATATATTTATTATTATTATTATTAATATTACATTTTTCTTAAACAGATCATTTTATTTTACAGTAAAACATTACAATACTCATATTTTATGAAGTACTACTACAACTAATATATTATTAATATAGTAATATTAATTAATAATAATAATAATAATAACATCATATTAGTCATATTAGAGTGGAATTCTGCAGTTAAGCACAACAAACCGGGAGCTTTTTAAAAATAAAATGCATTTATTTTTATTTTTTTAATTGTTATCAGAAACATTGTTGTTTGTTTGTTTGTTTTCCCTAAACCGTGCAGTCTTACTGTTTGTGTGTGTGTGTGAGAGAGAGAGAGAGAGAGAGAGAGAGAGAGAGAGAGAGTGTGTGTGTGTGCACGTGTGTGTGTGTTTTACACACAAGAGAAAACTTAGTCGGCCGACGAACAAAAACTGCCCGACGGCCAACTGTCGGCTTGGTGTGTACCGGCCTTTAGTCCACTCCTTCAGTCCAGATCCTCCAGCACCAGCTCGTCTCGCTGCTCTCCGCTGCAGAACTCTCTCCTGCCGTCGCTCTGAGCGTTGGGTCCGTCTCGGTCTGCAAACACGCGGTTGTGTTTCCACGCTGCGCTGCGTCTGGGCTGCGGCGGCTCGTCCACCATACACAGGCCCAGCTTAAACGCCGCCTGGAATCCACGCCGGAAGTTCTCGTTGAAGTAGCCGTACACGATAGGATTGACGCTGCTGTTGAAGAAGGCCAGCCAGTGAGCGAACGGGAAGATATAGACGGCCACCAGATCCAGCTGAGCGGCCGAAAGATTACCGTAATCCGTCAGCATCATGAGGATCCAGAGCGGAAGCCAGGAGATGGTGAAGAGCAGCGCCACCATCAGGAGCATGTTGACCACGCGCAGCTTCCGGCGGAAGACGGGCGGTTTGACCAGCCTGACCGCGATGCGTGAGTACATGATGACGATGAGCGTGACAGGAGCCAAGTAGATGTGCGAGAAAAGCACGGTGGTGTAGATCTTCCTCATGCTCTGGTCGGGCCAGGCCTCCCAGCAGGTGTAGAGCGGGTGCGTCTCATTGTCCCGGTCCACTGTGAAGTGCAGGGCGTCCTGCGAGACGGTCAGCGTGATGGCGGACGGACACATGATGCCCACGGCCAGCGCCCAGATGAAGGCGATGGTGATGATGGCCTGACGCCGCGTCAGCTTCTGCTGGAAAGGATAGACGATGCAGCGAAACCTGGAACGCAGGAGATCAGATCTAAGCCATCTGGACCAGACTGCACAGGAGAAACTAAGGCCTTTACACACAACAAGGATTGGGCCATAGTTCAAATAGGACATTTAGGTCATTTTTATAAACATGCCTTAGAAAAATACATTACTGGTGTGTATCTTGAGACAAAACAAAGACACTGATATATTTTACGATCAGTCAGTGCAACTTTCTTTCAGTTGAAACAGCTCAGACTTACATTTTTTAGTCTGGGACTAGGCTTAAGCCTTGTCTGTGAAACCAGGGCTAAATCATGCTTTATCTAAATTATGAGATTTAGAAATCAAAATTATGGCCACAAAATTAAAAATGATGACATAAAAAGTCAGAATTATGACTCAAAATCATACAGTCATGGCTATAAAATATGTAGTCATATTTATAAAATAGTCAAATTTATGAGATTTCAAAATGAAGTCAAAATCAAAAAAAGAAAAATCTAAATTATGACAAAAAACTGAATTATAACTTTAAAAAGATCTAAATTATGATAGAAAAATCATAATTATGGGGGGGGGGTCAAAATGAAGATATACTAATTCAAAATTCTGAGATTAAAGAAAAATTAATTATGACAAAATGTTATAATTTTGAAAAAAATAATAATAATAAAAAAAATAACATTCTGAAATAAATAAATTATGAGATTAAAAAGTCAAAAGTATGACAAAATGTTAATATTTTAAGAGATTAAAATATCTAAATTATTACAAAAAAATAATGATATTTAAAAAAATCAAAATTATGCCAAAAATAATGATTATAAGATTATTTTTTTAAATCACAATTATGACATAGTCATAATTGAGAAAAATTCAAAATGATGACATACTAAATGAAAATTATGAGATACAGCCGATATTATGAGATAAATTTAAAAATTGACATAAAATGTCATAATTATTTAATAAAACGTCACATTTATGAGATTAAATATATAATAAATATATAACACAGCCAGAATATCAGAATTTCATGTCTAAATTTTGTATAAGTATATACCAACAAACCATAGGGCCAAATATGTAAATATAGTCTCAAATTTCACACATTCCATTTAACCCTTTCCCTCAGTTTTTAAAGAAAAAAAAGTTGCCAGCCACTGCCAGCATTTTTGATCATTTTCACAAAAGTTTGATGGCACTTGGTATATTTTCTTGTATGAATATCTGAACACAAGATGCAAGATGCAAGATGTCAATAGAACAAAAAGATGGGAAATGGCATTTTTGTCAAAGCAGATGGAATAGATCGCTTCCATCAACACATCCAAAGCTTGCCCGGTGCTTGGATCCACATTACCCCAAAACAAAATACAATGCGTAATTAAAAATGCAGATAAAAAAATATGAACATAGTAGATTGTGCCCAGTTTTTACAGACTTTTCTTAGAGTGTAGCACACTAACTAACTACTAATACACTGCTAAAACTATAACTGTTCAGAATGTGTAGTTTTACATGTTTACTGGGTCATTTAAAAAAACTTAAATTGTAATTGTTCAAAAAAATTGTAAGTTTTCAATAATTCAATGCATTTAAAAATAGTTATTTAGATTTTAATATTATATTACGCATTAATATTATTTTACGAACAAATCTAAATTAACATATATAAAATATATTTTTGATGTGATCTGATATTGTGACAATTTTGCATCGTGATTATGTAATGATGTCATTGCACAACAACATCACAACGTCATTTAGCAACAAATCAACCTTCCTTTAGCAGCTTCCTCTGAAAATTTGTTAAAGGGTTACTCCACACCAAAATGAAAATTTGTCGCTCCCATGTCGCTCCAAACCCGTAAAAGCTTCGTTTATCCACGGAACACAATTTAAGATATTTTGATGCGCTGTTTTCATTCAGTTCAAAGCGTAAACAAATGTAGAAGACGTATCCTTGTGGCGCAGCTGACACAGAAGAGCGTACGCTGCTTGCGTCCAGCGGATATTCTCTAAAATGGTGCTACGCTGAACCAGAGGAGACAAATTGTTGAATAAAGTCGTTGTTTTGTTTTCTTTGCGCAGAAAAGTGTTCGCGTCGCTTCATTAAATTCAGATTGAACCACTGATGGCAGATGGACAATTTTGACAATGTTTTTCATACTTTTCTGGACCTTGACAGTGCAATTTACTATGCAGTCAATGGGACAGTCACAAGCCTCCCGGTTTTCATCCAAAATATCTTAAATTGTGTTCCGAGGATGAATGAAGCTTTTATGGGTTTGGAACGACATGGGGGTAAGTGATTAATGACAAAATTTTCATTTTGGGGTGGAGTAACCCTTTAATCAAATGAGTGACTCTGTGACTTCACTATATCCGGAAGAAGCGCTGTAGTCTGAATGATCCGCTTGTTGAAGTTCTTGAAAAGTGTTTTCTGTTTAAAGAGAATATCTCCCTTTGGAGCATAACCTTGCAGATATTTTTTATGCTCATACAGCACCATTGCACGCTAACTAAAGTCGAAAAAGTGAAAAAGCATAATAGGACCCCTTTAAAGCACCTCAGAGATTTGGCTTCTTCCTCAAAAGCGCTGAATGATTGCAACCTACTGTAGCGCCTACGAATCAAGCTGATAGATTGATTACAAAAGCTGAGAGCACACTGACTCATGCGGGTCGAGGAGAGCCAGCGGCCCGTTTCTGCTTCTGTGTGCAACATGTACAGACTGTGGGCGACGTGTGCCGTCCCTAAATTACTGCTCTGTTAAATACAAACCAGTGTGACATTACATGTGAAGTGTCTGTCAAATGCTTTCTGTGTGTGTGTGTGTGTGTGTGACTGTGTGTGTGTGTGTGTGTGTGTGTGTGTGTCTGTGTGTGTCATGACAGTTTCTCAGAAGGAAGAACAGCGCTCTCATTGATACCCGCTGTCATCTTCTACTTAATGGTACTTTTAAGGTCTGTTTTGACTTACTTTCTTTTGTGGAACACAAAGGGATTGTTCATGTTCATCTGTTGTTCGTTTTCAAACAATACAAGCTCATTGTAACCACGTCTGTCATCGACCAGACAGAAGCTTTAGAGCAGTTGTTCATTTTCTTCTGAAGTACGTGAGAGCTGAATGTTTTTGCTGAATCAAAAAAAAAAAAAAGTGCTTTGGTAAACCATAAAAAATCTAAATGATGACATTAAAAATAGAACATCTTGAAAATGTTTTTATTTTATTATTAAATTAAAAAGTCAAAATTATGTTTAAAATGTCAGATTTAAAAGTCAGGTTAAAATTTTAGAATTATGACAAAAAGATGCAATTATGAGATAAATGTGGAAATTATGGCATGCAAGTCATAATTATGACATAAAAGGCTGAAATTATCTTTAAAAATCTACATAACATATCACTATCTTTAAATAAAAAGTCAAAGTTAGATATTTGAGGAGTCAAAAAATTATTATGAGATTAAAAGGTCAAAAATATGACAAAAATTCATAATTATGAGAAAAGGTGAAAATTATGACATACTAGGTCATAATTATGATATAAAAAGTCTAAAAAAAATGTAGAAATGCCACAATTATTAATAAAAAGTGAAAATTATGGTATTGAAAATCTAAATTATGCCAAAAATGTAAATTACGGGATTAAAAAGTGAAGTCATCATTATGACAAAAAAGTGAAAATTATGACAAAGTTGAAATGATCAAAAAGCAATAAACATAAAATATCACAATTATTAAAGACAAAAGTTTATAAACTGAAACTGAAAGTCTTAATTATGACAATTAATTTTAAGATAAAAAGTCAAAATTATACGACATTTGAAGTCAAATTAATTAATTTATTTGTTTGTTTATTTTGGGTGGATGTTGATCTGTTGTTCTTTTCCAGACATTGTGAACACGTCTCAACATCTTAATAGCAGTAGTTCATATCTGAGTGTTTTCTGAGAGTCATGCGGGTTTGGAAGGACATGAGGGAGAGTACATGTTGACAGAATGATGTTTTTGGGCTCAGTTATTAACTGAAGTCACAGAGCTGGTTTTGCGTGTACAGTAGCACAGATGAGTCTCAGCGGGTCACAGACAGCCGTGTGAATGATGTATTCATGTGACGTGCAGGAGGGTGAGAGTTATTAACCTTTCCACCGCGATGGCCACCAGCGTGAAGACAGACGCCGAGACTGAAGCTCCCTGGACGAGTCCACTCATTTTACAGATGACCACATCAAACGGCCAGCCTGAGAGAGAGAGAAGATGCTTACCTACAGCTCACAGAAACACAGCGCTGGGAAAACAAACTAAAGCACTGTATATATTTATTTATGAGTGAAGAAACAACTCTTCTCGTATATTCACTTCATTTGTGATTTCTGTTTCAACAGCAGCTTCCCTAAGTCTAAATTATGACATATAGGTCATTATAATGGCATATAAAGACATAATAAAAAGTAGAACTTATGACATAAGTCAAAATGATCAAGAATATCAGCACAAAGTATTGTATTTCTTAAATAAAAAGCCAAAAGATTTATGTTTAAAAAGTCCAAATGTGACAATTTATTTTAATTGACATAAAAATTCATAATTATGAGATTAAAGAGTAGAAATTTTGACATAAAAAGCTGAAATGATCAAGAAAATCAACATAAAATATATTTGTTAATAAAAAAAAAAATCAAATATTTTTACAAAGTCAAAATGATGACAAAATGACAATTATAAGAAAAAGTTTAAATTATAATTTTAAAAAAATCATAATTATAAGATAAAAAGTAGACATTAGGACATACCACAATTATTAAATAAAATGTAAAAAATTAGGTTTAAAAAGTCAAAATTACGTCAAAAATTTTAATAATATGATTAAAAAGTAATAATTATTAGAACAAACTTGAAATTATGATATACTAAGTCATAAGTATTAGATAAAAAGTAGAAATTAGAATTTACGTTGAAATTATCCCAAAAACATCTACACAAAATACTGCATTTTTATATATATATATATATATATATATATATATATATATATATATATATATATATATAAAAAGTACTATTAAATTAAAAAGTCACAATTATGAGAATGAAAAGTCAAAATTATGGCAAAATGTTTTAATTATAAAATTAAAAAGTCACAATTATTACAAATAATAATAATTATGATAAAAAAACTTTAAATTATGACCTAATTCTTTTAATCTTATAATCATGATTTAGTATAAATTATGACATAAGAAGTAGAAATTAAGATCATTATGATATACTAAATCATAGTTATTGGTTCGTCTCTAAGCAAATATAATTGCTGAATAATCTCAGATTATCCCAGATTGACATGAATGTACATGTTGTTTCTTTTCTGCCCAACAATGTTGACATATATTGATGTACAGTGTTGGGAAAATAAAATACACACTTTGTGTGACACTTGAAGAAGCAGGACACTGCGTCAAAACTATTAAAAATGTAATTACACGTTCAACAGTTTGATGTAAATGAATTAGGCTTGAATGATCTGTGGCTCATTGGGTGTTACAGCCGTATTTAACATCCAACAAGTGGATAAATCAGCTGGCATATGGCTGCTTCACACAACACATGGTCTGTATGTAAATGATGAATCTGAGTCAGTGTGTAATGCTGACATCACACAAACAAACACTCGACGATGTAAATCATGTTCACAGTTACTGAACAGCTGCTGAGACTCTGTTGACTCCTGCAGTCTGTATCCGAGCACAAAGACACGGTGTGCTGTGAACTGCTTTAAAAGCCCAACATTACATTTCTTCTGGTGTTTCTACTTCACTTTGACAGTAATGAATGCACGGAAACACAAAGGTAGTGTGTTCGTTATGCAACAGCTGCATGAATCCTGCTGCCTCTAATGCTGGGCTTTTCTTCAGCGCTCGCATTTGCTGATAAACCACCAAAATATACTGAGAACCACAACAAAGACCCAATAACCAGCTGAGTCTGAGGAGAGAACTAGAAAAAACTAGATCATCCTGAAATGCATTTTCACTGCAAAACACAGATGCATCAAAATAAATATGATTTTTATTTATTTATGAAATAATGTTTGACTAATGAAGTAATGTAAAGTTTTTGTTTACATAATATATGTGTGTGTACTGTATATTTATCATGTATATATAAATACACACACTTGCATGTATATACAGTGCCCTCCACTAATATTGGCACCCTTGATAAATATGAGCAAAGGCAGCTGTGAAAATAAATCTGCATTGTTTATTCTTTTTATCTTTCATTCCAAAAATTCACAAAATTCCAACCTATCATTGAAGTAAAACAATTGAAAATGGGGGGAAATCTCATTGTGTAAGAAATACTTTCTCTAGTTCATGTTGGCCACAATTATTGGCACCCGATTATTGCAATGTCCTTTTCCCAGAGTAACAGCTCTGAGTTTTCTCATATAATGCCTGAAGAGTTTGGAGAACACCTGATAAGAGATCAGAGACCATTCCTTCATCCAGAATCTCTCCAGATCCTTCAGATTCACAGCTCCATGTTGGTGCTTCTCCTCTTCAGTTCACCTCACTCATTTTCTACAGGGTTCAGGTCAGAGGACGGGAATGGCCATAGCAGAAGCTTGGTTTTGTGCTCAGTGACCCATTTTTGTGTTGTTTTTGAGGTTTGTGTTTGGATTATTGTCCGGTTGGAAGATCCAAACATGGCCCATTATAAGATTTCTAACAGGGTCAGTATCTTATTGATTTTTTATATGTTTGTATTTAATAGAATCCATGATGCCATGTGTCTAAACAAGATGTTCAGGACCTCCAGCAGAAAAATAGGCCCACAATATTAAAAATACAGCAGTATATTTCATTGTACACATGGGGTACTTTTTTATCCCTGTGTGCACCAAACCCATCTTGAGTGTTTGCTGCTAAAAAGCTCATTTTTTAGTTTCATCTGATCATAGAAGCCAGTCCCATTTGAAGTTACAGTCATGTCTGATAACTGAATATGCTGGAGTTTGTTTTTGGATGAGCTAGGAGAATTTTTCTTGAAACCCTCCCAAACAACATGTGGTGATGTAGGGACTGTTTGACAATTTTTTTCTAATGTTTTCTGACCCCGAGACTCAACTATATTCTGCAATTCTACAGCTGTGATCCTTGGAGAGTCTTTAGCCACTCAAACTCTCCTCCTCACCGTGCATTAGGACGATATAGACACACGTCCTCTTCCAGACAGTTTCGTAACATTTTCTGTTGATTGGAAATTCTTAATTATTGCCCTGATGGTGGAAATGGGATTTTTCACTGCTCTAGCTCTTTTCTTAAAGCCACTTCACTAATTTGTGAAGCTCAATTATCTTTTGCTGCACATCAGAAATATATTCTTTGTTTTTTCTCATTGTGATGGATGATTAAGGGAATTTGGTCTTTGTGTTCCTCATATTTATAATCCTGTGGAACAGAAAGTCATGGCTGGACAATTTCATGCTCTTAGTCACCCTGGTGTGCTAAAAAAATTAAATATGAATGGAATATACTTCAGAGATATTTTACTCACAAGAATTTCTAGGGGTGCCAATAATTGTGGCCAACATCCATTGGAGAAAAACATTTATTTCATCATGAGATTTTCTCCCCACTTTCAATTGTTTTACTTCAATGATAGGTTAGAATTTTGTAAATTTATTGAGTGAAAGATCAAAAGGATAAACAATGCCGATTTATTTTCACAGCTGCCTTTGCTCATATTTATCAAGGGTGCCAATATTAGTGGAGGGCACTGTATTTCAGAAACATTTTGTTTATATATTAAATATATTTATATATAATATACATTTTATGAATATAAATATATACATGTAAATACATGTAAATATTGTGTGTGTATTTATATATACATAATAAATATACACAGTAGTACACATATATTATGAAAACAAAAACTTTCATTTTGTATGCGATTAATCGTTTGACAACACTTGAATATGTATATATATATATATTTTTTTAATATATCATATGTGATGCTTCAGGCTTTTATGGATCTTATAGTATGATATAGTGACAATATGATGAAAAAACAGCTCAATTTTATTCAGAGACTCAAACTGAGCAAAAATATACAATTTGGTTCAGATGCTGATATTTATATGATAGAATTCTGATGCTTGTGATGTAAATCAAAGATATCTTTATAACAGTGCAGCAGATACTGACATAAAATGAAATAAATAATAGTCGACACTCTATATCTCCAGTAATATGTCTTAGTAATATGAGATTGAAATGATCCAAACATATAATGCAATGCAATCCAATGCTGATTGAGAGATGAAGAAATAAACGCTCCTCAGAAGATGTGAGATGAAGATCATTCCTCCGCTGAGGAACAGTGAAAGTAAAGCTCCTAGAAACAAACGCTCCTCAAAAGATCCTGATGATCAGATTTGAGACTCAGTGATGTTTCTAAAAAGTGATTGATGGAGAATCAAGTAAAGCCGAGCTGCTTCAGTCTAGGAGATATTACTACAGTTATTCTGATGTTTACTTGATAAAAATCAGTCAAGATTTGACAGCAGAAAGACACGTGAAGCATCAGCTGAAGCTGGACATTTGTACAATTACACTAAAAGAGCTTTTACTGGATAAAAAAGTCGTTTAACAGCAAAGTTTTGATCATGTAAAGCATTTAGAGCCTTAGAAATGTGCATATCAAATATTATCCAGTAGGCTTTTAAAGCATGACTCGTGTTTTGTAATACAGAGTGATGAGTCACATGACATCCACGGCTCAGCTGATTGGCTGTGTGAGTCCTCATGAAGATGGCAGCATGGAGATGCATGCAAACACTAACAGATAAACTCTCTCCAGGTGTATTAAAGCTGAACATTAACCTGTGAAGCACATTACCTGTGATCAGATTGTCCACCAGCGTGATGGGAAGACATAAGATGCCCACCAGCAGGTCGCTGATGGCCAGGTTGAGTATGAAGATGTTGGTGACGGTTTTCATCTGCCTGTTTTTCAGCACGATGAAGCACACCAGGATGTTTCCCAGCATGCACAGCGAGAAGATGAGCACGTAGGCCAGGATAATGACGGAGGCCACGGGGAGGGAATGCTGGTAGAACGGTAAGAACGTGAGGTTTCTGCTGTCATTGAAGAACGTGGTGTGGTTAATACTGATGTTCTCGCTGTACAAGTTGTTCAGATCCATTGCTGAGAAAGTTTCCAAATCTAAGACTGAGAACAGAGACATATTTGCTCAGAAATTACAGTTCTTGCAGAAAATGAATGTATTTTTGTCTTGATTTTCAGCACAAATATTTGACATTTATTGGAGATCCAAAGTACAAAAGTCTTGTTTTCTGAAAAATGCATCAGGATGAAGTGTGTTTTCACTGAAAACAAGACAAAATATCTGCCGGTGTGGTCAGAAAATAATGTTTTCCCTTTGAATTAAATAGATTTTTTGGACTCCATCAGCAGATATCTGTTCTTAATATAAGCATCAACTCAATGCATTATGATTGATTTTTCAGAAAACAAGACTTCTGATGTATTTTTGCATCTGAAGTAAATGTGTGTTAATTTAAGAGTGTTTAGGGGTCAAAGACTAAACTTATAAATTTTGGCATCAAATTAAATTTACAAAAGTGCTTTTATATACACAGAATACCTATTAAATGCAACTAAAGTGTCTACTTTAATATTTCAAATAACTTTTTGGAAAATAAAATATGGGTGAAATAATGTCCCATCATCATTCAGAGTAACAGATATATTTGTGTAAAAATGAAAAAAACATACTTATTCTGACCTGAACTAAGGGATCATACTAAATATGATATTTTACATGTTTAAAAACTTATTATTTGAATTTTTTTGTGGGTGTTTTCTGTAAAGCATGGTAAACATGTATGATAGTCATTATTTTTCTCAGAAATTTTAACTTTCATTTAAACCTTTATTTATTTATTTATTTATTCATTCGTTCATTTTAGGCTTGTAAATCCTAAAATGCAAGGATTTGCAATTAGTTATTGCAAATTGTTCAAACAATTTGCAATACCTAACACCACTTTATGTCATGTTTCTGCTGTAATTGTGGCAAAGATTGTGCTGTTTAAACATGGTGAAATGCATTACATTAAACTGTGAAAGTCCTTTATTCTTATCAGTCTTTAAATTAGCTGTGATATCTAAAAGTAGCCCTGAGCAGCAATTACATGGTCAGACAGAAACTGAAAGCAATTAAACTGAGATCCAAATAGTTAAAAGAGCAGTAGTTTAATTTCATGGCAACTGTTTCCAGGGTTATGAGCAGATGTGACCTTAATTTCTAACTTTGGCTGCTGTCACTGAACTCTTATCAAACTCTGATGCGCCTCAAGGCCAGTCATCCCAGCGTCATTTCATTTTAATATGCTAATGCATAAGCATGGTCCAGCCTCTGTGTTGACCGGTAAGGTCTGAAGATTAACTTTACATCAACATAACGCACAGGCAGCATGACTGACCTTGAAAAGATGGATTGCATTCTATTCTTAATGACAGAAGGAGTCTACAGAAAGCAGAGCCAAGGCTGTAGGCCAAGGATTTCTAGTTATAAGCAAATTTGCATGCTTTTCCAAACACATGGTGCGGTTCTGAAACTGTTAAGGTTACACTTAACAAGTTGTATTTTTTATCAAGTGAAATAAATATCATGACTCTAAAGAGACTCACATTTGGCCAGATTATTAAAAAAAAAAAATAATATATATACATATGCTTCACCAAGATCATAGTTTCGATTTCCAGGGAATGCATTAACTGAAATAAATGTGAAGCTTCAGTGCAATGTTAGTCATTTTGGATAAAAAGCCTCTGCCCAATGTAGTGCTCAGATCCTTTGTGCTAAACCTATTTTGGCGTGTACTAGTGTTTGAGATGAACTTAGCCTCAGCGTTTTCTCCCAGGGTTTGTAGCTGGAGCTCAGATAAACAGCTCTGCACTTTAACCTGCCGCATATCTGTGTCTCCTGGGCTTCCTTTCCTGTTCTTTAAATCTCTAAGTTGCAGCGTGAGTGAAATCTACTTCCCACGGCGAGCACACGGCCGTCGATGCTCCCTAAATGAGTTTAATGGCAGGAATTGAGTGACAGCTAGGGCTCTGTGTGCCGTCCGTTTAGTGTTCATCAGCGAGCGATCTGTCTCAGCCCTGCAGCGGTTATTTCAGCTTCACCTGGGCAGGAGACTGCAGAGATTCATCACATGCACTAAAACAGCTGCAGCTGGATGCTCAGCATATGTGGACTGAACGTTTTCTTGACGTGGAGCTGATGCCAGAGACAGATGATGGTTTGGAAGTATTAGATTAGTGTCATGGGTGCCATTGGGCAGGTTCATTTGGCACCTGTGTCAATGAGTGTTATTGCACTCTCCTTCTCTTTTAATTATTCATCGCCATGGGAACCAGAGAAATGTCTCACCTATTGCTTCTGGCACTCAGAAACATGTTTAGCTGAGTTTCTTGAGCGTGAATCTCAGAGACACAGTGTGTCATGATAATCCTGCTCGTTAAGTTTGCAGAATGATAGTGATTCTCTGTTCATCAGATCATCACAGATGATATCAAAGTGATGCAGGTGACAAAGAATTAAACTTTACATGCAAAACCTACATTCCACTTCAGAAGCGCTTCTGTCTTAGTCCACTAAAAAGATATGATTTACACTGCAAGAAGTGCTTCTGAAGTGGCATTTAGGTGCATGGACTGTTTAATGCTGCTCAGAGGTGGCATAAATGCATTTAAACTGCAATTAACAAATATATATTTTAATATAGACTTAACTTAGTCTTAGCATTACATCTTTCTTTACACTGAATTTGAGCAGGCACAAAGCAGCCTTAATTCAGCCGTGTAAAGAGGCCTTTAGTTTACACTGAAAAGGTGGCTCAGAAGCGCTTCTGAAGTGGCATATAGGTGTCTTTGCACGGACTGTTTAATGCTGCTCAGAGGCGGCATAAATACATTTACACATAAATACATAAGTTTGCAAAAGTGCATACTTTACTACTGGGACTGAGGTGGGTCAGAGCAGGCTTAATTTAGTCTGGCTTTTATGCAGCATTACATCTTTACACAAAATTTTGAGTAAAGCAGCCTTAATTTAGTAAAGGTGGCACACTGTAAAATCAATGCAAAGTGACACAGAAGTGCATAATTTAGTCTGGCATTTATTCTGCATTACCTCTTTACACTGAATTTAAGCAGCCTTAACTCAGCTGTGTAAAGAAGCCTTTAGTTTACACTACAAAGGTGGCACAGAAACACTTCTGAAGCTGCATTAAGGTTTCTTTAAGCAGACTGTTTAATGCTGCTCAGAGATGGCATAAATGCATTTCCACAGCAATTAACAACTATATACTTTGATAGTAGGAGCTGAGCTGGGTCAGAGCAGGCTTAATTTAGTCTAGCTTTTATTCTGCATTGCATTTTTAATCTGAGTTCTGAGCAGGCACACAGCAGCTTTAACTCAGTTGTGTAAATAAACCATTATTCATATAAATGATGTGAAAAATACATTTCCAATAGATAGCTACTTAAGAACAAGAAAGGGAAATCACTTTTAAAAGTTGCTAAACATGTTTTTGCACTTACAAGACTAAGCTTTTCTGACAGTCTAAAAGAAACAGCTTTTTTCTTCAGCCAGTTGTATTGAAGAAGCCAGTAGACTGCAAGAAATTTGTGACAAGATTATATGAGATGCATGTCATAAATCTATTGAATATTTGTACTTATACATTTATTTGGAAAACTACAACTCTGTATAAGTAACCTGCAAAATATGCAATAAGGTAAAACAGGGTGATTAGTAGTCATGGAGCACTGCCTAAATTATGCACTTTCCCTTATACATTATGCATGCATTTTTTTAACTTAAAATATTGATGCTGAATTGCAAAATTCCTGGACATTGTTTGTCAGCCTGTGAATCCTGCAGGGCACCAGTAACATCTGTAACATCACTGCTGATTCTAGAGAATTCACACACATTACAACAGGTTCTGATCAATCTGAGAGCATCAAAGAGTATCTGAGCCAGTTAACCTCCTCTGCTGTCATATATAATGTACTCGGGAATAATTCATACAAAGTCCCTTTCATACACTGTCATAAGAGCTTAGGAGCAGAAACAGTACAAATATGAACTCTGTTTACCCATCGTGGGTGGATAATTACATCTAAAGGTACTGTTTATGTGCTTTATGTTTTTACGTTTTGAAAGAGTACAGCCAAACGTATTTAATAACAGTAATCCAGATAAATTTAACATACCTTATGTTTTTATATCGAACACTCATTTTACATCAATAGTAGGCTATATGCAATAATAAAGTAAAAATTTAATTTGAATATTAATATTAAGTCATTCAAAAGAATTTCATAATAATAATAATAATTATTATTATTATATTTATTATAATTATTATTACCATAATAATTTAAATGATTAAAAACGTATTATTTGATTTTTTTTGTGGGTGTTTTCTGTAAAGAATGATAAAAATATATGATTATAATAAATTTTAACTTTCATTTAAACCTTTATTTATTTATTCATTCATTCATTAGGTTTATCTCACGTGCATGTGATTTGTGCATGCTGTCGGTTAGTGTTATGATGAAAGTTACATGTACAGATATTATTATGAAAATTAAATCTACAGATGTTATTATGGAAGTTGGGTATGAAGACATGAAAAGTTGTTACCTGGTAAAGTGTGCGGATCCTGCATCTGTCCTGCTGTATGTCACTGTTGATATCAGACTCATCAGCGCTCCATCCCAGCGCTTATTAATGATATCACATGTTAATTAGTTCCCCAGATAAATGCAAAGTGCTGAAATAGCACTCATCAAATGTCCATACATTCAGACACATTTCTGCTCAGACGCTCGAACCGCACTGACAGAGAGAGAGAAGCAGAGTAGTCTGTGTGTGTGTGTGTGTGAAGGAGAGAGAGAGAGAGAGAGAGAGAGAGAGAGTAACTCTGTAACTTCTCAAATATTCGTGCTTTTCGTTATTTGTGCGCATCAATCAAACGCGCTTCGTCCGCGCAACGGCGACGCGGCTCAGAGACGAAATTTGTGGTAATGCATAAAAATGCACTTTTTAATATAATATAATGTAATATAATATAATACGTATAGAGGTGCTGTAGTACCACATGCAAAATTTACATTTAACCCGCAGCTAGAAGATAAATACTGTAATATATATTCAATTCAATTTTTTTCAATTCAAGTTTATTTGTATAGCGCTTTTTACGATACAATCGTTGCAAAGCGCTTCACAGGAAAGTAAGTTTCTACAATATATTTATACATTGAAGAAACTTAATATATTAACTTATGGCAAAATTAGTTAATTCTGCATGTTGTTGAGGATCAGAGGTTGGCATCCTCTGAGGTCCTCCGAGGGGTTGGCATCATCTCTTCTCAGGTGTTCATATATATTTTTCACATTTATTTATTACATTTTGGAATAGCGCTCATAGAAATTCTGTCTCAGTCTCTGTTTTTTTTTTTGACTGATCCACTGATCTATAATAGAACGCTGTCTGCCTGTCAATCATTTGCGCGAGGGTTTGCTGACGTCAGGCTGGCTGACGTGTGTTTTGCAGATTGTGTGTGTGTGTGGGGGGGGGGAGAGGTAAACTTTGGATAAAAAATGGATTCCTGGAAAATTATAAATACCATTTTATTTTCTTGAGATTTTTTAGAATATTTTTAATGCTGCTGAATGTTTTGGTGCTCAAAAATAAAAAAAATAACTGAATAATTAATTAAAAGATAAAATAAAAATAAAATAAATATATCATATTTATGTTATTGTTATTCTAAATATAAGGAAATGTTACAATTAGAAAATGTTGCGACAGAACTCGTAAATTGTATAAAACATAAATAAAATAGAATAAAATAAATAAATATACACACACACACACACACACACACACACACACACAATAAATATATAAAATATTTACATATTATTATTGTTATTATTAATATAAATAAATTAATTAGAAATAAAGAAATAGAAATTTAGCGACAGAACTTGTAATATGTTAATCTTCATCTATTACTCAGTACTTTCCTGTCGTCTCAGATATCATTTCCCTCTCATTTACTTCTGTCCAGTCTTCCACGCGGCGGCTGAGAGATGTTTCTCCTCCGGATCGAGTCTGAATCAGGAGGAATGATGAGTCTGACTCTGACAGAATCCATAGTGTGTGGGTCTCTGGAGAGCCTCGTATCGACACAAACACACCGGACACCAGATGAACTCTATTCTATTCTACTGATTCTTTCACCTTTGTTTTACACCCATCTGCACTCAACTTACATCATTCATTCACTGCATTATTTAGAGAAACCTGCTCCAACTTTCTGCAGCTTTTGTGTAAATCAGTGTGATTTCTGCTAATGATGACCGACTGAGCAGAACTAACTATCCAGCTGGAAGGTCAAATATTTAGTAGGGAATATAAACTGAATGAGACTGGGTGGATAAACTCTTTATACTGACCTGCTGTGTGAACTTCACTGCATGGATATTTGACCGTACCTGAGATTCTAGATCAGACAGATCTACATTTGAACTTTATTTGCATCTCATCATACTTAAACCCATCATCACATTTTTGCTGTGTGAGCTGCTCAAGTCAGAGGATGTGATATAGGGTTATGAACTAAAGCGTAAACTAAAACATAAAAATTGACTGAATTAATTGAATTGAAATAAAGTAAACTTTAACTGAAATAAAATGTAATCAGTTAGTTGCCAAGGAGTTTTGTTACTTGAAACAGAATTAACAGTAACTCTCTATATATTATAGGCTATGGTTGTGTGACCAATATATGTGTGTGTGTGTATATATGTATATATATGTGTGTGTGTGTGTATATATGTATATATAATGTATATATATATGTGTGTGTGTGTGTATATATATGTGTGTGTGTGTGTGTGTGTGTATATATATATATATATATACACACATACATACACACACACACACACACACACACACACACACACACACACACACACATATATATATACTGTATATACACACACACGCACACACACATGTATGTATGTAAATAACAATAAAAAAGAATTAGACATTTACAAAAAAAGACTAAAGCACTAGAACTATATAAAAACATTTTTTTTCTTTTACTTTAAACAAAGTAAACATCTACTGAAAACAATATTAAAAACTTAACTAAAAGCTAATAAATAACTAAAAACCATTTAGACATAAAACTAACAAAAATGACAAAAACAACAAAATTGCTAAAACTAACCTGAAGTGAAAACAGGAAATATAAAAATGAAATATTCAGAATATTAATAAACTATAATATCATCTGAGTGATACTAAAAGAACAGTTGAGTATGAGAGAGAATGTAATAGATGTTCAAGAGATGATGACCAAGAGTAATTACTGAGAAAATAAACATAATTTAATTCAGGGAATCAGACAGCGTGAGGATAACAAGAGAAAGACAACAGGTGCTTGACCCTCAACCAGCAGCAGCAGTAATTAACCAGCTAGTCAGTGTAATCCATGCGTCTCAGATGACTGGTTACTTTGACCTCCTGTCTGCTGTGTGTTTGTACCACTGAATGCACAAACCGATGAATACTGAAGCAGAATGTCTCCAGAAACACAGCGTTCGTATCATATGCTAGTATTATAATCTGTTGTCATTTGTGTTCTGGAATTTTAGGATGCTCATCTTTCAAGAAGTCCTATCGTCCCACCTCAGGCCTAATATTCATATTAGTGGTGAACATGGGTTTCTTTCAACACATTTATTGTGGTGTCTGTAGGAGATTTATCAGGAGCAGAGCATGTGTGATAACACCTTCACACTCTATTTTTGATACGCTAAAGTCAGCGGAAAATATGGTGCACATATGCTTTAAATATATTTATCAACACCATATTTGCAGTATATCCTCTTATGAATAATGCAACAGAAAAGAATGGTGTTATTTATCATTTAATTAAATAAATAGCATAATAAATGCATGCAAATTGGCTGATATTCTTGTAGAAATAAAACATGATTTTTTTAAATGTTTTTGTTATTTTGCATTGTACTCTAAAATCAATTAAAACGTGACTAAATAATTATTAATTTAATTAGATTTAATAATATTAAGTCGTTCAGATGTGGTGCTGTTTTCCGAGAATGCTTTTCTGATTGGATTTGTGTATTTTTGAATGTTTTCTTCTCACATCACATCTCTGATCTGACACATGTTTATAGCTCATAAAGAGCTTGATGACCAGATGAATCGAGTGGATTAGATGAGGGAAACTTCTACAATATCCAGTGATGTTAGGATGGCTTACATGCACCCAAATGATCCGTTACTAATCAAACTGATGGCTCAGGTAAACACCTCAGTCGATTCACTGAGCTCGATCTCAATGTGATTCAGCTGAGCTCAATCCCTCTGAAACGCTGATGGTAATGAAAGCACTGATGTAGACCTGAAATAATCTGATCTACAGGAGAAAGTAAAGCAGGTAAACACTTGAAAACAGCTATTTAAAGCAGAGGAAACATATCTATGTGCATGTGCAGTGGCATTAACTATGATTACATACATTTTATGTCATACAAATGAGTATGTTTTACTAAAATAACTAAAAATGTATTACTATAAAGACATAAAAAAACTGAAAAACACAAGCAAATCACTAAAATATAGACAGATAGATATTCAGATAGATAGATAGATATTCAATATTCAGATAGATATTCATATTAATATTTAATATTCAGATAATCAATATTCAGATAGAAATAGACAACTATTTAGACAGATATTCTGATAGATAGATGTTCAGATAGATATTCAATATACGGATAGATATTCAGATAAATATAGATACATATTTAGATAGATATTCAGATTAATATTTAATGTTCAGATAGATATTCAATATTCAGATAGAAATAGATAAACATTTAGATAAATATTTGATATTCAGATAGATACACAGATAGATAGATATTCAATATTTAGGTAGATTGATATTCAGATAGTTTTTTTTAAGCATGTTTATGACAACTGTCATTAAGTGTCATTCGCTCAGTTATGTCATTTTTAATGCAAAGATGACATTGTTTGAGATGTCTTTGTTATGGGCTAGGGTTAGGGTTAAGGGTAGGGGTAGGGTTAGGTCAAATAATGTCATCTTTGCATTAAAAATGACATAACTGAGCGAATGACACTTAATGACAGTTGTCATAAACATGCATAAAACCCTCTTTCATATTGACACATGACACATGTCATGATTATGAAGGTGTTATGTCAGTCTTATGCACACCCCTTCAAGTAAAGTGTTACCGCATAAATTTTCATCAGTTGGAATGAATCCAGTCTGATTTTAAGCATTTCTTGTGCTGAAGCTGGAAATATGCAGCTCATTCTGATCTGAAAGCAAAGATGATAAAGGCTCTGAGAGACAGGAATGTGTTTAGAGAGTCTGGACCAATCAGATGCTCACAGAGTGAAGAATGTGCTGTTTCTGAGAAAGAGCAATGTGACTATCATGTACAGTAGGCCTTGAAATAATTTTAATATTTTAAAGTAATTCAAGGACATTCAGACAGTGAGATGTGAGTTTCCAAACACTTTTCGGGCCAAGACGTCTGAATGCTGTGAGTAAACAGAATATTTACTTGGATCAAACAGAAATCATATTTGTACATATTTGCATACTCTGAAGAGCTTGTCAACCTCTGTTCTTGTTTGATTTGTGGGAGAAAACGTGCATTGTATTTCTAATCACGCAGCCAATATTCTCAGCCCATCATATTAGAAATATCAAATATGCTTCCCAGTGAACAATAGCTGTAATCAAACCAGAGATCCCATAATCAACAGATGCAGCAATACACACGATGACTGACTCGCTCGTGTCTTAATCACTATGGTGACCAGACCAACCTTGACTATCAAAAACACTCACATCCGCTGCGTTCACAGTGACATAGTGATGGTGAAACTCTATAAATATACTATAAAGGTTTGAGTGCAAATTGACTGTAGAAGACAAAACACGTGGAAATTTATCATGCATTTTCTCTGGCGCTCTTTGGTCAATCACTGCTGCATTATTAATATTGTGGACCTTAAACATTCAGACAAAAAGCAAAAGAGTTAATGGTACATGGAGCATCAGATTGAACCTTATGAAGGATTTGAGAAACTGGGAAGCTGGTTTCCCAGAGGCTGTTTTTCCTTGTTTAAAATGCATCGTCAATGACTCTGCAGGAAAAATCCACGAACATGGATCGTCTTGAATAAGAAAAATCAATGTGGCCTTTGAAACATAAAGGACCGAATGCTCTGTTAACCTGATGTCTGATCGTCCCAATACTGGATGACGCACAAACACTGGACACTCCTGAGGGGATGATTACAATCTATCTGATTTCACCAAGTGTTCCTCGATCAGCAGCGTTTGCTGGTGCTGGAACAAACCTTTTAGTGAAACAAACACAGTTCAAAGCCAAACCATTAACTACTGCTACAATCAGAGATAGAGAGAGAGATAGATAGATAGATAGATAGAGAGAGAGAGAGAGATAGAGAGAGAGATAGAGATAGAGATAGAGATAGATAGATAGATAGATAGATAGATAGATAGATAGATAGATAGATAGATAGATAGATAGATAGATAGATAGATGGATAGATAGATAGATAGATAGATAGATAGGTACAGGTGCATCTCAATAAATTAGAATGTCGTGAAAAAGGTCCTTTTTGTCTTGTAAGTTATTTCAAAAAGTGAAACTTTCATATATTTTAGATTCATTGCATGTAAAGTAAAACATTTCAAAAGTTGTTTTTGTTTTAATTTTGATGATTAGAGCTTACAGCTCATGAAAGTCAAAAATCAGTATCTCAAAATATTAGAATATTTACATTTGAGTTTCAATAAATGACCATTCCTACAGTATAAATTCTGGGTATCTCTTGTTCTTTGAAACCACAATAATGGAGAAGACTGCTGAGTTGACAATGATCCAGAAGACGAACATTGACGCCCTCCACAAAGAGGGTAAGTCACAGAGGGTCATTACTGAAAGGTGTGGTGGCTGTTTACAGAGTGCTGTATCAAAGCATATTAAATGCAAAGTTGACTGGAAGGAAGAATTTGGGTAGAAAAAGGTGCACAAGCAACAGGGATGACCGCGAGCTTGAGAATACAGTCAAGCAAAGCTGATTAAAATTTAAATGTGAGCCTAAATCATCACAATTAAAAGAACCAAAGACTTAAACTACTTCAGTCTGTGTGCATTGAATTTATTTAATACACGAGTTTCACAATTTGAGTTGAATTACTGAAATAAATGAACTTTTCCACGACATTCTAATTTATTGAGATGCACCTGTAGATAGAGATATTCGATAGATAGATACAGTATTAGATAGATAGATAGATAGATAGATAGATAGATAGATAGATAGATAGATAGATAGATAGATAGATAAAACAGAACATCTTAAAGTTCAGTGATGTTTTCAATCTATTTTTCCCTTTCTCATTTGAAATATTATTATTTTGTGTGGGATTACAGGATTACCCTGGTTTTCTCTATTTTGGGCATCGATGCCACTTTAACTCTGACTCATTATTGACAGAGGTGTCTGAAAACATTTTAATGAAGCTGAGTATCATTTGTGAGCGTTTCTCATCATCTCACTGGAGGATTGAGCACAGGCTCGTCTCTCAGGAGGCGTAATCACAGATAACAAGCTCTTAACTTTTCGTGCTTGAGACGGTTACTTCAGGATTTGTAGTTTTCAAGTAGCTTCAAGAGGCTGAATTATCACTTGAGAGCAGATAGAAATATTCCGCTACTACCTATTATTACTCCAGCTTCTCCATTTGCACTCCTTTATATTGAAAGCTCTTATAATGCACTATTATGTTAAGAATTAGAAACATCAAAACTTTAATTCTCAGTGTAAGCGTTCATGTATTTATATTCAGTGTGACTCCGCTGAGAACGAGAGCCACAGAGTATAAGATCAAGAGCTGCATCACTTGCTGAATGAGGAAAAGTTCATATTGCAATTTGAACAGAAAAATGATAAACATCTTATTTTGCTGCTGCTTAGAAATCAAGACAACAATATTTTAGGGCCTGATCTGGACTGCAGTCATTATAGGGATAAGTAAAATAATAAAATACATATTTTATATTATAATAATAATAATTGTATATGTTAATAGTATGATTCATTTATTATTTATTTATATTATTATTTATTTTATGATATTGAATCATATAATTTTTTATGTAATTTATATTATGGATTATATATTATGGATTATTTGTGTGCATATATGTGTGTGTATATATATATATATATATATATATATATATATATATATATATATTTAATGTAGATTATGCAAGGCTAATAATGATAATACTATAATATATAAATACTATGCTGTAAGTTGTAAATATATGTAATTTTATATTAATATAAAATATTTATTATAATGTAAATACAATACAATTTCTGTATTTATTTTATATACATTTCTTTACATTATATATTGTAGTACTTATGAATTATTTATATGTAGTAGATTATGTAAGGCAATATAAATACTGAAATACTAATTTTAAAAAAGATTGTGCATGCAATGAAAGTAATGGTATATAATATTATTTTGGACTTCCATTTTATAGACAACAGTTGTAAAAAATATCAATATCTCTTCTTTTATGTTCCACAGAAGAAAGCAAGTCATTCAGGTCTGAAACAACATGAAGATGAATAAATGACATACTTGACATTTTTTGTGTAGTTATGTAGCTACATATTGCTGTTGAAATGATATTTTATTAACCTGATGCACCTGCTGTGTTCTTGAATATTGCTCATAATGTAGTTATTATTAATGAAACTTTTATAAAGACACATGGACGTTGCCAGAGAAACAAACGATGTTCGAGTGTGAGGAGGCGAGCGGTTCAGAGCGGGATCTCAGAGTCACAATTACAGTAATACTGATACGATATGAACA
This sequence comes from Aspiorhynchus laticeps, assembly GCA_023376895.1. NCBI lineage: Eukaryota > Metazoa > Chordata > Actinopteri > Cypriniformes > Cyprinidae > Aspiorhynchus > Aspiorhynchus laticeps. The sequence goes on from CM041809.1 coordinate 33,187,802, forward strand.
AATTTTTTTTAATATTAATTGAAAACCTAATGGTGTTATGAAGGACAAATTTACTTGAGTTCTAGAGCCTTATGGTGTAATTTACCATCACAGATGGAGTCACACACACCTTACTGTTGATGTCCAAGTGACACTCTTCATGTGTAGAATGAAAGCAAACGTTGTTTGCATGATTTAATAAATATTTTATTGAAAAATTGTGAGGCACAGCATGCGGTCCAGTGCATGGAGATGAAACAGCAGCATCAGAGAGAGACAGAAGCACCGTTTCCTCATGTTCTTTACCATGCGTTTACTCATGTCAGGAGCGTGAAGTGATGCGGGAAAGACACAGTCTCCGGCGTCAGCGGGTTCCTCCTCACATCTACACTCTTCAGAGCAGGCATCAGAGACAGCTTCTCCATCGGCAGTTCTGAGAGAGAGACACGAGACGTGAGACGTGTGCAGCATCAGTTCTTCAGGTTCAGAGACGTACTGTTCTTACAAATGTGTACTTCATTAAGAAAAACACTTTACAAAAACAAAGCAATACACAGATCAGATACAGACCCTGTGATCCATTTCTCAAACTAAAACATGCACTTCATATTTGTTTCTCATTGAAATGTTTTAAACCTGTAGAAACGAATAGTACAGATCAGATTAGATGGCAACATCGGTTTTTACATTAATGCATTTAGCAAACAGTGTTTGCAGTCTAAAATGTCATGTTTATTACACTAAAAATAACACTAGGTCTTACCCTTCAACAAAAACACATTAAATAATACTTAATTCAGCATTTATTCTCCTTATCTAGTCTTATGCAAAGCATGCTGGGAACTAAATTCTAAAAAACTAATATTATAATGTTTAAAATACTAATATTAGTTTCTGTGTTGATTTTGTAAGAAAATCAACAGAAATATGAGTTTACATTACATACAATATTAAGTTAATGTAATACATTTATGAAAACAGCTCGTTAAAATATTTTTTCAACTTAAATGGTTTAATTGAATGAATATATATATATATTTTTTTTTTTTTTTTTTTTTACTTGCAACCATGTTTATTTAAGTTGTGGTAACAGGTGCAGTGTTTTTTTTATTTTTTAGAGTGCTTGGTCCTATTAGTTAATTCATTAATTAACAACAAGCAATACATCTGTTTCAGTAGTTATTAATCTTTGTTAATGCGAGATGATAAAACAATTGTTCAGCTCATGTTCTAACATCAATAGAATTATAAATAATGTTTGTTTTACTGAAGGGTGAATCTTTTAAACACTTTCAAGAAATCTTCAGGCCATCTTTCACTTTAAAACTAACCGCATCAGAAGAAGAAAAATCTGTAAAATAAACCGTTAACCAAAACACTCAGGAGAAAACTGTCATCTTAAAGCTTCTATAGGCAAGAACAAGAACACCCACTTAAAGCCAAAGAGAGGCTGCGCACTAAAATAAACACAGAAGAGGTGCGAGATCGAAGGAAGGAAAACTTCATATTAACTTACCACACTGCACTGAGGTAAATAACATGAAAAATAAAAAGAAAGGGAATTTCAGAGGAGAAAGAAATGCATAAAATGTATACTGTACTTTAAAATGCAAACACTAAACTGCTAAAACACATAAATGCAGTACAGCTGCACATAATGAGCGCTCGTGTGTTTCTATTGGTGTAGAATGGGAGTGGGAGGAGCCTAATCAATGATCAATGACAACACTGCTCCTCTCAAAACAAGCCAGAACATAAAGCACAAGAGATGCTCAGAAGAAAGCAAGTGTTGATTTTAAGCCATATTCATTTCAATTTTCTCTTGAAAATTGCAGTTTTAAAATTCTTAAACTCTTAAAGCAGAAGTGTGTCATTTTTTGGACACTCAACTAGTTTTTTTTTTTTAACTTGCAACCATGCATTTATTTAAGTTGTGGTAATAGAAGAGTAAAACACTGTGACTCTTTTAGAACATTGATCTGTTTGTTTGAGCGGCCCGACTCAACCAATCACGTGAGTTTGGGGGCGGGACTATCTGTTTGACTGACCAATGGCTGTTCTAGAAGCCGGTTGGAAAACGCTCATTATATTGTAACTGTGTTTAGTGACACTAGAGAAGCACAAATGACCCACTTTGTTGCAGAAGCACTGAAATCTGAAAGAAAGCCTGAAATGAGCGTGTGATCAGCCGGTGACGCGCTTCTCTTTGTGCGTTTAGCACGTGCTGTTTTTCACTGTGCTGCTTGTTGATGTTATTATGATGTATTGAGATGGACCGCACTTATGTGAGATTGTTATTTTGCTCTACGAGACACTTTCATCTTCTGTAGCCGTCAGATAATCAAGAAGAAACATCGTCATGGAAACGATGGTTTAGCGTCTGGGTTTTATTTTGTATGAAATCCCTTTTAGAAGTATTATGGAAGTGTTTGTGAATTGATATGGAAATTTGTTCTGTTATATCTGCTGCCTACTGTAAAGCTGTATGAAATGCATTACTAACTCTAAATAAGCAATTTGCATTTTAAATACACTGGGAAGAGATCAAAAGTGACGGTAAAGGCTTTATAATATTACAAAAGATTTCTATTTCAAATAAATGCTGTTCTTTTGAACTTTCTATTCATCTGTGAATCCTGAAAAATAAAATGCATCACGGTTTCCACAAAAATATTAATCAGCACAACTGTTTTCAACATTGATAATAATCAGAAATGTTTCTTGAGCAGCAAATCAGCATATTAGAATGATTTCTGAAGATCATGTGACACTGAAGACTGGAGTAATGATGCTGAAAATACAGCTTTGATCATAGCAATAAATTATATTTTAACAGATGTTCACATGGAAAACAGCTGTATTAAATAATAAAAATATTTAAAAAAATTTAAAGTATTTTTGATCAAATAAATGCAGCTTTTGTGACTAGAAGAGACTTCTTTCAAAAACATTACCAACCTTTAAACAGTACTATATGTCTTAATACACTGGATAAAATATTAAATTCATATTACTTAGTTTCTGATTATCACAATATGGAGTGTATTTTAAATAATTTCTCTCTTTGGCTTTGATTGGATGTTCAGCGTTGCTTGAATATTGCTGAACTCTGACCAGAAGCGGATTCGTTCGTGTGGAAATCAGAAGTTGTTTTTGTGGACCGTGAGCTTGTGCACCGTCTTAAGTGAATTATTAATGCAAACATGCATTTTTTAATAGATCCAGAAGCACTGGGTGGGTTTGAATTGTGTTGACAGTAATGAAATGTGCAGATGCACGTAACAGATCATGATTCACTGTGACAGACTGGCATTTTCTTCGCTGTCACACTTTCTGAACTTTCTATCTGAATCTTAAACATCTCTGAGAGTTTCGCTGCGGTTCTGCCTCAAACTTTCTGACATCGACACTCTGAATGTTTCTCATCTACAGACGGCCACAGCGCTGTCCGTCTGAAAAACAATATACACTCAGTTTGAGAAGAAACTTTTCAGTCTGTATGACGAGTTTGGTTGGTTTGAAAGCCATTCAGTTCTTGTAGTTTGTATTTGCATTGTGACATTATGGTCATGAGAAATAAGCACAAGCTCATTAACGTGATGCCAAAAATTATGTACTATTTAAATTGTAATTATATAAGATGATTCAGTTGTTTTACAGCCTTTAATTTATGCTGATTTTACTAAAATAAACAATGACTTTCATTACAGTATCTCTAACACTGTTATTTTAATCACAGAGATGCTATTATGGTTTTTATTATTATTTTGAATGTTTTTATTTGTATATTTTCTGTTTTCATTTATTTTACTTTTTTTTTTTTTGCATGTTTTTGTCACTTGTATTAGTTTTTAAATACACAGTTTATACATTTTTATTTAAGTTTTAATTTAGTGGAAATAAACTAAATGAGAAATGTTGCCTTGGCAACTAGCTAGTTTTTTTTTAAAAAAAACAGTTACATTTATTTTTTCAAATAACAAATTATTTTATGGTTTTAGTTAATTAATAACCCTGAACTCTAAATAATTTTGAAAACTACTAATAAATAAAGCATCTGATTATTTCCTTAAATACTTACATTCTTTAAATGTGCTTAATGATCATTAGAATAATATCACAAATGCAAAAGATGTTAATTGGGCCTAAAATAGATTTTGTCACATTTACCTTGTTAATTTAACAAATTAATGTGTGATTTAGAGGTGAAGTATGACCCACACGTTCCTGAGATTCACATATTATCATTCATGTTTTCTGAGAGTTTGCAGATTATTCTGCCATATTTTTCAGATCTCGTTTCTCTGTCTCACGCTGTGTTTTTTTGATGAACACTGTTATGCATAATTTGTGTGTGTGTGTGTGTGTGTGTGTGTGTGTGTGTGTACCTCTGTCCTCACATAAAATAGATGTATTCATGTGTTACAGAAATGTGTGATTTCAGGGAAGAAGCGCCGATCTCTCCATCAGTTTTCTTTTAAAGGCTCAGTATGAATGACAGGCCTAATGAGAGTTAATTACCCTGTTGCCTTGTTATAGTGTTTGTCACTGCTAGAACACTTCATGCTCGTTTAACTACGTTTGGAATGTAATTAAACAAAGAATTCACCCAAAAATAAACATGTCATTATTTCAAACATATATATGACAATAGGAGATGTATGAAAACGGACAAATTTATTTATAGAAATTATATATATATTAATATAATTACTATATATGATATATATATATATATAGTGGTGTGAAAAAGTGTTGGCCCCCTTCCTGATTTTTTTAATTTTTTTGCATGTTTGCCACACTTTAATGTTTCAGATCATCAAACAAATTTAAATATTAATCAAAGATAACACAAGTAAGCACAACATGTAGTTTTTGAATGAAGTTTTTTATTATGAAGAGAAAACAAAATCCAAACCCACATGGCCCTGTGTGAAAAAGTGCTTGCCCCTAAACCTAATAACTGGTTGTGCCACCCTTAGCAGCAACAACTGCCATCAAGCGTTTGCGATAACTTGCAATGAGTCTGTTACAGCGCTGTGGAAGAATTTTGGCCCACTCATCTTGGCAGAATTGTTGTAATTCAGCCACATTGGAGGGTTTTCGAGCATGAACCGCCTTTTTAAGGTCATGCCACAGCATCTCAATAGGATTCAGGTCAGGACTTTGACTAGGCCACTCCAAAGTCTTCATTTTGTTTTTCTTCAGCCATTCAGAGGTGGATTTGCTGGTGTGTTTTGGATCATTGTCCTGCTGCAGAACCCAAGTTCGCTTCAGCTTGAGGTCACAAACAGATGGCCGGACATTGATGGCCGGACATTTTTGGTAGACAGCAGAATTCATGGTTCCATTTATCACAGCAAGTCGTCCAGGTCCTGAAGCAGCAAAACAGCCCCAGACCATCACACTACCACCACCATATTTTACTGTTGGTATGATGTTCTTTTTCTGAAATGCTGTGTTACTTTTACGCCAGATGTAATGGGACACACACCTTCCAAAAAGTTCAACTTTTGTCTCGTCAGTCCACAGAGTATTTTCCCAAAAGTCTTGGGGATCATCAAGATGTTTTCTGGCAAAACTGAGATGAGCTTTTATGTTCTTTTTGCTCAGCAGCGGTTTTGGTCTTGGAACTCTGCCATGCAGGCCATTTTTGCCCAGTCTCTTTCTTATGGTGGAGTCATGAACACTGACCTTAACTGAGGCAAGTGAGGCCTACAGTTCTTTAGATGTTGTTGTGGGGTCTTTTGTGACCTCTTGGATGAGTCGTCGCTGCGCTCTTGGGGTAATTTTGGTCGGCCGGCCACTCCTGGGAAGGTTCACCACTGTTCCATGTTTTCTCCATTTGTGGATAATGGCTCTCACTGTGGTTCGCTGGAGTCCCAAAGCTTTAGAAATGGCTTTATAACCTTTTCCAGACTGATAGATCTCAATTACTTTCTTTCTCATTTGTTCCTGAATTTCTTTGGATCTCAACATGATGTGTAGCTTTTGAGGATCTTTTGGTCTACTTCACTTTGTCAGGCAGGTCCTATTTAAGTGATTTCTTGATTGCGAACAGGTGCGGCAGTAATCAGGCCTGGATGTGGCTAGAGAAAAATGGATTTTGTTTTCCCTTCATAAAAAAAACCTTCATTTAAAAACTGCATGTTGTGCTTACTTGTGTTATCTTTTGATTTAATATTTAAATTTGTTTGATGATCTGAAACATTAAAGCGTGGCAAACATGCAAAAAAAAAAAAAAAATCAGGAAGGGGGCCAACACTTTTTCACACCACATATATATATATATAATTTTATTTATTAAAATGATTCATTAAAAACTAAATATTTTTATGTTATGGCTAACTTAAACTTAAAATTAAAACCATTACAAATAATTTTCTGTAACTGAAATAAAGGTACAATAAGGCTAAAATGAAATATTAGATAAAGATATTTAAATAGAAATTACAAATGTGGATTTGGCAACTATCAGAAATAATAATAAGTAAAACAATAAAAAAAAATAAGCTAAAGTACTAAATTAAGAAATAATTAACTACAAAGAAATATATATATATTTTTTTAAGTACAAATACAAACAGTCCTTAACAAAATTAATACAACTTAATAAATAATTTACCATTTTAAAATTTAATTAAGAAATTAATAAATACTAGAATAATTAGAAATGTGACAACTGCCAGAAATAAAATACATTTTAACTGAAATACTAAAATTAAGAAATAATTAAAATGATATAGAAATATCTTTAATATATATATATATATATATATATATATATATATATATATATTAGATGAACATATTTAAATAGAAATTACAAATGTGTCCTTGGCAACTAACAGAAATAATAATAAATAAAACAATACAAAAATAATTTAAGCTGAAGTACTAAAATTATGAAATAATTAATTAAAACAACATAGAAATATCTTTTAAAAAGTAAATATGACAAATCCAAAATGACTAAAACGTAAATAAATAAATAATACTAAAATAACTACAGCTGATTGGATATTATACTGAACTCCCATGTCATTCTAAATCATTCAGGTTTAGAATACTGCAAATCACAATTCTGGAAACATCATGGAAACAGTGTGACACGTCATGTCAGGGTGAGCTATATTGCATTATAATGCATCTAGTTAATATGTCCGGTCACCTGTGATCTGGTTCCCCTCCACGCTGATGTGCTGGAGGCTGCTCACATCCGTCAGGCGCTCGGGGAAAACCAGCAGCTTGTTTTTGGAGAGATCGATGCTGATCAAGTGCTGCATGTTTCCGACCGCCTCCGGCAGCGTTGTGAGGATGTTACCCTGCAGATCCACCTCTACAGCGAGACGAGAAAACCCTGCTTCAACACAGGACTCTATAGGTGCTTATAATGCAGTCTGTGTATCTACTAGAACAGAATATTCTGTGCAATCAAAGAATCTCCCATGAGGCACTGTGCATGAAGTCACTAACTCAGTCACTCTGAAACAACTTTTATATTTGATTTGTTTCATATTTTGCAATACATTTCAAATATTTAGTGTTTTATACTTCAACATGTAAACATCCATTCAAATGTTTTAGGTCAGTAAGATTTGTAATGTTTTTGAAAGACGTCTCTTATGTTCACCAAGGCTGCATTTATTTGATCAAAAATACAGTAAAAATTTGTGAAATATTATTAGAAATTCAAATAGCTGTTTTCTATGTGAATATATGTTAAAAATAATTTATTTCTGTGATCAAAGCTGTATTTTCAGCATCATTACTCCAGTCTTCAGTGTCACATGATCTTTAGAAATAATAATAATATGCTGATTTGCTGCTCAAGAAACATTTCTGATTATTATCAATGTTGAAAACAGTTGTGCTGCACAATATTTTTGAGGAAACCGTGATACATTTTATTTTTCAGGATTCACAGATGAATAGAAAGTTCAAAAGATCAGCATTTATTTGAAATAAAAATCTTTTGATACATTATAAATGTCTTCATCATCACTTTTGATCAATTTAATGCATCCTTACTAAATAAAAGTATCAATTTCTATAATTTCCTTCCCCCAAAAAATTATACTGACTCCAAGTTTTTTAATGGCATAGTGTATAATGTTACAAAAGCTTTTTATTTCAGATAAATGCTTATCTTTGGATCTTTCTATTCATCAAAGAATCCTGAAAAAAATGTACTCAACTGTTTTAAATATTGATAATAATAATAATAATAATGTTTCTTGAGCAGCAAATCAGAATATTAGAATGATTTCTGAAGATCATGTGACACTGAAGACTGCAGTAATGATGCTGAAAATACAGCTGTGCATCACAGAAATAAATTATATTTTAACATATATTCAAATATAAAGCAGTTATTTTAAATAGTAAAAATATTTCACAATATTACTGTATTTTGGATCAAATAAACGCAGACTTGGTGAGCAGAAGAGACTTCTTTAAAAACATTAAAAATCTCACTGTTCAAAGACTGTTGACTGTAGTGTATGTATGTATATATTTAATTCCCAGCAATAGTAACTGCAGTATATAATGAAATATTTTGTTCATGTGATATAAAGTGATTGGTCACACCACAGAGATACTGAAGCTTCATCTCTTGACACTGAGGACAGTCTTACCTCTTAACTGAGTAAACGTGAGAAAGAACTTGTTGCTCAAGGCTTTGATCTGGTTGTTGGCCAGAGAGATTTTGTGGATGTTGTCTGTGCAGCTGCGGATCATTTTGAAGACGCCGTCAGGGAAACTAACGAGGCCACAGTCGGACAGATCTGAGGCAGAAAACAGTGTTGATTCAGACTGACTCTGGCATCAGAGGTGAAATCACTCCGTTAATATGAGCGCTCTAATTAAGAGATTGTGTTGTTCAGAGAGCCGTCGCCTCTGCATATCAACAAGCTCCCACTGTGCAATCACTCAGAAAATCATGCCTAATACTATCAGACTGACGGACAGATATTAATACAGTCATTTGGAGGCTCTTGATGTGTGTGTGGATAATCAAAGTGTTGGGCTTCACAATGCTGCTGATTGCCATTTAGGTTTACTTACTCTTGGTATTAAATGACTAATATGATGATTTAAGGAAAATGACACTTGATAAATTGGGAAATGGTCAAAATCAAGCGAATATGTGATTTAGAGGAGCTTCTCAGCACAATAGCACCATCTACTGAGAACAGGCTGAACTAAAGAGTCAATCAATAATAATTAATAACAATAAAAATGATAAAAACTATGAGGATCAATGAGGTTTTTTGCAATTACACAGCCCTGCGTCTTGGAAAAAAATACCTAATATTACCTAATTTGGTGATGCCGAGTTAAAAAAATAAATCAAAATAATCAATTAAAACTGTAGAAAATAAGAATTTTTCTAAATAAATAAAAAAAATAAAAAATGAATGAATGAATTAAAAATTATATATATATATATATATATATATATATATATATATATATATATAAGCTTTAATGTAATAATTAAAATAACAATTGCAATCCAAAGTTTAATTTTTAATGCCAAAACGGAGTATTCAAAATGTATAATTTAAATTACAGACTGCAAAAATTCAGGAAAATGTGTTCAAATACACCATGTAATTTAAAAGAACTTAACATAAACATAACTTTATAAGTATAAGCTTTTTTCCACAAAATCTGTATTTCTGGCACTGTTTGAATGCAGTAAAACACTCACAGATGTTGCATGTTTGCTTTTTGTTTTCTGTCCCTGGCTTTAATTCTAACCTTGCAATCAGCATTAGGTGTAAAAAAAATCATGCATGTAAAAATGGTCTGTGAAGTGAACAAACAGTTGTAGTGTGGCTCAGATTCAGACAGGAATCATGTGTTTGTGATGCTTTTCTGCTGCTTAAGGGAGATTACAAGACGTCTTCAACTTACAGATGGTTTTAAAAAAGCAAAAATGCTATGAAAAGCATCATATTTTGTGAGAAAGTGCAAAACAGGGACTATTTTTGGAATCAGCAACAAAAAATGAGTAAGAATCAAGTCTTGGATTTCTGATGCAGGGCGATGTCATCAACATTTAAACATTCCAGTGACTTTTCAAGGCATTTAATTCTAAATGTGTCCCTGGAGCACAAAAGCAGTCATAAGTAACACAGGTATATTTGTAGCAATAGACAACAATACATTGTATGAGTCAAAATTATACATTTTTCTTTTATGCCAAAAATCATTATGATATTAAGTAAAGATCATGTTCCATGAAGATATTTTGTACATTTCCTACCGTAAATATATCAAAACTTAATTTTTGATTAGTAATATGCATTGCTAAGAACTTCATCTGAACAACTTTAAAGATGATTTTCTCAATATTTAGATTTTTTTGCACCCTCAGATTCCAGATTTACAAATAGTTGTATCTCAGACAAATATTGTCCTATCATAACAAACCATACATCAATGGAAATATTATTTATTCAGCTTTCAGATGATGTATACATCTCAATTTCACAAAATTGACCCTTATGACTGGCTTTGTGGTCCAGGGTCACAAATGTCGTCTAGGGGACACACTGAAATTCCTCTGGAATATGAGCTATTATTGTGTATGTACCCAGCGAGTCTCTCTGCTCCTCTATGGTGTCGTTGATCCTCCGGGCGACGTTGGCCACGGCCTGCGCCATCCTGTTGGGTTCTCGTTTGATCTGAGGAGTGATTGGTGGGTTCAGTGGCGTCTGTTACTCATGCACAGGAAGTCACAGGTGTGAGCCATGGACAGCCGCTTCCTGCCAGAGCGCACAAACATGCAGTGACATCATGAACCTGACCGGAGTCATCAATATCTGCTCATCAACACCATTATTAGTTTATTTTACATACTTTTCTTTATATATTATAAATACAACAATATATGTATATATAATATATATATATATATATATATATAAAGTTTGTTGTATTTATAATTTATAAAGAACCTAATAACTAAAATTATAATATTTATAATATTATATTAATATACAATTATAATAATTATAATATTTAATAAATAAATAAGTATTATTTAGTACTAATTTACTAATTAAATATTATTTATTATAATACTAGGTATTAGTAAATAATTATTATGCTGTAGTAAATAACTGCAACTAAATTTTGGGGGTAATTGTGCATCCATTGATATTGATGTGTGTGTAATAGTAATATTTATATTTATTATTATATAATATAAAAAATATATATTATTTACTACAAAATAATTATTTAAGACTAATGTTATAATAAATAATATTTACTAAATAGTTATTATTTCGTTATTTAGATATCACATACAATATTATTTATTATTGTATTAGTTAGTACTAAATAATTATTATTTTATAGTAAATAATGAGAACCTGCTATTAAGCAGCAATTACATTTAACTTCCAAAATAAAATGAGGCCCAAAACAATTCATGACACAGCAAAAATAAAATGTATAAGGTAATACAAGAACATATCAAGCCACTGGCCAAGAGAAATATTAATTTTAATAATTAAGCAAAATCACAGCTGCTAAAACAATGTGACAACCTGCCCCGCCCTGATATTTTTAACATACTTTTGTCCTAAAAACACAGTTTAACCTTTCATTTCAAATCTACCTTCATCTCATAGTGATATTGCTTTATTTATTTCAATTTCTTTGTGTAATTATGATAATAAGCGAAGCATTCTGCATCTGACAGACAGTAAAGCCTCAAACAGCTGAACAGACAAATATAGAAACCCATACGGTGGTTATACATAGCACAAGTATTATTATTACATCTGAACGAACATTGTCATATTATGTAATATTACGTTATGTTACGTAAAGACCGCTAATATGAATGGACTGCGGTATTATCGATCAGTTTATGATATGAATGAAGTCATGCATTCATTTAGCCGAGCTAAAAGCGTTAAAGTATAAACACGAACACACTAGAAGCTGTACAATAAAGCAGAGCGTTGCTTTAGAGCTGCAAACCCTCACATTCAGACATGCGAAGCCGTCTCACCGTCTCCATTCACCGGACTGATGACTTTATGACTGTTTATGACTGTTTATGTGTGTGTTTATGTTCTGTCAGGCGAGACCGAGCACGCCGCTGCCGGATTCCGCGCTCAACTGTCGTAAACACTCATTGTTTGAGTCACAAAGTTCGATTTTCATTCAAAGATTTAGATTTTATTTTCTCTATTAATTTTGCTTTGGTAATTAGTGTAGCGTAGTAAGAACATTTTTAATAAGAGGAAAAATCATTCTAAGTTAAATTATTTTTAAAAACGACACAAAGGTCTTTGTATACCTACAGTATCGTTATGAATAATATTTACGTTTAAAAAAAATACAAAAACTGAATTTAAAAAACTGAAAATTAATTATTATTTTTTATGTATTTGTCTGTTTTATGCGTTATTATCTTTATTTAATCAAATTAAAATTAAAATCAAATTAATTTTAAGCTAAACTCAAAACATGTTTAATGAAATGCGTATAATACTTTTATTGTTGTTAAATGATAAACGGAGCATGTGAGCATCATCATCTCTCTTTGAATATAACATGCACATTTTTATAAATAAACTCGACTAAAACTCAGCAGTTTCAGTATTTTAAAGGAAAGCTATTTCTACATTAATAAAATCCTAATCAGTTTAGAGTTGAGTATATACAGTATGTTGTACTTTTACTGTTTTTATTTCTATATTATATGATTTTTTTACTTTTTTGCTATTGTGGTATACTCTTACAAAATGAAAATAGATAAATAAATAAAGTAAAAGTAAATGCATAGTACTTAAGTATAGAACACAGACACAGACACACACACACACACACACACACACACACACACACACACACACATGTGTGTGTGTGTGACCCTGGAGCACAAAACCAGTCATAAGGGTCAATTTTTTTAAATTGAGATTTATGCATCATCTAAAATCTGAATAAATGAGCTTTCCATTGATGTATGGTTTGTAATAAGACAATATTTGGAAAACCCATACAATGTATTGTTGTCTATTGCTACAAATATACCTGTGTTACTTATGACTGCTTTTGTGCTCCAGGGACACACACACACACACACACACACACACTCACACACACACACAGACACACACACACACACACACACACACACACACACACACGCACGCACACACACACACACAGACACACACACAGACACACACACACACACACACACACACACACACACACACACACACACACACACACACACACACACACACACACACATACTAATTAATTGTGGTTGTACTCTTTCAAAATAAATAAATTAAGTAAGTAAAAGTGAATACATGGTCATTTAATATGGGATGTATATACACCAATAATCACTTTTTTAAAGCAGTAATTAATTGTAGTTGAAAAGCTAGTTAAGAGGATTAACATTAATAAAATAATTTTCAGTTGAAATAGAAATGACATAGATTTGTAAATAAGTTCTATTTCTATATTTCTATAGATTTAGATGTCTTGTTTGTTTTCTCTGAAGGTTAAACAGATGTCCGTACCTGTGTGCCGCAGTGGTTTTCCTCTCTGAAGCTGATCCCAGAGCTGGGCTTCTGGATCGTTCTGCTGGATCACCGCTGCATAGACCTTTACTGTGGAACAATGGAAGGTGATTGTGTTTGACCCGCGACCCCTGCTGACCCCTGCTGACCTCATAGACGGTACAGGCCAGACGGGGATTCTAGAAATCACCATGAGTTTGTTGAATGGTTCTCTCTGGATGTTCAAGTACGTCGTCACATCACACATTTCACTGGCTCTCGCTCCCTGCATTATCTTTAGAAATGCAGCTCTTTCAAATAAGGATATTGCAGTGCATTATGTTTTTTTAATTATGAAACCTTTGGGAAAAACCTCACAACATACTGCTACTTTCAATGCCATCTTCTCTCTAATAATCATATTTGACTGTGAATTTTGGGCTTAGAAATGAGACACAAATATAGGATATTAAAGGAGATGTAAGATCTCAGTATAATACAATCATACACTTTTCATAAATGAATCAATAAAAACTTTTAAAAGTCTTGATCCAAATAAAATGTTTTTTAAAAGTCTCTAAAATACTTTTTCTTTCGGAAAAAATAACATGTTAAATTTACACAAAGACAGAGAGAGATACAGTAATTATTGATATTAATGCATTTCTTTTTCATTTGGATCTGTCCATTAAAAAAATAAATCAGAAATGTAAACCCTTATAAAAATGTAAACTATTTTCTTTAACAAATGCATATACTATATTTATTGTAAATGGTGATAATTTATTATTAGCCAGTGCTTAAATAAATAAAAGCTGCTTATACAGTATATTTATTTATTTATTTTTAAATTATGGTACATTTTTGTAAGGATGGAACCACAATTTAATAGTATATACAAAAATACCAAATTAATATGTATTTAAATCTGTGCCACTTATGATATATAGATAGCTAGATAGATAGATAGATAGATAGATAGATAGATAGATAGATAGATAGATAGATAGATAGATAGATAGACAGATAGATAGATAGATTGATAGATTGATAGATAGATAGATAGATAGATAGATAGATAGATAGATAGATAGATAGACAGATAGATAGATAGATAGATAGATAGATAGATAGACAGACAGACAGACAGACAGACAGACAGACAGACAGATAGACAGATAGATAGACAGATAGATAGACAGATTGATAGATAGACAGATTGATAGATTGATAGATAGATAGATAGATAGATTGATAGATAGATAGATAGATAGACAGACAGACAGACAGACAGACAGATAGACAGACAGACAGACAGACAGACAGATAGATAGATAGATAGATAGATAGATAGACAGACTGACAGACAGATAGATAGATAGATAGATAGATAGACAGACAGACAGACAGATAGACAGATAGACAGATAGACAGATTGACAGATAGATAGATAGATTGATAGATTGATAGATTGATAGATTGATAGATAGATAGATAGATAGATAGACAGATAGATTGATAGATAGATAGATAGATAGACAGACAGACAGACAGACAGACAGACAGACAGACAGATAGATAGATAGATAGATAGATAGATAGATAGATAGATAGACAGATAGACAGATAGATAGACAGACAGACAGACAGATAGATAGATAGACAGATAGATTGATAGATAGACAGATAGATTGATAGATTGATAGATAGATAGATAGATAGATAGATAGACAGATAGACAGATAGAGATAGATTGATAGATAGATAGATAGATTGATAGATAAATAGATAGATAGATAGATAGATAGACAGACAGACAGACAGACAGACAGACAGACAGACAGATAGACAGATAGATAGACAGATAGACAGATAGACAGATTGACAGACAGATAGATAGATAGATAGATAGATAGACAGATTGATAGATAGAGATTGATTGATAGATTGATAGATAGATAGATAGATAGACAGATAGACAGATAGATTGATAGATAGATAGATAGATAGATAGATAGATAGATAGATAGATAGATAGATAGATAGATAGACAGACAGATAGATAGATTGATAGATAGATAGATAGATTGATAGATAGATAATTCAATAAAGAACAGTTTAAAAGCTTTCAGGCAAATACTTTTATTTCTATTAGCAAAAATAATATTGTCTGATCTCCATTCTTTATACAAAGATTCATATATTATATTTACATAAACATCGAGGCTTTATTTATGTATTATTTACAATAAATATTTACATAGTTTCTCCACCACATGGTGTGATTGTAAATACATAGACAGTGCTTGAGCTCTTTTTAATCCGTTACTTGGACTGATCATATTGTTCCAGATTTTCTTCTGTTCGATCACACAGTCTGAATGAGGAGCTCTTGATGCCTGAACAGGTCCGTCTCTTTCTGAAGATGATGATAATGTCTGGTTGTTGTTAGCAGCTCTGATGAAGCTGGTCACAGGCAGCCGCACTCCTCCACCAGCATGTCCTCGTGATGTCTGAGGATCAGCTCTCCGTTCTCGTAGTACAGCATGCTGAGGGGACTCATCTTGGTCGGAGCGCAGCAGGCCGCAGGAACTCTGCTGGGATGATAGTGCTTCAGCAAACTCTGCAGCACAAACAGACCAACAGCATTACGTTAGTGTTATTCAGATACGATTAATTCAGTTCAATTCAAGTTTATTTCTATAGCAGTTTTCACAATGCAAATCGATGCAAAGCAGCTTTACAGAAAATTAAAGTTTCTACATTATATTTAGTAATAGCTTATCAGTAATAGCTTATTATAGTTTTTATTTTTATTTTATTTAGTTTTAGAAATTTTGTTGTGTTTTGTTTTAGTTTTTTTAATACGTCTATATATTTTTACTTATTTATATTATTAGTTATTTTACTTACATCAAGTTCAACTAAATGAAAATAATAATATATCTGAAATAAGTTTTATAAGTTTATTTTTATTTTATTTCACTTAATTTTTAGTTTCAAGTAACTGAATTTTAATGTTATTTTATTTCAGTTATTTTAGTTCATCTAAATGAAAATGGGAAATGTTTCCTTGGCAACTATCTGAAATAAAGTTAATTTATTTTTTTATATTTTATTTAATTTTTTATTTCGGTTATCATTTCTGTTATAGTAACTGTTTTTTTTATGTAGTTTTATTTCAGTTTAAGATCGAGTTATTTTAGAACTTCAAGTTAAACGAAATGTTAGTTTAGTTAGCTGAAATAAAATAAGTTAATGTTTTTTAAAATATTTTATTTTATTTCAGTTAACATTTCAAGTAACAATTTTTAAACATATTTTAAAGTTTAGTTTACATTTAGTTTTAACTGAATTTTATGTAATTTTATTTCAGATTTAGTTATTTTAATATTTCAAATTAAACTAAATGATAATGAGAAATGTTGCCTTGGCAGCTAACTGAAATAATGTTTTAAAATATTTTATTTAAGTTAACATTTGCTTTATTTCAATTAATGAAAAAAAAAATTATTGTTTTTTTTTTAGGTGAATTTTTTTTATTTTACGTTTTTATATAAAACTTTTAGTAAAAAAAAAAACTGCATTTACAATTAATTTTAAGTTATTTTTAGTAAATGATAACAACCCTAAGAAGTTCCAAGACACAGAATGCAGTCTGTAATGCAAATAATTCCGTATGAATGATTTAATATTAAAAATAATTGCAAAGCTACATAAATATAAGGAGCGCCTCACCTGCATGTAAGCGTGGTTGTTGGGATGCAGGTCTTCACTCAGAGGGTTTGGGCAGCTCCCCTCGCAGCGGTATGCGTTGTACTTCTTAGGGAAGACGATCCAGGAGTCCCATCCGATCTGACTGAAGTCCACATGCATGTCGACCCTCCTGCACATGGAGCTCTTCTCGGCCGGACCCCGGAGCGGCTCCGGGTTCCTCACCGGCTGACCCCTGCGGCCCCGCTTGCTCCTGTGTGGCTTGTCTCTCTGCACCTCCTTTCCTTCGCTGTTAAACAAGAACTTGGACTTCTCGGCCGTGTGCAGGAGACTGGCTCGGTCCTGCTCGCTCTGTCCAGAGACGGTGTGTGAGAAGACCAGCAGCATGGCTCTGTGACGGATCCCATCCGGAGCTTTACTCCCAGAGCGAAGAGCGTGTCTCGCTTCTCTCCTGCTCTTCAGGCGGATCCTCTCGGAGAGTTTGGGGCCGATCCAGTTTAGGAGCAGGTCTGTGGCGTTGTAGACCCTCCAGTGATGGGAGGCGCTCATCAGAGAGGAATCGGACAGACGACCCAGGGACTGGTCCTGATGGTGTCGGATCTCCACCGTGATGTTCGTTTGCTGTGTTTCTTTGGGAATACGAATCCTCAGCTCCGCCGCCTGGATCTGATGCTCGGACAGAACTGAGGAAAGGTCGAAGTGTGTGACGTAGTGTGTGTCTTGATTGGTCAAACCTGGAAGAGACAAGGAAATTACATGAGTAGATGTCACATATACGTCATATATGATTACATGTCAGTCATATTAGATTATTGTCAATGACCAATATCTTTGCTGGCTTGCTAAGAATAATTTTAATCAATTTTAAATAGTACTAGTGGTTATATATATATATATATATATATATATATATATATATATATATATATAAACAAAAAAATACAGCTAACTAACACAATAAAACACAATAAAAACATGATAACATAATAAAAAACATGATTTTTGAAAATTATTTCAAAAGTCTTCATATATCCATATATATATATACACACTTTGTTTTCATTTTAATTTCAGTTAAAGTTTTAGTAAATTTTAAATAATTATATGTTTAAAAATAAAATTAAAATAAATGTATTTTTCTTTTCTTTTTGCCTCATTTGATAACATTATATTTAGGCTCCACATATTATTATAAAAAAGCAGTTCAGACTTTGGCAAAACTCTGAATTGATTTAAAAATAAATGTTACAATTTTAAGTACACGTTTTCAATTATCATCCATCAACCACTGAAAAGATGTGGGAAAAAAATTATATATAATTTATTTATTATATTTGCAATGTTGCATATGCCTCATTTCATAACATCATTTTTAGGCTCCATATTACTATAAAAAATCAATTTAGACTTAAAAAAGTTTTCAATATTGGTTGAAACTTTGCATTTTATACACTGATGGGCAATTATATCATCCTTCAACCACTGAAAAATGGAAATCATGGGAAAACAAAAATGGAAAAACATCTAAAAATATAATTTATTTATTTATTTTGCAATGTTACATATGCCTCATTTGATAATTTTGACACCATATATTACTAAAAAAAACTGTTTAGACTGGCAAAACTTTGAATTTATTTAAAAATATAAATTGAAAAAAATAACTAAATTTAAAAAGTTTTCATTCTTGGTTGACATTTTGCATATGATATCATGCATCAGCCACTGATATTTTTTTAAAATCGAAATATATATAATTAATTTAATTTGCAATATTGTATATGTCTTATTTGATATCATTATTAAAAATGATGTGATTATAACACCACTTTCATATTTGATCACATTCACATGACTAAATTAATTATTAAATATTTAAGTGAAAAGAAAAAAAATCCTTTATGGTGAAATGTGTCAGATTTAGTGAGATCCACCCATCTAAAGACGTAACCCATCACTATGGCTCTTGGCTCTTTTCTCCAGGGATGAAGGACTGACTGTCATGTACACAAACCCAACAGTAATGAGGTGATTTGTGCAGCTGAACACACACTCTTTGATCCTCATGGATGAGGCTCTTGTCCACTGGAGTGTATTGGTTGTACATTAACATTCAAATTGCTAATTGCTTTGGTTTATCTAATAACTGTTGACTGTTCTTAAGAGCTCTGCCATTCAACATCAGCCTGTACTGAGTAATTCAACTCAATGATGACCAAATAATCATTAGATTTGTTTTCTTTAATATTTAAAACATTTCTGGAAGCATTGCACTTTAACAAATTGGCTTGGTATGTTAAAAATAATGATAATAATTAAAATAATAATTAAAAAAATATTTATGACACTTATTGTTGCAGTCAGATTATTCAGTTTATTCTAAATAATTTTAGTTTATTGTAAATAATTATTAGACTGCAACAAGAATAAAAATAAATATTACAAATAATTATAATTTAAAATATTTATTATATTTTGTTGCATTCAGATGATAATTCTAAGTAATAAAAATATAATACAAATATAATAAATATTATATGATAATCATGATTTAAAATATTCTGTATATCTTTATTGTCTAATTATTATTTTATTTATTCTAATTTATTGTAAGTAATCACTAGACTGCAACAATACTAATACTAATATAAATAATACATATTTTAAATAATAATCATGATTTCAAATATTCCTTATATTTTTACTGTAGCAGTCTAATAATCATTTTATTTTTCTAAATTGTCGTAAATAATAATTTCAACCACAACAACATTATTATTATTATTAGTAGTAGTAGTAGTAGTAGTAGTGGTATCAAAAAACAAAGTATTTATGTTAAACTGCAATTCTTTAGAAATATATATTTTTAAATTCACTGGCAGACCCAATATTAAATTACAATAATAAGCATGAAGCATGACTATCGATATATAATATGATCTATGATCAATCTCTTGATGTTAAGAACTTTTCCCTCCTTACTAGTAGGCTACAATAAATCTTTATGCAAATGAGTTTAAGTTAAAGTGCATCAAATATTAAGAAGCACAATCAATTAGTCAAAGGTGTGGACCACATCAATTAAACTAGTCTCATTTCTTGATTTACAGATCATCAATCTGATGAAAAGTCATGTCGTATCGATCAGATATTAGGTCTATGTTAACGGAGAGGCAAGGCAGTGCGTGCCTAATCCCTTCAGAACAAACACCGGATCGAAACCCATCGTTTAACACCTCCAGACCTCCGTTAAACGCCCCGTGCCCGCGCTCCTAATCTAATCAAGACGTGTGAAAAAGAGCCGAGGCGCTGATGTGGATTTGGGTTTGTGTAAGGATGTCTGGCGAGGCTCTAATCCACATCAGCTTTGCGCAGAGCATTAGTCCTGGTGGACAATGTGGATTGAAGCTGTCTGGCGCTCAGATTTGACAGCCAGGAGCCAAAAAGAGCTTCAGAGACTTTCACCTCGGCGCGCGACTCGTTCCCAAACTAATGCGAAAATAAATAAAAAGCAGCTAAGAACGATATTAAAGCAAATCTTACTCTTGGAGAGGATGCTCTTGATGGTGTCCGCTTGCTCGTGCTCCAGATGCTCCGCGGGACGCGTTTGGTTGAGCTTGAAATTACGGTAGAGGTGCATCATGTACGTGGGTAAATGATGCCGGTGGCTTCTCTCGGTTCTGGATGATATAATCCTCGTGCCATGATTATTGTGCTTTCCAAATACTCCAAGAAGCAGAAGCTGGTAGCAGGCCAGGCGCACAGCTCCGTTCGTGTTCATGATGGACTGAGGTCAGAATGACAGGTCGAGGGTCCAGGAGAGCTTATATACCCCCCTCCCTCTGCATATTTAACAAGTAGCAGAGGACATTAAAGGAAATTGACATGCCTTGACAGCTCATCATCTATTCGTGTGGTAATGAGGCGCATATTTTACAATGAACAATTAAAACACCTTGCGCCTCGTGACGTCACCAGGGTTGCTCTTGTCCTTTGAAGACCGTGAGCTCGAGCCAATGTCGCGAGTGTCTTTACTCGACCCTCATCAAATGCATTAAACATAACATTTATATATCGAAAGATTCAAGACAAATAGTATTTGCACATTTTATTGTGAGGTGTAGGTCTGGGTTCAGTCATGTTTAGGTCGTTGACTAATATCCATGCTGGCTGAAGTTACAGCTAATTTAATGGCTATTAGAAGAATACTAAAAATTGTAATGAATTTTAAGTCATATAAGTATAATATTGTCTGATATGTGTGTGTGTGTGTATATAATTAATTAATTTATATTGCAAGTTTGCATATGCCTCATTTGATATAATTACTTTTAGAACCATATGGTTTAAGAAAAATATTGTTTTTGTATATCGTTTTTTTTATAATATATATTTAATGGGTATTAGTTGAGTAGTTAACATTTTAATGAATTTTAAGTAATAGTTTAAGTATTTATTTATCTATATTGGCTGCTTATAGTAAAATATTATATTATATTAAGTAAAATATTGTAGGCTATATGTTTTTAGGATATATATATATGCAATTTTAATTCTTTGCAATTTTGAATGTTACTTGAGACTCCGTTTAAGTAGAATATTGTAGAAAGTGACACACACACACACACAGTATTATATTTGCAATATACACTGCATATATGTATTTGCAACTTTATTTGTGTGTGTGTGTGCAACTTTCTACAATAATATATGTATTTGCATCTTTATTTGTGTGTAGTTTTTAAATGTATTTTTTGCAATTTTGATATATATATGTGTGTGTGTGTGAGAGAGAGTGAGTGTGTGTCTATTACTAAAAGCAGGGTTAGATTTTTTTTATATTTTATGAGGCAGCATTTAAGCATTTATCCTCCACTGAAAAAAAAAATATATTTTTAATGGAACTTGATGATAAGAATGACTAGATAGACTAAAATACACACTATACCACACAATCACATACATGTTCTGTGTCTGGTTAAACTGCTGATTTTAGGATCCTTTCAGCGCCTGGCACCACACACACACACACACACACACACACACACACACACAGAGTGAACGCACGCATGCTCAAAGAGCCCGTCTTCTAAACCACGAGTGCCTTCTTTCTTTCTCTCCTGAGTGAGTGTTTGATTCCAGCCACGCAGAGAGAGATTTGCTGGAGTGTGTTTGCTCTGTTTTGAAGGCGGAGGCTGTTTCACGGCGATGGTGAGTGATTAAGTTTCTGCAGTGCTTTATGTGGTCGAGCTTCTCCTCGCATGCATGGATGTAGCCTACATGTCGCGTGAAGCTGCATTGCTGCAGTTGTGAAAAGAGCGCAGCATTAAAACCAGTGTGTGCTAGAAACAGACCGGATCTGCTCTGAGCCTCAGTGTAGCGGTGTGTTACTGATTCTGCGTTAGATTGCATGACTATGATACAGTCTGGTCAGATTATAACACACTATATCGAGTGTGTGATATGTAAATGAGTTTAGAGCGCACACATGTATCATGCAGAGAAGATAAGTTACATGAAATGCTTGGAAATGTTTCAAATGGGTCTGATTCAGTGAATCGATTCGTTCGAATGAATCTTTTTGTATTTTACGAGCGCTTCTTTCGAAGTGACTCAAAATGTAGTAGACGGTTCCAAACGTTCCAAACCCACTGTTTGAACTCGACTGAATCATTAAAAGAACCGACTCAAAAGAACGATTCGTTTCCGAATAAGACGTCGCAACAATCAAAAGAGAATCGTTTGCGTATGTGTCGCTTTGAGTTACTTTGTTGCAGTTTACCAAACAAGAGAACTCGATTAAACTAACGATTACGTAGACATTTAATAACTTATGAAGTTTTTCACACCCTGAGCTGAGTTTATTGCACCTTTGATGCGGCAGCGAGAAGAAAACAGGTACATTTATATCTGACTGACTGAAGGAATGTAAACAAATCAGTTTAATAGGATAAATCTCACAAAAAACATGTCATTTCACTCCAACATTAAAACACGAAACATTTCCTTAATGTTCAGGAAATAAATGTGGAAAAAATGCATTTTCAATGGGTTTTGGGGTGTTCTTGACAGACTTCGTGAGCTTCATAGCATCTCAAATTATAAACTTAGCGTTAAATAAGATATAATCTATTTCTCATTATTGAATAGGCTATGGATGAAACCTACATGCCAAGATCTTATCAATCCACATAAAAGCTATTTGATATTAGTGGATTGAAATGCTAATGCACGGATCGAGAGTCACTCTTATGAAGATTAATGGTGATGAAGTTCGTTTCGATGCTGTTCGGTTCGTCGAGCTGATAGCCATCACAACTCTATGAATAATCCATCTGTGTGACCCTGTCAGTACTAGATTAGAGGAGTTTGTGTTAGGGATTGAGATAAAGGCAGATGAAGTGCTCTTTTTAGGGCAACAGAAGAGCCATGGGTCATTTGTGGAGATCATTATGAGGCCAATTAGAAGCACTGCGAACTCATTTTGCCTCCGGTTGGAAAGAGTCTGGCAAGAAACATTGAATTTATCAATATAGGTACATTTAAAGAGAAGGAATTGTACTTAAGATGGTATTTTATCTGCCTTTGAAGTTCATAAGACTTTTGGAAGTTCATCTTAAGAAGTTTGAGCTCAAAGTAGAGGCTGGGGCAAGTTGTCACAAGATCTATATGAGGTTTAGTTTCAAACATCTAGGTAAAAACTCTTAATATATATATTTTTGGCTTGTGAATCCTGTCCTCCAAACTAAATTCCTCCTATTTTAATTGCTTTTGAGTCGACAAATATCATTTCTATTTTAGCCACTTTTTGATTTATTTTATGTTTAATAATTGGCTTACTGTTTTAAATTTAGCTGAATAAGCCATTAAATCATTTCAAAACAATAGATTTTAAATGTTTCATATTTCAACAAATTCTTCTTCAGTCAGTGTCAATAAACAGCAGGTTCCTATTGTGACAACATGCCCCGCTACTGGGTTCAGAGTGTGGTGTTTTAAATATAATTTTGTAATCGAGACTTTAAGTTTGTCTATACAGAAATTGACTTTGAAAAAAAAAAAAACAAACTGAGAAATATTAATTGTAAATAGCTGGGAATTATGTGAAAATATTTTTTCCCCTGCAAACCGCATCTATTATGGCAGTATGAACATGATTGTAAAACAGAGCTGTGTCACGTCAAACTATTTTCAGATAATTCATGGATTATTCAAAGCAAAATTCACTTCATGAATAAATGTGTTTAGGTTTTTGGATGGGTTGTTTTTGTGTTTGTAGCTGCGCTGTTATGAAGCTGTGGCACAAAGATGATTAATTCACAATTAAAATCTCAGAATGTCATTAGAGCACAATATTAAATCAAGTGTCATTTATTGCGATGTATCTTAGTGCATTTTTCTTTAAAAGCAAATGATTTGACATTAATCCTGCAGTGTTCTAGCACAGATACAGCCGCTGTGATTTAATGCAGTGACGTCTGCCGGTGTGAGTTTGGGTTTGCGGTGTATTTTGTTTCATGCTAATTTAGTGTTTGTGGTTTGTACACTGAATGCCTGATGTGCACAGATGATTTCAGCCACTAGATGTCATTTTGTCCAGCTTTTGTCTGTTTGAAGTCAGTCCAGTAATAGTGCGGCTGTGTCTGAATCCTGAAAAAGCTCAGACGGTCATTTATTGAAGGCAGCATAGATGTGTCCTTCCCACAATGTGTCTGGCCGAATGTCATGTTTAAACCTATGATTTCATTTCTACCAAAATAGAAATAAGCATTATAGTCATTAAATATTCACTTCTGCAGATCTCTGCATTAGATCACCAGACATGACGTCCACTATGCATTATAATCCAGGGTTATTTTAGAAGCATTAAGATAGTGTTATAGTTTTTATTCAGATATTGAAACAGTTGTTTTTTTATATTATTTTATTTTTTTAAGTTTTAGTACATTTGTTGTGTTTTTGTCATTTAAAAAAAATTTTTTTTTTCATTTTTATTTCCATTTCAGATATTTTAGTACCTGAAGTTAAACTTTATAAACGATCACAACTATATCCTGCAACTCTGAGTTCATATTCCCCAATCCTGAGTTTTCTCACAATTCTGATTTTTTTTTTTCTTATAATTGTTACAAAAAAGTCAGAAATGTGTGAAAGTCATGGTGGAAACAGGCTTCTATATACAATTATTCAAATCATTACAACTAATCAAACTATTAAAATACACAAACATATATTAATATATATAATAAATTATTTAATAATACAATTTAAATAAAATACTATTTTATAACAATTTAAAATATTTGTAGAAATATTATATTTTTCATTAATATTTTAAGTCTATATTATATTCCTACCCTGCATGAAAATGATTCACTCTGGTCAGATTATAACACACATAAAAATGAGTTTAAAATGCACACATTTATCATGCAGAGAAGATAAGTTACAAGAAATGCATGAAAATGTTTAAACAATGGGGGGGGGAAGTCGTGGCCTAATGGTTAGAGAGACTCGTAATCGAAAGGTTGCGAGTTCGAGTCTCGGGCCGGCAGGAATTGTTGGTGGGGGGAATATCCTCCTTCAATACCACGACTGAGGTGTCCTTGAGCAAAGCACTGAAACCCCAACTGCTCCCCGCCGCAGCATAAATGGCTGCCCACTGCTCCGGGTGTGTGTTCACTGCTGTGTGTGTGTGTGTTCACTGCTGTGTGTGTGCACTTTGGATGGGTTAATGCAGAGCACAAATTCCGAGTATGGGTCACCATACTTGGTCGTATGTCACTTCACTTCACTTTAAACTCAGCATCTGATTCAGTGAGTCGATTCGTTTGAACGAATCTTTTTGTATTTTGTATGCTCTGCTGTTGTAGAGAATTAAATATCTATATATAGTTTAAACTCAACCGAATCATTAAAACGAACTGACGCAAAAGAACAATTCATTCGCGAATTTAGTCAAAGGAGAATCGTTTGCTTATGTTTTTAATATTTATTTTCAGTTAACATTATTTCAAGAAATTATTTTTTTAAAGGTTTAGTTAACTAAAATGACCCAGCTGCAGTCACTAAATGACTGGTCAGCAGGACGTTGATCATTGAGGGCAAAATGTTCTTCCCATGGACACACGCAGGTGTCAAGCTGTCAGTCCGCTCGGAAACGGATGTTTAAAACACAAAAGTGCATTGATGAGAGAGGCAGCAGGAAACGGCAGGTAACGGTTTGGTTCTTTCACAGCCTGAGAGGAAGTCTCACAGGAAGCTGAAATGTTGTTCACTGCTTCAGAGCATCACGTCACTCGATCTTCTGCTGCTTCCTCATCTGCTTTGCCTTGTTTCTCTAAATTAAATCCAGAAGCGTAGCCGCTTAAACAAATTTCTCTTCATGCGTGTTGAACTGTAAAGTACCAGAAGGGCAAAATGTCACAGAGCCTCAGAAAAAAGAGAGATACATGATTTCTGTCTTTGGTCTCGCATACATCTCTTCAGGTTCATCGGAGCCGTTAGACACAAGAAACAGGTGTGGCCGGATTTGTTCTCACACAAACATCAGCTCAAATACAACTAATATATATATATATATATATATATATATATATATATATATATATATATATATATATATATATAATATTTATATATATATATATATATATATATATATAATAAATATTATATATATATATATATATATATATAATATATATATATATATATATATATATATATATATATATATATAATATTTATACATGTATCTATAACATTTAGATTTCGAAGAACAAAAGTCGCATGTGAAAGTCGCAATGATGTAAAATAAATGATTTTTAATTTTGAGCTAAACAAATCCTTTAAGAAACAAACTGAAGTGAACTTTTCAGAGCTCACATTGATGTTTCGATGGAGAGAAGTTTTCTCAGATTCTGGCCTCATAATGTTGTTTTTATGTCTTGAGCTGTGTGTTCAGAGGTCCTTCAGTGAGTTTGTGTTCATGTGGTTTGTGAATTTCCTGCCTCACCCTGTTGCCCCATGCTGTATTTCTCTCTCTCTCTCTCTCTCTCTCTGAGTTTGTGTGTCACAACTGCTGTTTTCTGTGTTAGTCAGTCACACAGACGTCTTGGACGTCTTGTTTTCTGAATACCCCCTGAAGAGTGTCCTGAAAAACTAGGGATGCACCGATACCACTTTTTCCAGTACTCGCCCGATACCGATACTTTTATTTTTGGTACTTGCCGATACCGAGTACCGATACCGATATTTTCATTGCATTTGTACATTTTTAAAATATTGGGTACAGAAACCAAAAGAGTATGTACAATGTTAATTGGTTAACTTGATTTATCAAATAGATAGTCAAACCAAAATTTATTCAGACACCTTCAACATTTCTCACATTATCAGTGTTTATTCGCTATAGTTTATGGTAATAAAATATGACAAGAACTCAGAGTTAAACTGTGTCAGAACAAATTCAGCTTGATAATGTCAGATAACTTTGATAGAAAGGTATGTGATGGATTACAATCAACCAAAATTATTCAGACAGCTGTTAGTATGACAATATTTACACAACTATCAATACTTTGTCAGGCAACCCTTGCAACCCTTAATGCAAACCTGAACTTCAGTTTTTTCCCAGACTCTGTCTGAATAATTTTTGGTTCCACATTTTTATCAATTTGATTGGTAGTCCAATGTATGAAGAATTTTTGGATATAATATGTCACAGTTTACTTTATTTTGCTATCCTCACTTAATTAAATTAACTATAGTGTTCTGCACCCACTAGTAAAATATATCAAAAATTATATTTGGTCTCTGAATAATTTTTGGTTTGACTGTATATCCTTCGGTTATTTTCACACTTAATTATGCACATTAAAATGTATTTGTACAAGTGTTTGTTACTTTCACTGTTCATTTTTTTGCTCTATGGTACATCATCTTTAATTTAACAGCATTAGAGCTGCTCCATTGCAGCGGCTCAGTACTGTAATCACGCGCTTTGTTGAAATAATGCAGGGAACCACTCGTTATATATCTCCTAACTGTGATATTTTCAGAAATAGAAGTCGCGTTTTTCTTTTCATCTGCGATTTATATTCCAAAGCCACTCATATAATGCAGAATCACTCATGAAGCAAGCAAAACGCACGCACGTATTTGTGCTGGTTCAGAATGAGAGGGACAAATGCAGAACAGCCTCGCGCATTTCAAACAGGCTGTTAGTTTCACTTTCGCCAGAAAGTTGTGTAGCCTATGCTTAAGGTTGAAAATAAGTAAAGTTTATATTGAATGCCCCTATCAATTGCCTTATATTTACGATTTAGTTTTAATCCAAATAATGCGTGCTAAGTGAGCGAACATCAATAAAGATCACACCACAGAAGAGCGCGCGCTCTCTCTCTCTCTCTCTCTCTCTCTCTCTCTCCCTACCGTTAAGTAACTTGTGCATTGTTTTACTTACTTGTTTTTGACATATCCGACAGAACTACAAACTTTCCAGTGATGTCTGTGAGAAAGGAATATTCACTCGACGAGCTCGCGCATCTGCGCCGGCGCGTGCACAATCCACACAGCGCTTTGCTTTTTAGCTCGCGCACATCAGCTATAAAGCCATTAATACTGAATGTTTAACATCATTCATTGCACACATCTCCTTCGTAGACATCCTTAATCTCTAATAACTCAATTCTGCTGCCTGTTCTTCTGTTGTGTGTTTCTTTGTCTGAATATGGCACTTATCACATGCTGTGTGGTATCGGCGTTTGGTATCGGGGCATTTTAACGAGTATGAGTACGAGTACATGAGCTCAGTATCGGGCCCGATACCGATACCAGTATCGGTATCGGTGCATCCCTATGAAAAACCCTGTGATTCGGAGGAACTGGACACAGTCCAGGACACACGCTTTGGTTATGTGGAGGCCCAACATGTTTTCTAAGCTGAATTTTTGGTTAACTGACATAACTCTGAATTGGATTGAAGAGTTAATTTGCAAAAAACGATAACTCCCATTTTTATATTTTCTTCAGAAATCACTTTTTTTTTTTTTTTTGTGCATTCCAAATAATATCAATCAAATTGCAGTTGGGTTGTTTTGATTAAAGGGGTCATATGATGCGATTTCAAGTCTTCCTTTCTCTTTGGAGTGTTACAAGCTGATTGTGCATAGATAAGATCCCTAAAGTTGCAAAGACTAAAGTCTCAAAACCAAAGAGATATTCTTTATAAAAGTTAAGACTCGTCCACGCCTCCCTAAAACGACTCATTCAAACACACCCCCACATGTCTACTTCACAATGTGGGAAGATTTGCATAACACCGCCCAAATGCCTACGCAAAGAAAGAGGGCGTGATTTTTATTCTGGCTGTAGTATTGTTTCTGCTGTCGGCGCCATGTTCTGGAGACGCTGTGTTTCGTTGTGAAAGCAAAACTACTTTCTTTGGGCTTCCAAAAGAGGACACAACTAGAAATCAGTGGTTAAGTTGTGTTTACAACACTGTTCCAGAACAGTTCAACCCAAATATTAGAGTGTGTGCAGCGCATTTTACGGAGGACTGTGTCCTGAACCTGGAAGAGTAGCCTACAATGGCCGCTGTGCTTAAAGGCTGTTTCTATAAAGTGAGGCAATTCCAACTTCGCAAGAACAGTCTGACGCTTCTGACTCACAGCCTGTAAGTATGCTTTCATAGTTAAAGAATTTGCCACTGACTATACAAACGCGAGTTTTGAGCAGTGTAGAGTAGTGCTTGTTGTCACAAATGCAAACATGGTAATGTTTAAAAAGACAGTACAAGTCGTTATAATCAGTAATTATGTCCCCATTGGATGCAACAAATGCCTTGTTTATAATGGGTTTTATTGTTTTAGTCTCGTCGCGCCGGGACACGGCATCACAATACGGTGAGGGGTGTAACATTTCCGTCACACGCTTGAGGTATTCGGCCAATCACAACGCACCGGATAGCTGGCCAATCAGAGCACGCTTCTCAGAACGATGAGCTTTGTAAAAATCGGCACGTTTCAGAAAGGCGTAGCATAGAGGAGAAACAATAATGTACAGTATGTGGAAAATAATGTGTTTTTGAACCTTAAACCACATAAACACATTGCATTACACCAAATACACCAAATAATGTTATTTTTAGCAACATCATATGACCCCTTTAAGTATTAACAACTTAAAAGGACCGTCGGCCTTTAAATTTAACTTATTTTATTTTATTTTCTGTGCGTGTATTTTATTTATATATATATATATATATATGTATATATATAAAATTATTATTATTATCATCATTATTAATGTGTGTATTTTTAATAGTTTGAATATATTTAATGATGTGAACAATTTTATATGAAAGTCTGTTTCCATTTTTATCTCACAATTATGACCTGTGGCTAAGTTTACACAATGATTACAAAACTAGTCTCATTTTTAAAAAGGTTTCTATTTAATTAAAACTATTTATAAGTTTTTTTTTTCTTTCTGCCTGAAATAGAGGAATATTGAATATTTTGGTCAATATTGATAATTAAAAATATTTTGCTGAATGTGTTTTTGTGCTGGCACCTAAGCTGATTTAGGTCTGTCATGGATAAATAAATATGACAATATATAAACCCGCCAGTAGGTGGCAGCAAGTCCCTGTTTTAATAAATGACTTACTGAATCATTCATATCAAACGATTTGTTCAAAACGGCTGATTCAATAGAAATGAAACAAGTGACCGTGTTGCTATGCACTGTTGTATAAAACTAATAGCACAGTTGTGCTCGCGGCCTCGCGCACATGTGCTGATATACAGAAAAGTACATTGCTTGTGCAATGAATATAAAACGTAAAAACTCATACATGGGTATTTTTTGTTTCATTGCTGGAATTATAAGGGCATTCTAACTGTATTCTAATGGGCTTCATCATGCAGTGAATGCTTTTGGACTCTCAAGACGAGTTTTTTTTTTTCTTTTTTTCTCTAAGTTGGATAATGTCAGCTCTCCTATCGTCTCTCAGTCCCTCACAGTCACACGTACATTATGTCAGGAGAATGTCTTTAAATTCTAATCAAGGAAAAATCATACCTTCTGTTGTCTTTTTTTTTAAAAGAACTTCAAAAGTTGCGCTTGAACCATTTTGCGTAAAAAAATCCGAAATTGCTTATGCTTGTGCGCAATTTGTTACAGTACCAAATAGGGATGGGCGATATGGGCTTAAAAATATATCACAATATTTCTGGTATTTATTGCAATAACGATATCAATGACGATAATTCAGGGAATCCTGTTTCTTTAGAGAAAAGTATTATCTTTCCTATTTTTACCCCAAATAGGTTGTTGTGAGCATTACTGACTGAGTACACACGTAATGCAATGACTGTTTAATTCTTACTGGAAGCCGGAGGGCGCTCTTGCGCAGAAACTCCACATATGCATCGCAGAAGTAATACTACTGACGGCTCTCCGTGAAGGTATCCAGTTATCGCTGAATAAAACGCACAACGGAGATAAGAGAAATTTTAACTGATGAAACTTGAAGACAATAAACATACGATTGCACAAAATATCTGGTTTATCTGTGTTCTTCAATCTTGGGTATTTTTATAAAGTATATTTATAATGCAATGCTAATCGACATAGCCTTTATCACTGTATATTATACTATCATTCTGTAATATGAAACCACGTCTGGTCACAAAAAAAGTATTTCAAACACTCGACTATGTTAAGTTAATTTGGAGAAAAAGCATGTCAATAAATTATATCTTTGTTGGACAACATGTTTGTAAACAGGCTCATGCACATGCAAAACTGTATCGCACACATACTGTACTACATTTATTAAGACCGATTGTTTTGTGTGTGCACTGTACAGTCCTAACCAAACAGTTACAGATTATAAAAGGAGCTCGAGCTCATCATTTAGCGATATACTCCTCCTCAGTTTCACGTCTGCCTTCCGCGATGTCGCTCCGCACTGTCGCACACAGAAATATGTCAACAACTAGACTTTATCGTTATTATCGCGGGAAGACTAATTCTTATCGTGTGGAGAATTTTTACCGGTATATCGCAAACGATAAGATATCGCCCATCCCTAGTACCAAATTCTGCTAGGCCAGTCTCCGTTATTTAGTTCGTAAATCATCATAAGCAGAGAATTTTAACATTTCATGTGCATGATACGTTTTAGGTAATACACCCAATTAATAATCTAAAGGGGATGGTGGTTTTACAGAGGGGGTGCCAGAGTCATTTTTTTTCAACCAGGGGGATGCCATCCCCCCCTCAATTCGAGCCCTGTGTATATATATATATATTGCTATATATTTAATTATTTTATATATATATATATATATATATATATATATATATATATATATATATATATATATATATATATATATATATATATATATATATATATATACTTGCTAATATTTTGAATTATTTCAATAGTTATTTTGTATTTTAGATCATTTTAATTGATAACATTAAAGTGCATTAGCTTTTACAGTATACTCTCTGTCATGTCCTGGGATGAGTGTGTGTGTATGTGTGTGTCCTGTCTTCCCTCAAACCTGTGCTGAGGTTTACTGTGTTTACTCAGCTGTGTGTGTTGACGTCAGTGACGGGGTGTGTTGTTGTTGTGAATGAAGTAATTAGTGTGTGTGTAACTTAGAGAGCTGTGTGTGTGTGATGTAAACACACATGCTGTTGGCTCGTCGTGTTGTTAGGCTTGTGTGTGTGTGTGAGACTGTGTGTGACTGTGTGTGTGTGAGAGAGACTATGTGTGTGTGTGTGTGAGAGAGACTGTGTGTGTGTGTGACTCTGAGTGTTTGAGACTGTGTGTGTGTGTGTGTGTGATACTGTGTTTGTGTGTGTGTGTGATACTGTGTTTGTGTGTGAGAGACAGTGAGTGTGTGTGTGAGACTGAGTTTGTGTGTGTGTGTGAGTGTGTGAGTGTTTGAGACTGTGTGTGTGTGAGTGAGTGTGTGTGAGACTGTTTGTGTGTGTGAGTGAGTGTTTGTAGGGGCGGCAGTCACACGGTCACACTGTGGAGAGCTTTTAATTCATGTGGTAATGTGTGTGTACTGATGGGTAAGACCCACCCACACATCCTTCACACACATGGATTTACCACGCCACTCTTCCTGAGATTGTGTTTGTGTCTGACGCTCGGACTGAAGATCGCTCTCGCTGTCTTAGACTGCTAATCAGAGGCTGACGGTTCTAAACAAACACACACACACACACACACACACACACACACACACACACGCGGCTGTAGAGTCACTCATGGCACGCCTCAGTTAGTCTGCGGGATCTGTGCTGTCGCTCTGCCCAGACGTCTGTGGATTTGATGCTGCTGCGGCGTGTGTGTCCTCAGGTACAGTCACTTCCAGCGTGTTTGTGTGTGTTTTACATCACTCGAGTGTGTTTTGTGTTCTCTGCTGGCTTTATTTGTGCAGAAATACTTGTTTTAGTGATTAATGTTGTTTGAGCACAGTTTGCGCAGTGTTTAATCATCATCTCAGGAAGTTTTATGAGCATGTTGGCTTTGAATGATTGAGTTTGTTGTTTATATATGCTTCTGAAATATTTCTGTATTGAGAGAAACTGTCAGTTTTCTGTGTTTCATGTCTGTTTTGTGTAAGCGATGTCTGAGGTGATGAACAAGACTGGTTTAAAAATGTCTAATTCTTACAAAAATCGTGTTTGTATGTTTTAAAAAGAAACTTGAATGATCCTAAAAGTGTCAAAGTAAAAAATAGAATAAAATATGCATCTATATGCCTTAAAAGAATTGTGAACAGTTTTTAAGGCATTTTTTAATACAAACCTCGTGAAATTTAGGAATATTATGGGGTGTTGCCATTTGACAACCTCTCTGTGATGTCATTTCCTGTTTTATGGTTTTCTTGACACATAAACAACCAAAATTAGTTCCTGTCGGTTACACCACACTGATTTGTCAGATAATTTTTTTATGTATGTATAATAAATTTTTTTTAAATAAAATCTCAATATACTTACTAACTTTTAAAATGTATATTGTATTATTTTATTTATTAAACCTCTAAAATTTTTTGTTTACATAATGTGTACTGTCTGTGTATATTTATGTATATATAAATACACACGCATGCGTATATTTAAGAAAAATTTTATGTTTATATATATATATATATATATATATATATATATATATATATATATATTATATGATATGTAAATTTATATCATGTAAATACAATATATATACTTTGTGTATTTATATATACATAATAAATGTGTAAACGAAAACTTTTATTTGGATGTGATTAATCACGATTAATTATTTGACAGCACTAAAAAATATATATATATATATATATATATATAATGTGTATGCGCATAAAATATATTTATTTTAATAAAAATATTTATTAAAATAAAATATTTACTAAATTTCATTTTAAAATTATGTATGAAATAATTTAGAAATCTGTCAATTAAATATATAATATAATATGCGTTTATGTATGTTCATAATATTTCTTTAATACAATATTGAAATATATTTTACTAACGGATTTACTTATTATATAAACTTATTTACTAACGTTTGCAATAATTTTCATATTAAAATACATTAGCTTATACAGTAGAGTTCTATTGCATGTTCTCAGATAGCCAGATAAATGTGTTTGTGTGTGTGTGTGTCCTGTCTTTGCATTTTAAATTTGTTTTTGTATAATTGAATAAATGCAGAGATGGAATGGCGTCATTGAGCCACTCTCACTGTTTGATGCTTCTGTTGTAAGGCACATGATGTGAATCTAGAGGATCATTACTGGCAAATAAACTGATAAATGCTGAATGCAGTTTCAGTAATGGCTTTCTCAGTGCTGTGGTTTGATTCGAGCTCCGTCATATGAAGGGTTTTCAGTGGGTTTCAGTGAGAGACGTGATGTCTGTCTGTGGGTCACACTGCTCTTTACTAACCCACAACCCACACGTTCACCCTCCCTCGTGTCGCTCAAAGACGTTTGACGTTCATCGGTGAATGCAGAACGTCCAAGCTGCGCTTTTCCATGCAATGACAGTTAATGAAGCATCTGTCTAACAGTTATAGTTTTAGCAAACGCCCATATACATGATATTGATAACTAATCCTGTCCTGCAGCCTTGAGTTACCAGATTTAACAGCTGGTTTCTGGCTCGTTTAAGGCACATTAAGACCGCTGTGTTCATGTGTATATGGCGAGGCTGTGTTTTCATTTTGGGCTGTGCTCAGAGAGCCGTTCAGAATAACTGTAATTATGTGCTATTTCTGATCTGTAAATGCCCGTGTGTGTGTGTGTGTGTGTGTGTGTGTGAGAGAGAGAGATGATGCACAGTTTGCCCTGTAGCATTCTGGGAAAGCCTATGGTATATTTGCATTCAGACAAGGGACAAGTTCAGTTCAAGTGCTGATATTTAGTTTACAGTCATGCATTTGGCTGATGCTTTTATCCACTGCATTCAAGGTACACATCAGTTCTTCTGTTTGTTGCATGCAGTGTTGCAGGAGTAGTTGCATGCACTGTGTGTCTTTGTTCTGTTGACATACTCTCAGTTACAAAAGTACCATGTTTAAAGGGCATAGTGATAATACAATGGTTTCTGTACATGTAGTATTATTTTAAATGTCTTCACATGTATCCTATCCTAACTAAAATATCAAAATATATTTACTAATGTTTGCAAATAATTTTATAGTTATTTTGCTTGATTATTAATGCTATATTTTGGTGTGTGTGTTCATATGTATTTATTTTTTTAAGAAAATATATTTACAAACTTATTTACTAGGCCTAAATTTAGCAATTTTTTGTAGTTGCATTGTTTGATTAT
This sequence comes from Aspiorhynchus laticeps, assembly GCA_023376895.1. Classification (NCBI taxonomy): domain Eukaryota; kingdom Metazoa; phylum Chordata; class Actinopteri; order Cypriniformes; family Cyprinidae; genus Aspiorhynchus; species Aspiorhynchus laticeps. Next base: position 33,223,924 of record CM041809.1, read on the forward strand.
TGCCATGTTTTAGCATTAATTTATTTACTTGTTTATGTGTTTGTTCATATGTATTTATTTTTACTAAAATATCAAAATATACGTAGTAACTAACTTTTGACATTTTATAGTCATCTGGTTTGATTGTAATGCTATTTTAGTATTTATTTATTTGTTTGTTTTAATTTTTTGTGTACATAATGTATATTTATGTTTCGATAAACTATTTAAATATTTACTAGCTTGTTTACTAACTTGCAATTATTTTAATAATTGTAATGCCATGTTTTAGTATGCATGTATTTATTATTTTTTCATTCATTCATTTATATATATATATTTGCGTGTGTTCATAATATATATTTATTTTTTAATAAAATATTGAAATATATTTACTAACTTGTTTACTAACCTTTGCAATTATTTTTTATAGTTGTTTTGTTTGTAATGCTATGTTTTAGTATTATTTCAAGTGTGTGATTAAGGTCGTGTGATTTGAATTTTGCATCTAATGCAAAATCTCTTTAATTTTTTTTTTTTTTAACTGAACCTGAAGGTTATTAGTTCGTAGGAGCCTCAGTTAGATTGTAAATATTACGGTGTGTGAACATGTAAATCGTGAAGTAACATGTACATCCCCGCGGTGTTGCAACGCAGGAAGTTGTGTGAGGAAGTTAGTTTTTCTGGGGCAGTTGTTCTTACTCATAAGACGCGCTGAGCTTTGACGCTGCGCTTCACTGCTGATGGAGGTCAAACGGTGATTATCAAAACAATGACAATATCCATAGTGTATAACCCCAGTGAAAACTTGAGTCTTTCTCCAGTGAATCATTCATGTGATCATCAAGCATTAGGATGTTCTGCTCTTAAAGACACACAACATCCTCATTTCTCTGAGGGCACTTCCCTGCTGAAGGGATTTTTGTGTGTTTTGTCATGGTTTTGTAACTCTGACCCTTCTGTCTATTACACATGGTGTGTAATAATGTGCCACAGATTACGGATGTGTTCTGATTTCCACACAGATCCCGGTGAAGTGGACTTAACAGGGTATTTTGACTGTTTTAAAGGGATTTTACCACAAAAATGACAGTTCTGGCACAATTTACTCTCCATTATGTCATTCCATTATAGTTAACTAATATTAAAACTTATATATATATATATATATATATATATATATATATATATATATATATATATATATATATATATACACAACCCCAAATCAGGAAAAAGTTGGGACAGTATGGAAAACGCAAATAAAAAAAAAGAAAGTAGTGATTTCTAAATTTACTTTGACTTGTATTTCATTGCAGACAATATGAACACAAAATATTTCATGTTTTGTCTGGTCAACTTCATGTCATTTGTAAATATACATCCTTTCCTGTCATTCAGACCTGCAACACATTCCAAAAAAAGTTGGGACAGTAAAGCATTTACCACTTTGTAATGTTGCCATTCCTTTTCACAACACTTAAAAGACGTTTAGGGACTGAAGACACCAAGTGATGAAGTGTTTCAGGTGTAATTTTGTCCCATTCTTCCTGCAAACAAGTCTTAAGGTGGGCAACAGTACGGGGTCTTCGTTGTCGCATTTTGCGCTTCAAAATGCGCCACACATTCTCTATTGGAGACAGGTCGGGACTGCAGGCAGGCCAGTCAAGTACCCGTACCCTCTTCCTCCGCAGCCAGGACTTTGTAATGTGTGCAGAATGTGGTTTTGCATTGTCTTGTTGAAATATGCATGGACGTCCCTGGAAAAGATGTCTTCTTGAAGGCAGCATATTGTGCTCCAAAATCTCTATGTACTTTTCAGCATTAATGGTGCCATCACAGAAGTGCAAGTTACCTTTGCCAAGGGCACTGACACAACCCCATACCATGACAGACCCTGGCTTTTGGTCTTGTTGCTGGTAACAGTCTGGATGATCCTTTTCTTCTTTGGTCCGGAGCACACGGCGTCCATTCCTCCCAAAAAATACCTGAAATACTGATTCATCTGACCACAGTACACGTTTCCACTGTGTGATGGTCCATCCCAGATGCCTCCGAGCCCAGAGAAGTCAACGGCGCTTCTGGACACTGTTAACATAGGGCTTCCTTTTGGCACAGTACAGTTTTAACTGGCATTTGTGGATGTAACTACGTATTGTGGTACTTGACAAAGGTTTGCCAAAGTAGTCCTGAGCCCATGTGGTGATATCGCTTATAGATGAATGACGATTCTTGATGCAGTGCCGCCTGAGGGATCGGAGATCACGGTTGTTCAGCTTAGGCTTGCGCCCTTGTCCTTTACGCACTGAAATTCCTCCAGATTCCTTGAATCTTTTAATTATGTTATGCACTGTTGAAGGTGAAATATCCAAATCTCTTCCTATCTTTCTTTGAGGAACATTGTTTTTAAACATTTCAATAATTTTCTCACGTATTTGTTGACAAACTGGCGATCCTCGGCCCATCTTTGCTCCTAAAGGACTAGACCTTTCTTGGATGCTGCTTTTGTACCAAATCATAATTACAATCACCTGTTGACATCAACTGTTTCAAATCACATCATTATTTAACCAATTTACCTCATTACTAGCCCTAAATTGCTCCTGTCCCAACTTTTTTTGGAGTGTGTTGCAGGTCTGAATGACAGGAAAGGATGTATATTTACAAATGACATGAAGTTGACCAGACAAAACATGAAATATTTTGTGTTCATATTGTCTGCAATGAAATACAAGTCAAAGTAAATTTAGAAATCACTACTTTCTTTTTTTATTTGCGTTTTCCATACTGTCCCAACTTTTTCTGATTTGGGGTTGTAATATAAAATAAATGTTTTTATTTAAAAAAAAATATTAAAAATTATTATTAAAAACATAACATTTATTCTAATATTGTTATTATATAAATTCTTATTCTTATATATATAAATTGTGTAGAAACGATTTCCTATCAGGAATTGAGAGTAAATGTCATAATTCCAAAGAGAGTAAATGTCATAATTCCAAAGAGACGACATGTAATACATTGGAATAATACTCAGTTAATCTTTGTTTTATTTATTACTTTTTTAATGCAATGTATGACTTTCTGTGGAACACAAGATATTTATTTATTAATTTAGTCAAATGTCTGAGTGTTTTGGAAGTCAATGAGCACTAATGTTGTTTGGTTCCCAGCATTCTTCAAAATATATATAAGATATGCTTCTTCACAAGAATTTTAGGTTGTTGTTTCTCTAAAACTTGATCTAAATCCACTTTGAACCCTTTGAACTCTGTTTAAAGGTGTATTTCACACTTTTTGTGAGCAATTTGGATTCAATTTGGAAATGAGGATTTAAACCTGATCAAACCCGTTTGTGTTCGTACCTTTTGCCTTTTGTCAGTCTTGTGTGTTTTTGTGCACTTGACACATTTCTGAATTAAAACTGCAGATGTGATTGAAAAGCGTCCTCTTTCAGACGAGGTTTATGAAGGAGACATTCAAGTGATACGTGATGGATGATTCTGGGAAGATGCTAAATCTCTCTAAATGTGGAGAAAGTGTTATGTGGTGTTTATTTGAGAAGAAAGTAATAATGTCCTTAATGGATTATAATAGAAAGCACAGAAGAGATTCTGTTCTGAAATCTCCCCACACTTCCTGTGAAGATGGGCGGCAGCTCTCTGTTTGTGAGGTGTGTCACCTAAAACTGACTTTGTGGTTACAAACAGAGATTAATGACTCTTTATTCTGGCAAAAAAGCAGTAACGGATGGTAATATTGTGGTACTTTGATAGACTGTTACTTTTTATTTTAAAAATTGAAGCTTATTTTTTTTCATTTTATAAAAATATATATTTTCTGTTTCATTTTATATTTATTTTTATTTTTCTTATTTTTTTTTTTATTTTATTTTATTATTTTTTTTATTTATTACATTTATTTTATTTAATTTTTACTTTATTATCTAATTTTTATAATTTACTTTTTTTATTTTATTAAATTTTTTTTTTTTTTTTTTTTTATTTTATTATTTATATATATAAAATAATATACTCTGGTATCATATTTCACTTTCCCAAAACCAGTTACAGAAGTGCTGCATTTTAGACGAGTTTTTGAATGATTTTCCAGCTGTGTGTGTTTCACCATAATTACAGCGTTTGCTTCAGTCACGTGTTCATTTGACCCTCTTCTAGAGATTTTGGGTTTTCAGTTTCAGAAATGTTGATGTGAGATGTGTGAGCATATGGAGATTTAGAAATATTGTGTTAAATTCAACCTGAAATCCAAATTGAGCCCATTTACTTTATTAATACACTTATGATTTAATAGTGCATTTTATGTTTTGCTGTCAACATCAATCTCTCTTATTTTTCAGAATATAGAGAAGCTTTTTTAACCATCCAATCTATTTCATCAAAACCCACCTTCCGTTTTGGCTTTGAATATCATGTTTCAGTCAGAATAATCAGATTATGAAAGCAACAGGATTATTATCTTTCACCACAGAGCATCATCTTATCTTCCTCTGGTTTGTATGAAGTGTGTAAGTGATGCTCTTACTCTGGAGGTCTGTGGAGCAAGTGTGTGCAAACGTCTCCACACGACCCTCAGCTAATGTCTGTAACACATTACCAACAAATAACATCATCTACAAAAATGGACTTCTATTGTAAGAGCACTAACTGTAAATATGATTCAGGGACGAGCTGAAATGCTGTGATAATGAACAGCATTAACTCAGAATAAAAAATGTGTAAATCAGCTCTTCTCAACTGCTTTTGATCCAGATTTTGACCCAGTTATTTCTGAACTGGAAACGGGCATTTTCTAATTGTGTATAATATAATATTTTTTATTTTCACAAACCATGAAAATTACTGTTTCCAGTAATTAACATTTAACATGTTTATGCTTTTGGAAATCGGTCTTTAATAAAACTATTTAGGAGGATCCATCCATCTTTTAAATTTTTATTTATTTATTTATTTATTTTATTTATTACAGTTAATTTTTATTTTATTTCTTATATTATTTTATTTTATATTTTATTGTATTTTTATTTCACTTTTTTTATTGCATTTTTCAGCTTATTTTGCATTTTTGGGCTGATTTTGAGCACAAAGTACATTATCTGCTTTCTGCAAATAGTTGTTGCAAAGACTAATGTCTCCTGAATTGTGAAGGTTTCATACTCTTTCATGTCACCTGAGTTTTATTTTCTTCAATTTTGTGTAGTTTTGTTCATGTTTTTTTGAAGATTAGGGTGTCACAACCAGTTCATATTGAGATCGTTGAGAAACATTTTTTTGAGTTGGTTCATGGTGTTTTTTGGTTTCATATGGTCAGTTGTAGTTTATTATTTGTATTTAGCATGTATTTCCCTGCTGTATGTTGCAGGACAGACCTGTGTGACTCATTTCTGGGTCACGAGCCACCAGTTGAGCTCCGCTGATCTAACAGACGTGATTGAGATCAATCCTCTATCCATCAGTCCCAGCGTCCTCAGCTCTTCTCATAGATATAAATGTGCTGTCTGATCTGTGATGTACATCTCTTCAGAATGAGGAGCGTTCTGCATCCTTCCTCTGATTAGCCCGTTTGACCGCAGATGCTTCCTGCAGCTGCAGAGCACTTCCTGTCTGCGCGAGACCCTTTTGTGCGAGCGGCCCGTCTCAGCTTGAGCTTCACCCGCTGAATTTCAATAGCTGTTGAGGCGGGAAGCGGGAATGCCCATCTGTGTGCATCTCTGCAGCTTTTCCGTCTTCCGCCGAGGACACTGGGAGATTTTATTTTCCCTGTGAATGGGCCGCAGTAATTGGCTTTCCTGAGGGAATTCAGTCACTTTGAGAGCCAGAGTTTTGTTTTGCTTCCCGATTTGATTCAGCATGGAGACGATAGTGATTATGTAGGAATGTAGGAATCTTTATTGTGTGGTTGACGGACCAAAACAAAACAACTGTTTTGGTCTATTTAGGAGTGTCCATCCAATTTTTTTTTTTTTTTTTCGGTTTATTTATTTTTATCATATATAATTTTTATCTTTGTTTTATTTAGTATTTTTTATATATATTACCTTTTTAATTTTTAGGATTTAATTTTCATCCGATTTTGTTTTTTATTTGTCTTTTTTTTTTTTTAAATTATTTTTTATTTTATCCTATTTAGTTTTTTATTTATATTTAATTTAATTTTTATTTTTTTTTTTTTTTTAGCTTTTTATTTTTAAAATGTATTTAATTTATTTTTACCCTTTTTTATTTTATTCATTTTTTATTTAATTTTATATTTTTTGTTATTTGTGTCTTATTTTTTGTCTAATTTTTTTAATTGTTGTGTATTTTATTTGTATTTAACTATTATTTTTAAGTTTATTTTATAATTTTTTTATAATGTTTATATTATTTTATTATATTTCTATTTTTTATATTATTTAGTTTTTACTCCCTTCATATTAGTATTTATATCTTAGACTCAAATTGGTTGTCAAACCGTTTTCTTCTCCTCTCACACTCAACTGATGAGCTCATGCTGCTTTGAAACGTTTAAAGCACTAGAAATGAAGCAGTGGAAGACAATAATTGCAGGTTTGTTTCCAGGTCACGTTGACCCAGATACTGAAAAGTGACTAAAACGCTCAAAAACACCAGCGTGTCCTTGAAGACATTCAACCCCTGCTTTCTCCAGCAGAACTGGAAGTAAATGTGAAGGTGAGAAGCGTGCCTGCGGTGGCCGTGTAAACAGACAGACGGGGTCGTGACGGCTTGTTTTTCAGAGAGGATGTTTGTGAGCGATCGTCTGGCGACCCGTGGGTGGCTTTTCAGGTCAGACGTTCATCTAGGTCGCACTTCTGCAGGCTGCGCTCTGAAGATGTCACCTTAAATTTGCCCCACTTACATAAGAGCTCCATCCGGCAAGCATGAAAAACAAGCCACTGTGCAGACTGAGATTATTCAGCATGGCATGAATTTATTGTCCTGTTCTGAAGAAAGAGGCCGCGAGAATCACTTGTGAGCTCTGGATAGAAAACAGGGCTCTTTATGGACCCCAAAGTAGTCGGCGCTTCACATCTGCTGCAGCTGAGGCTCCAGATGGACACGACAGATGTGTGTGTGTGTGTGTGTGCTGAGCTCCAAGACTCATTTTTGTTTTACTGTTTGCATGCAGTGCAAGTAATACACTTTTGATGCTTTTTTTGTTAGTACACTGTTTCCCAGTACAAGTATCTAAACACTCTTAAATCAAGATGCATTTAATTGAGATGCAAAATGACCTTGATTTCTGAGCAGTTGATCAAAGTTAGGTGAGCTCATGTTTAAAACTAGAAAAAATAAACTTGATTTTCCTTTGAATTAAGTGTGTTTTTCTTACCCAGTTGGCGGATTTTATATATTTAATGTTTTTGAAAGAAGTCTCTTATGTTCACCAAGACTACATTTATTTGGTCAAAAATACAGTACAAATTGTGAAATTACAATTTCAAACAGCTGTTTTCTATGTGAATGTATGTTAACTGTAATTTATTTCTGTGATCAAAGCTGTATTTTCAGCATCATTACTCCAGTCTTCAGTGTCACATGATCTTCAGAAATCACTCTAATATGCTAATTTGCTGCTCAAAAAACATTTCTGATTATTATCAGTGTTGAAAACAGTTGTGCTGCTTAAATAACTTAATTTTGATAAATTTCTCAGAAAACCTTGTTGCATTATATGCCAAAGATGACGTTCAAAAATAGGAAAAAATGACTTTTCAAACTTTTTTTCCAAAGTTTGCATGCCTGTAACTCAAGAAGTATTAAAGATATCTTAATACTCTTTAATAGTTTAGTTCTTAACCAACTTTTCTTTTAGTATCTTAATTTTTAAGGCTCTCTATGGTTCAGTTCCAGAGATACTGGAATCTCAATATGGCTCCAGGTGTAAATGGTACACATTTTCAGTGGTCAAAAACCAAACGTGGGACACTTTGTATATAGCTGACACTTATTGTATTTAAAGTGAAATGTAGCTCGTTTCCCTCTCTCAAAACACAATTGACCTATCGGTAAGCCCCGCCCCCCTTAGTTACTGTTGCGAACCCGGACAAACAAACGGAGTTCCTCAGTCTTTCAATGACAGATGTCAGTGTGAAAACATTGTCCCAAGATGTTTTCGATAAATTTTGGTCACAGAAGGACCACCTCTCATCAAGAAGCATTCAAATGGGACTTAAATATGCAGTTGAGGGATACATAAAAGATTTTAAAATAAATTTAGTGGGTAACAAGATTAATTTGGAAGCAAGGGTTTACAGGTCTCAATGCAAGCGGGAGAAGCCTCATGTTACGGTCGTCACGATCACAGATCGAGATGCAGGGTACGATTAAATTAATCTATATTTAACTAGTTTAATATGTAGAGGCACTGAAATGTAGACCTTCGTTTATGTGTTTTTGACCTACACTGTACATGACGTGAAAATAGTTAGCGGTTTGCACATTAGTATGGACTCACTAACTTTAACGTTAGCTAGTTTTAGCCAGACATGCACAAGATGACATTAACATTCTGCTTCAGCAGATGAAAATTGTAACTTAATGAGAGAGTATGCCCCAGGCACATCGTTTTACCATTTTTGCGGCACAATCACCACAAAACCGACGAGAACTCGCGATTTTTTCCAATGCTTTTCTATGGCGCTGAAACCTAAAGATGTCTGAGTTCCGGTCCCCGTGCAACTGATACTCGACTGCTATTGGCTCATCAACGTTCGATGGGAGGGGCTTACCGATAGGTCAATTGCATTGTATATCTGAGTGCTAAAAAAAAAACACTGAAATGGTCAAGTTGAACCATATTCACTTGCTCTCTGTAGTCTATACATAAGATTCTATATTTGAATCCGTTTCAGGGATATTTGGAAGAAGGTATTTTGTGCATTTTTACAGCTCTTGAGCCTATAATGCAACAAAGATTGCTAAAGTCAATAGATTTTACTAGTAGACTTACCAATCTTCAAAAATACCATGGTTTTGCCATGTTATCATGTCCAAAAATCCCAGATTGCTACTAACTGATGAGATTTGCATGATCAGAATCTGAAACGGGAAGACGATTCTTGTGATGTTCTGTCTTTAGTTTAGTGCCGTCAAACGATTAATCGTGATTAATTGCATTCTTTTGTTTACATAATATATGTGTGTACTGTGTATATTTATTATGTAGGCTATATATTTTAAAAATATTTACATTTATATTTATATTCACATAATTTATATTATATATAAATATATTTAATATAAATGACACATTTTTCTTAAATATATGCATGCATGTGTGTGTATTTATATATACAGAATAAATATACACAGTACACACATTTACATTTAGTCATTTAGCAAATGCTTTTATCCAAAGTGACTTACAAATGTTGACAATAGAAGCAATCAAAACCAACAAAAGAGTAATGATATGCCAGCGCTATAACAAGTCTCGGTTAGCCTGAATAATGCAGTACACAGTAAGGTTTTTTTAGTTTTTAGTTTTTTATATAATAAATAAAAAGAAAACAATTAGATAAGACAAGTAAAGAGGCCTTTATTTTTTAAAGAAAAGAAGCAGTTAGAAAACGAATAGTGCAAGTGTCAAGTGTTTTTTTTATAAAAAAGAAAACGAATAGATAAAATAGAATTAGAATAGAGACTGCTAGAGTTAGAGGGTCAAAAAACTTTTGCTGATTGTATTTACACACACATATTATGTGAAAAAAACTTATTTTGGCTGCGATTAATCGTTTGACAGCACTACTTTAGCTGGAGTCTGATGGTGTGTAATGTGTGTGTTTGTGTTTGATTGACAGCTGCTAGAGGAGTATGGGTACGACTGCCAGCGCTGCTCCCCAGCCCACACTGCGTGAGAGTTTCCACGGCAACGGGATGACGGACAGCAGGCGGTCGGCGAGCAGCGCCTCCTTCCAGGCGCTCAGCATCCACAACAACAAGGCCAAATCCATCATCACTAATAAAGTGGCTCCTGTGGTCATCACGTACGTCCGGCCGCCCGGCTCTGTTCTGAGAACGCTTGCAGTTAATTCACCTGATTGAGTCTCTGTGTTTGTGTGTGTGTGTTTGTAGGTATAACTGCAGACAGGAGTTTCAGATCCACGATGATGTTGTCCGTACAAACTATAAAGTTGGGAGGATCTCAGATAACATGCCTGAGCACCATCTGGTCCAGGTGAGCTGGACTCTTGCTCTCATGCACTGTGGGCGAAGCTCAGGAAAACAGGGTGCATTTTTGCAGAACCTTAAAGGAACACTCCACTTTTTTTGGAAATACGCTCATTTTACACCTCCCCTAGAGTTAAAAAGTTGAGATTTACCGTTTTTGAATCCATTCAGCCGATCTCCGGGTCTGGCGGTAGCACTTTTAGCTTAGCTTAGTATAGTTCATTAGACCATTAGCATTTGGTCATCAAAAATGACCAAAGAGTTTCGATATTTTTCCTATTTAAAGCTTGACTCTTCTGTAGTTACATCGTGTACTAAGACCGACGGAAAATGAAAAGTTGTGATTTTCTAGGCTGATATGGCTAGGAACTATACTCTCATTCAGGCGTAATAATCAAGGAACTTTGCTGCAGTACCATCTGTGCAGCAGGCGCAGTGATATGACGCAGCGCCTGAAAGTAGTCCCCAGCTATATCATAGGCTACTGAGCTGGGGACTACTTTCAGGCGCTGCGTCATATTTGTCATTGTTGGATTATTTTTTTTTCATGACAATTAAGCACATTTTCCATTCAAATTCTCATTACTGTCGCTTGAAATAAAATAATCACTAAAATATGTAGACATATATAAAAAAAACTAAATAAAATGACAAACCGCAAAGCAAAAGTACTTTAACCAAAATGAAATGAAATGAAACAGAAAATGAAATTTAAAATGAGACAGAAAATATAAAAATTAAATAACACTGACTGTAATACATATGAAATGTTCATTTTGAATTTACTTTTTTAAACTAAATTGAAAAATGAATAGCAATATAGGAAATGCTGCAACAGTGTATACATTCAGATATTTGTAGTCAAATAAAATAAAAATAATGAAATATTTAATAATAACATTACATTAATGGGGTGTGGATTATTTTTAAATTTTAAATTTTTTTTTGCATCACAGTAATGAGAATCAGAAAAATCTGCTTAAATACTATGATGAATACCAAAAAGTACAAAAGTGTGCAGGCTCGGTTTATTTATGCAGTAAATACCATGGTACATGAATATGATAATCATTACGCTTTGATATACAGTATACCATGGTGCCACCACAGTAATGTTTTTGTTCACTCTTACTATCAGATCTGACCTCATTTGCTTCATAAGTCACAGTAGATTCCAGTGTATTTGTGTCTAAATGGAAGGACAGATCCGTGGGTCATAAATGTGTCCCGGCGCGTCTGTCTTCACAAACAGAGCGTAGCGAGTGTGTCATTAATTACTGCGCTCTTGAGTCTTCGCAGGACGTTTGCACCTTTCTCTGAAGGCTTTGAAGCTCCTGGCCTCACACTGGCCGCTGAAGACATGCGCTCGTTCCCTTTGTTTGCTCGTTAGTTTCTGTTTGCTGACGAGCCAATGATGAGATTCGCTGCAAATCAACAGATAACACGCAGCGGCCGCTTGCCAAACACTCGGCATTGTTCCGGTTCCTTTCCAGAACATCGTGTTATTTGATGTTCTTCTGGAGTTGAATGCTCAGGTTTTCTACATCATAAAGTAGTAATTAAGCGTTTAACAGATCATTTTATTAAAGCTGGGGTCAGAATTTTCACTATTAACATTTAACAACTGTAAAAATCTTTATCATCAGGGCTACTTTAGTATTAGTTATGCAGTATTTTATTTTAATGTAACTTTTTTTGTGATTTCTGTTTTTTTATTTTTTTTATATTGTTTTGGATTAATTAAATTGTATTTTTTAGTGCATAAAACTTTAACCAAAAATGAAAATGAAAACGGAGATTCTAAAAATAAAAAGTAATTTAAATTATGAATTTAAAAAAAAGAAAAAGAAATAATACTGGCTGTAATAAATCTGAACATTTTGATATGACATTTTGACAATGACAGCTTTTTTTTTTTTACATTACTGTTTAGGTTTAATAATTTCTTGATTATTTTTTTATTTCAGTGCTAAAACAAATATAGTGCTATATCAAAAAATAAAATGAAAATGGAGATTATTTTAAAAAAACTGATTAAAATTATGAACAAAACTAAAAATGCTAAAATAACACTGATTTTAATGTGAACATTTTAATTTTAAGTTTTTTTTTTTAATTATTATTAAATAAATTAAAAGCAGTATAACAAATGCTTCCTCAGTGTATAAATGTAGATATTTATAGGCAAATGAAATAAAAATAAATAATAAACAATAATAATAAAAGACCCAAAAAAGCTAGTTTTAAAGTTAGTTTTGTGCCTCATTTCTGTTTGATATGTTATTTTATCTGCTGCATGGATTTGATTCCTACAGAAAATATGTTTAGCTTGAATTCAATGGAAACAGCTTTGGACAAAAGCATCTGCCAAATGCATAAATGTAGAGGTGAATTAATTTAGTGATTTTACTGGCCACAGCAAATCAAATCATTTTGCCATTATGAACATTGCCATAGAAATTAATAATTTTAGTTCGAGGACATGAACAGCTCTGAGCAGAATTTCACCTTGCGATTATGCAACGTGAACCTATGTGGACAAACTTTAATTATGTTTCTGTGAATAATGAATAATGTTATAAAAGACCAGCATAAATGCTTGAAATTAGTTTCAGAGAAAACAAAGTGTGCAAACTGTGGACGCTCGTTTCTGCCACTGAGTAAAAAAATCAAAAAGGTAATTGCAACTTATCTCACAATTCTGACTTTTTCTCGCAAAGAAATGCATGATATAAATGTACAATTCAGAATTGGACTGTGTAACTCAGTCGTGAGTTTATTTCACAATTCTGAGGAAAGAAGTTAGAATTGTGAGGTATAAATTAAAAAATCTGAATTATGAGATAAAAACAAGAAAGTCTGAATTCCAAGAAAAAGTAAAAACTGTGAGATATAAACTAAAGAAAGCCAGAATTGAGATATAAACAAAAAAACAACAAAAAACAGAATTGAGACTCACATTTGCAAGAAAATTCTTGAGATATAAACTAAAAAAGTTAGAATTGAGAAGAAAGTCTAAACTCTGAGATATAAACTAAAGAAATTCAGAATTGCGAGAAAAAAATCAAAACTGTGAGATATAAACTAAAGTCAAAATTGCAAGGAAAAGGAAGCCAGAATTGTGAGATATAAATTTGCAATTGTGAGCGAAAAAACGAAATCCTTTTTTTATTTTTTATTCAGTGTCAGAAACAGGCTTCCATAAACATGCGTTTCTTTGCAAAACATTTGAATTGGAAAACACAGTTGAGTTGGAAGGAAAAGCAGCATTAATTCTGTTTAAAAAGCCCTTTTTTGAGTGTTTAAAGTGACAGTAAAGCTGACTGATTATCTGATCACACTCTTCTCAGGGCTCTTACTTCATGGTGCAGGATGTTTTCAGCAAAGCGGACGTCCTCAGCACCAGCGGCTCGTACGGAGCGCCCAACTTCCGTCAGAGCAAAGGCAGCTTCCCGCTCTACGGCATGGGCCAGCCCAGCCTGGATGGCTTCAAACAGGTCCTCCAGAGACTGCAGGGTCAAGGCCATCAGGTCAGTGCGTGGAAATCTCTGTGTTGAGCTTCTATCAAGAGAAAGCGATGTGCAAATAATGCTGCTGATAAGGTGTTTGTCTGCGCTGAGATTAAACCTGTTGTTGATTCAGCTAAATGTGTTTTACACCTGCGGTGCTGATTAAACTGATGCTTTGAATGAAACTGAGTTCGAGCAAATGAGTTTAAATAACTGTGATGATTACTGACTTGTTTCTTGTTTCGAGTCGAGTTTTATTTGGCCTGATTTACATGCGTTTGCTCTCAAAAGGAGGTGATTTTCTTCTGTTTGCGTGAGGAGCCCGTTGTGTTCCTGCGTTTGGAGGGAGACTTTCTTCCCTATACGCCCCGGAGGAAGGAGAACCTTCATGAGAACCTGCATGATCTCAGACGTGACGTTTGCTCGGAGACTCTAGAGCTCACCATCAGAAGAGAGGTCAGGAGATGAGAATATAGAGGATACGATCAACAGAACAGAACAAACTGAATGACTCTCACTTCATTTATTTGGAAAACATAAACAAGTACAGACAATGAATGAACATTTGAACTGAATTAAAATTCATTTTGATATGATATACAGTAACTGTCCTGAAATCAGGGGAAAAAATTATTAATATAATATAATGTAATGTAATAATCATTATTTGTATACATACATATAAATAATAATAATTATTATAATGGTGCAGGATGTATTAATAATTACTATTAATAATAATAATTATTATTATCTTTGTTTTTATGATTAATAACAGTAGTAGTAATAATAATAATAATAATAATGCATCAATAAAAGTATAATCCTATATTTAATTAATCAGAAAAAAATATAGTAATATTTTCTGATCTTAGCTATAGTTATACTTTTTATTGATTTATTATCGTTTATTATCATATGTTATTATTATTTAAGCAGTGAAGCATACTTTAATAATAATAATAATAATAATAATAATAATGTTTTCTAATTTTAGGATTAATTATAATTCTTATTTTTCTGATTTTAGGATTAATATTTATATTAATTTATTATTATTATTATTATTATTATTATTAAAGCAATGATGCATACTCGATGATGATGATGATAATAATAATAATAATAGTAAATTTAAAAAAATTCTGATCTCAGAATCAAATATATTTATATTAATTAATTGTATATTAAATGCTATTATATTAAAGCAGTGAAATATACTATTTAGTTATAAATAATTAATAATTTAAATGTTTTCTAATCTCATGATTAATTATAATATGATAAACTTTTGATAATATTAGATAAATATTAACAAAATCAAAATATAGGCAAAACAACAAAGACATTGTGTTGTTATTGTGTATAAGAACATAAAACGGGACATTTAAATCTAAATTTATTTAAAAAAATGATAAACCTTAATAATAAAAAAAGTGCTATAATACATGAAAATAACATAAATGGAACAATTACAATTCTAAGCATTTGCTCATTTTTTTTAAACGAATTCCCCATTTTTTGACCTAAATGTTTATGCTTTCCTGTCATTTTAATTTCACGCTAACATCACAGATGGACTTCCTCTCTCATGTTCATGTGCTGATCTGAACTTATGTGTTTTCAGCTTCACGACTTTGCCAAACTCAACGACAACGTGTTCTACGTCTACAACGACATCGAGCATTTTAAAGGAGAACCTCAGAAGATCTCCATCAGCTGTGAGGAAGACATTCACGTCACAGAGGAGGTGTATAAACGTCTGCGCTTCACCCTGCCCACGTACAGGTACACAGAACTGCTGCTTTTCATACAGTTGTGCTCATAAATTCACATGCCCCTTGCACAATATGCAAAATGTTAATAAATTTAACAAAATAAGAGGGATCATGAAAATTGCATGTTATTGATTATTTAATACTGTCCTGAATGAGCGATTTCACATAACAGATGTTTATATATTCTCCACAAGACAAAATCGCAATTAATCGTTTGACAGCACTAATATAAATATATATTATTTATTTATATATTTATATTTTACCTCTACATTAAACTGTCATATCATACATTACTGTCTTTATTGTCTCTTATTGTCTTCTCTTGTGTTGTTGACTGTTTGTATCCTTGATATTTTTATTCTTTTATGCATGTACAGCACTATGATAAACACTTGCTGTTTTTTAAAGTGCCTCTATTATGGATTTTTGAAAATGATCTTTCATGCAGTGTGTAACACGGCTCTAAGTGAATGAAAACATCCTGCAAAGTTTTAAATCTGAAAGTGCACGTGTATAAAGTTATTGTCTCTCAAAAGAAAGAGTCGACTCTGAATCATTGAAACGAGTCGTTTTTAAAACGAATCCCAAACCGTTTGATGATGACGTCAACATGAAACATTAGCATATTGCCGCCCACTTGTTGCGCGCGCAGACCTGGGAGAACTTGATTTTCACTTTGGTCTGAATGAAAATGCTAATTTATTCTTTGCTCCTAGGTGCCGATTATGGAGCGTTAATATATCTGTTTCCCCGGTAACGCTGTACACAAAGCAGCACTGCGCTCACAAACGCTGCTTTATCAGACATTACAGGCGAGATGAAATGAAAATGAGACCGATCGACCAATCACTGCAGATTAGCGTCACGCAAAGGAGGGGTTTGGAAAAATGAATCGTTGAGCGAATCGTTTGGGAGTTGTTAAGCAAGTAAGATAAAAATAAATGCATATTATAAGACAATAAAAGTGTTTTTTGACCTTGCATGCATATCAAACTGTTGGGGACTCCCAAAACCAAAATATGAATATTTCATAATCCATAATAGGGGCACTTTGACTTTGACTTTTAATGCTTGGTGTGCCGTGGGATTTTTTTTACTTCTCAAAACTGTGCGGCGGCAGAATAAAGGCTGGGAAACACTGGTGTTAATGGTTGATGTGTTTGTGCAGGTATTATCGTCTGCCTCTGCCGATGGAGGGAGCGCCGCTGGAGGAACACTTTGATGCGTTCGTGAACGTTCTCCGGGTAAGAGATTCTCCTGAAAACACCAGCATGAACTGGTCTGCATGACCTTTCTGATAACTGCGCTGTGATCTAAATCGATGCATCGGTCAGCTGATGTCATGTGAGAGGCATAAACTCATCAGCGGAATAATTTTCTCGTGATGCGGTCGCTTCGCTTCAGCCGGCAATGTGATTAAAGCCTCTGAAGATGTTTGACGTCTTTGAGACGGTGGAATCTAAACACGTCAGATGCTTTAAAGCGCGTCAGAGCTGTAATATATAACGTGTTTAGATAGAGGGAAATGAGTTAATGGAATATTCTGGAGTCTGTAGATCATCAGATGCACTGAAGACAAACGCTCTCATTCAGTTACAAAACAAGAGCAGCATCCAAACCCCAACGAAACCTCACTGTTTTCTCTTTCTCTGCACCTTTTGATGTTTTTAAAGCAGACGGCACTTATAGAAATGTATCTTGTGACCATAGTTTGTATGCAAGAGATATATATATATATATATATATATATATATATATATAAAACATGGTGTCAAAAGTATTTTCACTCTGAAATTGCTATTAGATTTCACAATAATTACAAACAAATGGCATGTAACACTGAATTAAACGTGAATTTTTTAAGTAGAAAGAATGAAATTTTCTTGTAAAACATACTCTAATCATTTTTTGCGGTGTAGTTACTATAAAACTGTGAACTTGATATTAGAAATTATTACAGACCTAAAAATATGATTTTGGCATTTTCAAGATTTCGTTTTTTTTTCTTCTTTAAGTATAGTTTTTATTTAGTTATTTTAGTACATAAAGTCTTGCTTAAAAACAAGAAAGAGTTTTGCTTAAAACAAGAAACAGAATTTTATTTTAGTGTCCGTCACACGTTGCATGTACTTACTGTAGTAATAACAATAAATATGCATAATTACATGTCACTAACCCTATCCTAAGTACATGTTGTTAATTAATTACTCAGTACTTAAATATATGTTTACACTGTAACAATGATACTAGGGATGTCAACGATTAATCGACGATCGATTAATTGTCGATAAGAGACGTAATCGATAAAAGCTATCGATGGTCGATTAAGCAGTTTCATTTTGGGGTGCGTGCAGCTCATGCGCAAAACACGTGCAAACGGCTGTGAGTGACGGTGAAGGGGCTGGATCTTACAAGAAAATAATTTACTAATGTACAAACTACGCTTTTAATATGATCCAAACTTTAAAAGTATATTAAAAGAAACACAGTACAAAGTTATTTTGTATTGAAATGTAGTAATAAGTCATGTTCAATCATAATTTCCCTAGATAATTGTTGCATATCGGGCACTTCGCTTTGACAGGTCTGCACACGCGAGCAGGACAGTCTATTCATTCATACAACTTGTTAATTCGTTCCTATGACATATTAATTTGTGGCAGCTGTCCATGTTTCATTAATTTGTTCCCTAGAACAGGGGTTCCCAAACTTTTCCATTCCACGACCCACCTAGACAAGTATAATCTATTTCAAGACCCACCAAAATATTTGAGATAAAAACACAATTGACATTACTATAAGCTTAATCATAATTAAAAGCATAATATGGCAGAAATTAAGTATTTAAGAAAAATAACCATTTTATTTTATAGGATAGTACCACTGTAAACATTCACTACTAATATTTACGTTTTCATTTCTTAATTTACAGACGTTAATGAGTCTAGAAATATGTCCATAAAGCCTCGAAACGCGCTCACTCCGGCGCGGCTATGAACTGTAATCTGCGCTACGAGTGTTGTTAAAAAAAGTGCCCTCACAACCCAACACTTTTTTATTTTATTTTAGCAAAGCATAAGAAGCAAAGCAGAATTCTCAAACAGTTTAGAGATTAAAATAATTTTGAAATAATTGTAAAAATAATAAACACATGCGTCTCATTTTAAATAAACACTAAAAACAGAGAAGACAAATTTACTTCAGCCAGAAATTTACTTTTGTAATGGTTAAATAAATGTTCAGCTATATCTTCAAAAGATTTTTTTACTTTTTTTTTTCTCTATATAGTGATAATATGGCAAGGAAATAATTTAGTAAATTCTGTTATGCTAGCATGTGGAAATGTTTGTATAGTGTTACAAACCCCGCATTTGTGCCCCGCTCAACCCGTACATGTGAAATGCTTTTTACGGACAGTTTATGGATTAAATGCATATGAAGGAACGAAAACAACAAACTCTTTACATCTCTCGGAAAGATACAGTGCAGAGTTCAAACAGACGATAGAAATTAATGAACAGCCTACCTGATACAGTTTTCGCAACATTTGAATTTTCCGGTGTATGCAATCTCATGCAGAATACAGCGCAGTGAAGTGAGAGAGTTTCTTCTCATTAATAATGCGGACCGAGCATTTTAATAATGAACCGTCGCTCTGAGACCCTCGCTGTTATTACAACTCGTGCGCGTCCGCGCTTCAAAACACGCAACGCATGTTTTAAATCCCGGCCTTTGCGATTCGAAAATCGCACTGAGCAATATCGCAATTTATATCGTCCAGCCCTAGGAACTGTGTGTGTGTTGTGTGTGTGTGTGTGTGTGTGTGTGTGTCATTTAGCTGCCGTCAAGTGGCTTTGTGCGACCCACAGTTTGAAAACCCCTGCCCTAGAAAACCCATGATTTAACTTAAATGAGGGAACAATTTAAGTCATAGTAACGAATTCTTAATTCATGGCCACGAAATCTTTCATTTCCCCCCACACGTTTACCACAGTAAGAGATGCGAAAACAGTGATTAAAAGTGAACAATAAAATAAACCTGCGAATCTAGAGGGTGAGACAGTGAGGATTTGAGAAAAGAAACAATAAATATTATTAAATTCGTGACCATCCGGAAAAACAGAACACAAAGCCGCATATGACTTGATTTAAATGGATGCGCTCGGCATGAATCAAAAAGCATGGTCGCGATGTAACATTTGCCTGCTAACCAATTATTTCTCTTATTAACAAAGATTTGTATCTCACCTGTGTCATAATACTCACATTAAAATGTTTCAAATGGGTAACAGTGTGTTTGTAGCAGCGCCGGTGGTTCTGGATAACTGACTGCATGTCACAGCCCCACGCGCCGTACTTGCGTTTGGGATCATTTTATTTTAAATCCCGATAATGTCAATTGCAAACATTGCTATGATGTTTTAAAAATAAAAAAACGAGCACCATGAAACCATTTAAAAAGGTGCATTCAGCGGTCTCCGTGACAGAATATGAAACAGCACACAAAGTATAATAATCCTGTGCGTAACTACGGCGCGCTCTCTTCCTTTTATCAAATGATCATAATCACATCCATTCATTTTACCATCCTGCCACTAGCCTTTTATTTAGACTAAAAACCCTTTTCATTCGGGTGAGGAAGCTGGCGTTTTGAGTGGCATTTGCACATCCTGTCATGCCGGTGACTATATGCCACTGAAATAGACGCATTTTGCAGTAGTTAAGGTTAACGATTAATCGATTAATTGATCGTTAATTTAAACGACGATCGATTATGGAAATTATTGAAAATTGACATCCCTAAATGATACCTTAAAATAGTGTAACCAAATATTAAAACTTGGTATTATTCTATATGCAATTATTGCATATATTTGCTCAATCCACAAAAAAAATATTAGTCAAGCTTTGTAATAAGGTCCCATTAGTTAATGGGTGAACTAGTATTGCGCAATACGTTTGTTGTATTAATCTTAGTTGATTAAAAAATACAACTGTTCATTGATTATACATTTATTATTATTAAAACAATTTAATGAATTAAACAACTTATTGTGAATTATACAACTTAACAACAAAAACAGCAACAATCATAACAATAATAATAATAATAATAATACAGTACAAAAATGTAAAAAATGTTTTGTGATTGTAGGATTGTATTATATAGGAATATGAAATAATAATAATTATGTAATTAATTAATTATAGTAATTATTAAAGCAGTAAATTATATTTAATAATAATAATCAAACTTTTTAAAAGCAAATTTACTATGCATTGATTATGCATGCACTTAATCCATAATAATAATAATACAAAAATGTAAAGGTTTTCTGATCATATAATTATTATATATAGGATCATGTATACTACTACTACTACTACTACTACTACTAATACTAATAATAATTATTTTATTATATGACTGATTAATTAATTAATTAGTTAATCAAGGCTGATATCAGCCCATAATCACAAAAATACAAGAAGCTGCCTTTTTCTTTTTTGACAGATAGATCTGTCAGAGTATCACTAGTTTTACCATGGTAAAGTGTGTCAGTGTATCACTAGTTTTACCATGGTAAAGTGTATCACTAGTTTTACCATGGTAAAGTGTGTCAGTGTATCACTAGTTTTACCATGGTAAAGTGTGTCAGTGTATCAGTGTATCACTAGTTTTACCATGGTAAAGTGTGTCAGTGTATCAGTGTATCACTAGTTTTACCATGGTAAAGTGTGTCAGTGTATCACTAGTTCTACCATGGTAAAGTGTGTCAGTGTATCACTAGTTTTACCATGGTAAAGTGTATCACTAGTTTTACCATGGTAAAGTGTGTCAGTGTATCACTAGTTTTACCATGGTAAAGTGTATCACTAGTTTTACCATGGTAAAGTGTGTCAGTGTATCACTAGTTTTACCATGGTAAAGTGTGTCAGTGTATCACTAGATTTACCATAGTAAAGTGTCAGTGTATCACTAGTTTTACCATGGTAAAGTGTGTCAGTGTATCACTAGTTTTACCATGGTAAAGTGTGTCAGTGTATCACTAGTTTTTACCATGGTAAAGTGTCAGTGTATCACTAGTTTTACCATGGTAAAGTGTATCACTAGTTTTACCATGGTAAAGTGTGTCAGTGTATCACTAGTTTTACCATGGTAAAGTGTGTCGGTGTATCACCAGTTTTACCATGGTAAAGTGTGTCAGTGTATCACTAGTTTTACCATGGTAAAGTGTGTCGGTGAGGTGCTTTTGTCTATTCAGAGCTCAGTTTGTGTGTTTGCATCAGTCATGTGACATGCATGTGCCCGATGAATGAGACTTCCTTCACGTGTCTTGTTTCCTGAGGACAGAAGCTGAAGCCACAGATTTGTCGAGTTTAAGATTAGAAAGCAAAACGGCCGCAGTAAACCACAGGCTGACTGCGCAGAAATGAGTCCATCTCTGAAAAACACTTCATATTCTGTGTGATATGATGCGTTCTGCTCATGCATATTCCCAGAATGCTTTTAAAACAAGCTGTTTTGCTGCATTTGTTGGCAGTGCGAGGGTGGCGAGGAATCATTTATCTAAACTCTGTCCGCTCGCTATTTAAAGCGTCCTGACAAACCGCAGGACTCAAGCTGTTATTTTAGCTCTGCCGATAGAACGATACACAGGAAGCAGCTTTATAAAAGAAAGAGGCCACTTCCTGTCTCACTCCAAGGCTGTATGTTCTCCAGGGCTGCCAACACGCCTCCTGCAGCGAGCAGATCCTCAGAAGAGACCGGATCTCATTTAATCACTTCACTGGAGATTGAAACTCATTTCTAAACCGAAACAGAAACTCATTATGTATAGCATTTCCAATGTGCAGGAATAGACAGTATAGAAATAAATAAAGCAAAAAAAAGAGGAAAATGAAAGAATATTAGTATTTGTCGTTTGTGTTATAATTTTTATTCTTAATCAAACACATTTAAGGTTTTGTTTAAAACCAAACCAAACGTTTTATTTTAGGTAAATAAACAAAATTAAGGATTCCCAACATTTTTCTTGTCAGCCAAACCCTGTTGAGGTAAAATATATATTTTAAAGATTTTAAGTTAATATTTCAACAAAACATTCCCAATTATCCGAAGGTGGTTAATGGACACATGACATGCAAGTAAACTTTTTTAAAATATAAAATAATTTGTTTATACACTATTTTCATTTTGTTTATATATTTAAAATATATTTTATATTTAAATATTTTTTTTTCTTTTTTATTAAAGTTTTTTATTTTAATTTGGGTCTGTTATTTTAGTGTCATTGAGATACTTTTCTACTTTTTTAATATTTTGAATTTGACCTTTATTTTTGTATTTTGTGTCCCTTTTCATTTTAATTTTAGTTAAAGTTTTAGTGTTTGTCATTTTTATTAGTTATTGTTTTGTGTATATAGTTTTTATTTTAGTACATCATGTTAAACTATGAAAATGAGAAATGTTTCTTTGTCAACTGGCTGAAATAAAATACATTTCATAGATAGATAGTTAGTTAGTTAGTGATAGATGGATAGATGGATAGATAGATAGATAGATAGATAGATGGTTTTAGTTAAGTGTATAATATCCCTGATTTTGCATCTTTATGATTTTATGAACCGTTCTAGTTCCCTCGTGAACCACTAGGCTGGGAAACCCCTAGTTGATTGATGTTAGATTTCATTTATTGTGTTATTAAAAGCAAACTTTGTAAACTGTTTCCTGAGATGTTTATTCCAGTAGATCAGAGTATGTATGAACGGACTGAATGCTCTCTCTCGTTCTGTCAGGAGAATCCGTCTCTGTCCTTGAGTCGTGACGCGTCCCGTCCTCTTCCGGCTCTGCTCTTCAGCTGTCAGGTCGGCGTCGGCCGAACGAATCTGGGTATGATCCTGGGATCTCTGGTGATGATGCACCTCACACGGGCGGCACAGGAGCCGACAGCACCGTAAGACCCAACACATCACATGATCACATACTCATTACACACTAGCACTCAAGATGTTAGGGGTTGGTAAGATGTTTTTGCTTTTGAAAGATTGTCTTTCAAAAACAAAGACTCTCTGCTCAAGGCTGCATTTATTTGATCAAAAATACAGTAAAATTGTGAAATAATATTGCGATTTGAAATAGCTGTTTTCTGTGTGAGTATCTGTTAAACTTTAATTTATTTCTACAATCAAATCTGTATTTTCAGCATCATTACTCCAGTCTTCAGTGTCACATGATCTTCAGAAATCATTCTAATATACGGATTTGCTGCTCAAGAAACATTTCTGATTATTATCAATGTTGAAAACAGTTGTGCTGCACAATATTTTTGTGGAAACCATGAAACATTTTATTTTTCAGGATTCACAGATGAACAGAGTTCAAAAGAACAGCATTTATTTGAAATATAAATCTTTTGTAACATTATAAATGTCTTTACTGAGACTTTTGATCAATTTAATGCATCCTTGATGAATAAAAGTAATAATTTATTTAAAAAAACTCTTGCTGACCAGAAACTTTTTGTATATTCATTAACATTCTTTTGTATGCTTAAGAATGTTTAATAAAAATGTGTATTTGTGAATCTTGTGCATTTAGTCATTAAGCAGGCACTTTTGTCCAAAGCGACTTACAAATGATGACAATAGAAGCAATCAAAACCAACAAAAGAGCAATGATATACAAGTGCTGTAACAAGTCTCGTTTAGCCTAACGCAGTACACATAGCAAGGTGTTTTTTTCCTTGTATACAGTTAATGTGTAATTATGCATTTAATGTGAATGTTGTCACATGTTTATAGAGCTGAAGAGCATGCGACAGACAAACCCAAAATGCAGTTCCAGGTTATTCAGACCCTCATCAGTAAGCTGCCTAAAGGTCAAGAGGTCATGGAAGAGGTTTGTATTTGCATGTGTTCAATCTAATATTTATATGTAAACACTGAGAGATCCTGGATGAGATGTTGACCGTGTCCTGATGTGTTTAGGTGGACCGAGCCATCGATCTGTGCTCTGAGATGCACGACATCCGAGAGGCCATTTATGAGAACAAACAAAAGCTGGAGGGAATCGGTCAAGACTATCAGATCCAGGTGACAATCTGCGTATGATATTGGTCAAAGTGCATGTCTGTAGAATTAAATAAGCAGTTTTTTGCTGCTTTTCACACTACTGGTCAAAGGTTGGAATTTTTTTTTCATGTGTTAGAATGATTTCTGAAGGATCATGTGACACTGGAGTAATGATGCTGAAAATTCAGCTTTGATCACAGAAATAAATTAAATTTTACTATATATTCACATAGAAAACAGCTATTTTGAATTTTAAACATATTTCACAATTTTTATTATATGCTCGATCAAATAAATGCAGCTTCAGTGAGCAGAAACATTACATCTTAATTATTCTAAACTTCTGACCAGTAGTGAATATAAACACCCCTTTGCACGTGAAATCAGTGGAGGCTGACGAGGATGTTTTGAGTTCTGTTTTATCTGAAAGATGGATTTCTCATAATACGAGCCCTGAATCTGAAGACTAGCGGTGTTTAAAGCATTTCATTACTCTGTCAGGCTTCATTACACAGACTGGACAGATGAGTGTGTGTAAGACGTTTGAGGCGTCATAACAAAGACTCTTTATGCATCACTGAGCTGCTTCTGTCCGTCTCCAGTGATTCTTCTTCTCTGGACAAACTGAAATCTGCTGTGCTCAACTTATTCTATCCAGTTTTGCTTGTGGGTCACTTGTGTGCAGAGCTGGAAATACAACCCTCAAGCAGATTTACGGCCCACAGCTGGACAGATTGTAAATAAAGTGTATTTTCTGTTGTCTGTGTGTGTTTTCAGGGAAGCAGCACTAAAGATTACTTCCTCCATCGAACTCTACAGAGTCTAGAGCGATATTTCTACCTGATCGTCTTTAACGCTTACCTGCATGAACAGGTACAGTGTGTTTTCAAGCCAGTCTTTTAAGAGTCACTATTCATTTGCTAGTCATATTTATTATGTTGATCCTCTCTGTTCTAGTATCCGCTGGCGTTCGCCTGTAGTTTCAGCCAATGGCTGTGCTCTCACGCCTGGATGTACCGCCTCCTCTCCTGCATGAACCAATCAGAGCTCAGAGCACCAGCTGACCTGCTCACGAAAGGAGCTCGAGTTCTGGTGAGAAACATCAACATCATTACTCATCTGACATTGCTTGGAATATATTAAGGACACAATTATCATTACATTTTAAGCAAAATCATCCGTTGATTAGAAGATTTAGTTCAAGAGAAATGGAATGTTACAATTAATGATGCAAAATTCCAAATTCTGTTACATTCACAGTGATACAAAGTTTCAAATGAACAGAATTTAAACAGAACAAACGGCACTGTCAACTCGAAATGAAAAGAAGTATCGAAATGAAAAAGTATCATAAATGTTTCAAAACTCTAGTCTATATGACTCGTGTGCTATATTTCAAATCTTCTGAAGTCACAGACTACATTTACATGCACATCAGATTTCATTACAGCTTGGTATAATCGAGTTGTTTATATGCATACAGGCATCAGAATATTCCTAGACTAGATTAGTAGATTATGGAGATCTGCACAGGTATGTTTCCTTTCACAGTGTTATGTCTTGGTAGATTTAAAATGCTGCTGTTTGCTCAGTTATTAAATGTATTACTACTTTCACAATAATTTAATTAGGACTAATATTATGACATTCAAAAATCCCAGACAACAATGGCACAAAATGGAAAGAGTCAGGCCATCATTAATAATAATAATAATAATAATAATAAATATACTGTAGATATAAAAGAATGCTTATTAAATTAATCATATTTTTATTAATATTATAAAAAAATAGAAACATCTGCCTATTCCAAACTTATACAGAAAGCAGTCTGCAGAACAAAATGATTAAAACATATAATCTTGCAAGGTAAATATATTATTATTATTATTATTATTATTATTATTATATATATTAAGAAACTTCAGTGCATTTCTGGAGTAAAAAAAAAATATTATTCATTATTATTATTATTATTATTCAAATCATTATTATTATTATTATTAATAATGATTGTTTTTCCATTTTTGTGCTGTTGTTGTCAGGTATTCTTGAAGGTATGACGTGTCAATCTTAATTAAATGATTAAGAAAACTAGTAATAAAACTAAAAACTGAGCATAATGTATTGCAGCATCATAATCCTCTTGATAAATAACACTGGGAACGGAAATGCATATGTGTAGATCATCATACTAACACCGACCATGAATGCAGGAATATTCTGATGCCTGTGCACATATAGACATCATATTCAGAATATGGTTGCAACCCTAATATAAAGCTTCAACAGAATTTGTTGTGCGCATAAACAAAGTCCGAGTCAGTGAATAATCATGACTGAAATAGCCTTTTTCACACATACTGACCTGAATATACTTTTACTGACAGCCTCAGTCTTCATTCACTTACATTATATTGTAAAGAGCAGCATG
Organism: Aspiorhynchus laticeps; assembly: GCA_023376895.1. Classification (NCBI taxonomy): domain Eukaryota; kingdom Metazoa; phylum Chordata; class Actinopteri; order Cypriniformes; family Cyprinidae; genus Aspiorhynchus; species Aspiorhynchus laticeps. Next base: position 33,250,898 of record CM041809.1, read on the forward strand.
AAGAAATCCTGATGATCTCAGACTCGCTCTACTTTATCTGTCCTGATCGTGGAAGTGTTTCACTGTAGAGATTAATGTGGTTTTGCTCTGCATGGAAATGACTTTCTCACTTAGCAACAGTATCTAAGGAAAGTGTGACTGGTCATCAGATAAGTTGTAAAAGTGTGACGCTGTGGCTTGGCTTTTCTTTCTAAGCAGCAGTCTTGAACACTTTCTTTAGTGCTGAATTGACTGACCTGAGGGAGTCAAACTACGAATGTCTTAAGTTGCGTTTTTCACAAACAGGCTTCAATGCAGACCTTGAAACGTATAGAATAACTTTGATGGGTGTTTTAATAGACTGTGAGTGTTTCAACTCCTCTAGGACTCTCTTTTTAATTCTGTTGATTCATGTAAAATTATTTTTAATTAGTGCTGTCAAACGATTAATTGCATCCAAAATAAAAGTTTTTGTTTACAGAATATATGTGTGTATACTGTGTATATTTATTATTTGTATATATAAATACAAACACATGTATATATTTAAGAAAAATGTTATGTTTATATATTATATATATTTATATAAAATATGAAATATAAGAATATGAATATATAAATGTCTAAACGTAAATATTTTCAAAATATATACTGTATGTGTGTGTATTTATATATACATAATAAATATACACAGTACACATACATAAATATAATGTTATTTAGTCTGTTTTTATTTACTAAATAAATATATAATGTAAACAAAAACGTTTATTTTGGATGTGATTAATCGTTTGACAGCACTATTTTTAATGCAACATTTATTTTTAGATAATTTTTTTATTTTCATATTTTGCTATATTATTATTATTTTTATTAAATTTTTTTGTAGCCATGATTGCTTGCTAGTACAACAAATCAAACTATTGTTTATTTTCAACAAACTATTTTCTGGAGGGGATTTACTTTCAAAAAATGTTGTGTGTCCACCTCAAATATCAAATTAAAAATTATTTTTTTTAAATATTTTTTAAATTTTAAAAATTTAAATATTTTTATTTTATTTATTTTTTAGAGGTTAGCAATTGTTCCTACAGTTTGAGATATTTTGAATACAGTTTAAAACCCTTTTAACTTCAGTCATTTTTCTTTATATTACTTTAGTAACAGGGTTGACAAATGGAGCCAATATAATTGTGCAAAAATGTAAATAATAATAATTATTTTTATTATTGTTATTATTATTATGGAAAGGAGCTAAACTAAAAAAAATCAAATATAATAATAATAATAATAATAATAATAATAATAACAACAAAAACAACAACGACAACCATTTTTATTTTGTTTTTTACTTTATTTATATATTTATATATTTTAAAAGCTCCTTTCTAAAACCCAAGGTTGCTTTTACAAAGTTATAAAAAATGTAAAAATAATAATAAAAAATAATCTATTGTAACAACAATCCAAAATGAATCATTTGTACCCTGTTCGTAGTCTCTGAATATTAAACTGGGGAATTATTTTGACAGCAGTTATGATCCTAAGATGACACATTTCTCTGTAAACCTTGAACTAAACCAATAAGGATGATGGATTATTTCTGAAGAGGTGTGTTGTGTTTCTAGGTAGCAGATGAATATTTAGCGCCTGATGTTCTGAGCACCATTAAGCAGATGAAAGTGGCTAATTTCAGACGAGTGCCCAAGATGTCAGTGTACGGGATGGCACAGCCGACATCTGAGGTAAAGCTCCTTCAGACTGACTCTGATCACTTCTGAGGGGTTTGTTAATGCTCACCGGCGGCATGCTCATGTTTCAGGCGACGGGAGCCGTTCTGGCGTATCTGACGGATGAGAAGAGGAAGCACAGCAGTGTTTTGTGGGTAAATTTACAGGACGAGCTGGTTCTGGAGGCCAACGGTCAGATCTTCTGTCCCAGAGAGCCCACGCATGTGGACCAGCACATATGTGTGCTCTCCTCACAGATGCACGAGATCCAGGTCAGAGTCTGCTTTTGCTTGTTGTTATATGTGACTCGTGCTGGCAGAATGAGTGTGAATGCACACAGGCTAGTTTTGAGCTACAGGCAAAAGAGTGAAAAATGTCAAATTTGAGGTTTTCACAAAAATGAGTTCATTAAGCCCTCGTCTAGTGATCCCAATGCTCCAAGTAGTAATTAAACATCTAAAAGTATCTTTATCTGTATGTTTTCTGAGAAGAGTACTTGCTTCTCGCGCTGCCTCTCATCCGAAGCGCACACATAAAGCACTCTATCCTGATACACATATACACAGATTTACAGCAGGCTAAATATATTTGAAGTATTCACACAAACATAATCTGTGAACGCTTGAGGAAAAACATCGGATGTGTAACATTATATTAGATCCGTGCATTAAACTGTCTTAATATATACAGGCCATCTGTCTCATTAATGTTAATCAAACAATAAAAGAAAAGAGGAATCACTCGCTGCTTGATTGAACTGCTTTTGTAGTTTTAATCAATTTATTTTGATAACAACCTCCTAGACGTGTTTTATCTCTCTAGACCAGTGTTTCCCAAACTTTTGTTAGTTGGGCCAAGTAGATGTAAAATTAAATGTTAATTTTAAGTTAATATTACAATAATTTGATGACATATTTACATGTTCACTGATGTTGGTTAATTGTCATAATTAACATGCAGGTAAATGGATAAAATGTCATCTTTTGTAATCTAAATTGTTATTATTTATTAACTTATTTTTATTAGTAATTTATTAGTACTTATTTAAAAAAATAATAATAATAATAGTAATATTAGAAATCAAATATTATTATTATTATTTAACAAATTAAGAAAATTAGGCCGTTTTATTTTGACTTGAAAGTATTATTATTAATGTTAGATTTTTTAACTATTATTTTCTTATACTTTAATAAAGTATTATTATTATTATTATTAGTAGTAGTAGTAGTAGTAGTAGTAGTAGTATTTAAATAAAAAAATAGGCACGGTTTTATTTTGACTTGTAGCTGGACTGTAAAGTTGTTGTTATTATTATCATTATTATTATCATGTTTTAACACTATAAAAATATTACTGTTGTAAATTTACAATTGTACTCTAAAATAATAAAAAATATATATTTGATAATAATTACAGTACAAGTTACAATACTAATGTTTGTCATAAATTATTCACTTTTAAAATTTATTTTGGTGGAATTTTAGTAAAATGCTGTAAACTTGTTGCATGTTGTAAAATTAAATAAGTTGATTCGATAATTATTAGCGTTTCATCAGTTTGTGAACCCCTGCTCTACACATTGAACAGCATCTGTATCTCTCTTTCTGTGTCTATGTCTGTGTGTGTGTGTGACATAGAGACTGGAAACGGCTCTGAAAGAGGAACTTGTGGGAAGTCAGAAATGGCTTGAAGTGACTCTGGAGCAGGAGAAGCAGATGAAGATGTTCAAGAGCTGCGTGACGGTGCAGGAGATCTTTAACCAGCACAAGAGTTCACACCAGGGACTGCAGTACAGACGGATCCCCTTCCCAGAATGCTCCGCTCCGACTGAAGAGGTGAAAAACGCTTTAACAGACCTGTAAAAGATCTTTCCATTCAGATGCAATGATGAAGGCTAATGACAAGACAAAGAAAAGACCTTCTGCTCCCTCTAGTGTTCGTCAGAGTCACTGTCAGTTTCGATTTTACAGAAATAGTTCACCAAGAAATGTCACCAACTCACCTTCGTTATTTTTATTTTATTTTATAAAAATGTTTTTTTTTATTTATTTTTTAATTTTATTTTAGGTTTATTTATTTTTTATTTTAATTTAGCATTTATTTAAATGTTTATTTATTTAACTTATTATTATTCTGTTGTTATTATAATTATTTTATATATTTTTATTTTACTTTTTTTCATTATTATTATAATTTTTTATTTATGTTTTTTTAAAGAAACCATGATAATCAAGCTCCAAAATGGACAAAAACGCAAAGTATCTTCAAGTAGTCTGTGTCACACATGCAAAGTCTTCTGAACGCAAACAATAAAGATTCAAATATGATTAAATAAGATAAAATTAATGAAATCTGATGAAAAAGCATGGCACCTCGACTTCAATGCTTCTCGTGTGTCTCATAACAAGCAAACCCAAAAAGCTCCAGATTTCTCTCTTTGTGTTCTCCAGAAGAAATGAAGTCATAAAGATTGGCATGATCGTGGTTAAATATGACAGCATTGTCATTTATGGGTAAACTATCGCTGTAATAGACTTCAGTTCTATTATTCTGAATGAAAACCTGGTTTTATTGGGTTCAGTCTGACAGTTTCATTATCTTTCTTTTGTGTGCTTTATAGAGTCGTATGAATGTGTTTGTGAAAGTGATTTATCACAGTCTGCTTTATCGCTTTCGTTCGGTCTCATTGATGATGTGTGTGTGTGTGTGTGTGTTCAGGGTTTCGACAGGCTGCTGGAGGCGATGAAGTCTTGTCTCGCTGAAGACTCGCTCTCTGCGTTCGTCTTTAACTGCTCTAATGGTAAAGGAAGGACAACCACAGCTATGGTGATCGCGGCGCTCACGCTCTGGCACTTCAACGTACGTCACAATCATACAATACACAAATTATACAGACAGATTTTATTTCTACCTGCATTCAAAGTAGCTTTACAGAAAATCATGATGTTAATGTTTAAAATATCTTAATATCTTCATGTCTTAATCTCATTTAGCAGATTAGAGCTGGATGATAATATAGTTTATGTTTTGCGATGATACAAGCAATCAAGCAGTTGAGATTTGTATGTGTATATGTGTGTGTGTATATATATATATATATATATATATATATATATATATATATATATATATATATATATATATATATATATATATATATATATATATATATATATATATATATATATATATATATATATATATATATATATATATATATATATATATATATATGAAGAGTTCAGATGCAAAAGCCTGTAAGTGGTGTCTTAAATTTTCTTCTAAAATGAGCATTTTTATCAGGCTCCTATATTTATGTTCAGTTATTTCACTTTAATTGCATAGAAAATCACCTATACATTGCAATTAGAGTCAAATTAATGAACCTAAACATAGGAGCCTGATGAAAATCTTGTGTATGTATATAAAAGAGTTTAGATGCAAAATTGTTGAGATGCCATTATTTTCTTTAAAAAAATTTTTTAACCTATTGTCATTATTGATTTAACGATTAAAAAATGACTAAAGATGAAATTAACAAAATGTAGAGGTATAGATAATATATTTGCTATTTTTTATTTTAGTTTGTTTGTTGAACACAAAAACATTCAGAAGAAACCATGATTACTAATCTCCAAAAGGACAAAAAAAAGCACCATAAAAGTATTTCTAAATATTGTATATTTCACTCAAAGTGTGATGCTGATAATATTTTTTTTTTGTTACACGATTTCTAACAAATATGTAACAAAGTAAGCATTTAATTATTTTATTTTATTTATCACTGAATATAATTTTCTCTAGTGGACTTTTGAACCCCGCTGTATTTTTACAGAAATTATGAAAAATGTCTTAAATGGTGGATGCTTGAATATTTAGGTAAATAGTGAGAAATGATCTTATGTTATAATATTTACATAGAACTGTGTATTATTTGCCTTATTTCTGGTATATTGTAGTAATTCTCTTTGTTTGACAGGGTTTTCCAGAGTCTTGTGAGGATGAACTCGTAAGCGTTCCTGACGCCAAATACACAAAGGGAGAGTTTGAGGTGATGCACTTCGACATTATGACCTTTCTTTTTAATCTAACCTACTTTTTATTTCATGTTTTGTTGGATGACAAATACGGAAAATATCTTTAATTTTTTTTGTTGCAATTTACACAATACACACTACAAGTCAAAAGTTTTTGAACAGTAAGTTTTTTAATGTTTCTTCTGTCTCTGAAGTCAAGGTGCCATATATATATATATATATATATATATATATTTTTTTTTTTTAATTATTTATTTTTTTTGTGAAAGAAATGATAGAAATACTTTTATTTAGCAAGGGTGCATTAAATTGATCAAAAGTGATGATAAATACATTTATAATGTTACAAAAGATTTCTATTTCAGATAGATGCTGTTCTTCTGAATTTTCTGTTCAACAAAAAAACTGAAATTCTACTCTGCTGTTTTCATAATAATAATAATAATCAGAAATGTTTTTTGAGCAGCAAAATTATTATGATTTCTGAAGATCATGTGACACTGAAGACTGGAGTAATGATGCTGAAAATACAGCTGCGCATCACAGAAATAAATTACATTTTATCACATTCACATAGAAAACAGTTATGTTAAATGGTAAAAACATTTCACAATTTTACTGTTTTTGCTGTACTTTTTGATCAAATAAATGCAGGCTTGCTGAGCAGAAGAGACTTCTTTAAAAACATAAAAAATCTCACTGTTCAAAAACTTTTGACTGGTAGAGTACACCTTATACAATACAATAAATGAGCTTTTTTTATTTTTTATAAACGAGTGTATGAAAAATATTTCAGTTCATAAATTGCTATAAGGGGTTATATTTAGCATTAGTGCATTAGTAATGTGGCAATGAATTGATTATTCAGGTGTTTATCTCATTTCTCCTGGTGGTTTTCAAGCGTCTGAATTTAGAGTCTCAATATTAATGTTACACATTTCATCCGTGATTTGGATCTTGTATGCGTTTTCTCTTTCCTACACGTCACCATTAAGATCTTCAGCGGTTTCTTGTCTGTGATGTTTAGATTTTGGAGAGCGTCTCAAACCAAAAGCAAGACCTGTTCTGTCTTTCCCAGAAGTCCATCTGTTTTCACTCTGCCAGCTGTGGTTTATGGTTTTTCTGATTCCTCAGGGTTTTTGTAACATGAAACCTGGTTTATATCATCAGTGGTACGAGACGTCTCTTCACTGTGCTATCTTTGTGAATAACTGCTGGAAGCTCTCTTGTCCTGTATCTTTATTAGGAACACAACACATAATTAGTTTAAAAAACGCCTTGTTTCTGACCCACATTCAGTGAATGACGCATGCGTTTCGTCCCGATGCGGACGGTTCTGACTCGGTCATGTGATCTTTCTCTCTGTGTGTCAGTAGCTACAGTGATTTCTATTCCTCAGGGTAATTTCACACACGTTATTAAATCTAAATCAAGCTCAGATTCACACGCAGTCAATGATGACCTCGGGATGGATTCAGGGCAACAGTGACCTGAGGGGTCATCTGCCCTAAAAACACACTAAAAGTAGTCTTCTGTGACCCTGTGCAGGTTATGGATGCTGGGAGATGTAGGGCAGATCAAACTCAAAAATGTTTATATTTATCTTAGTATTAAATATGCTTTAATAATTATAATAATAACACATTAGTATTAGTATTATTAATAATAATAATAAAAATAAATTAATTAATTGTAATATAAATTTGTAATTTCAATATTTAATTAATACTTAAATATTTTATTAATTATAATTAAGTTATTTTTGTATTATAATATATTTTATTATAATCATTTTATTGTACTTTTATTATTATGATTATTATTATTAATAGTAGTAGTAGTAGTGTTTTAACCTATTGTCATTATTGATTTAACGATTAAAAAATGACTAAAGATGAAATTAACAAAATGTAGAGGTATAGATAAAATATTTGCTATTTTTTATTTTAGTTTGTTTGTTGAACACGAAAACATTCAGAAGAAACCATGATTACTAATCTCCAAAAGGACAAAAAAAAGCACCATAAAAGTATTTCTAAATATTGTATTTAGAAATATTTCACTCAAAGTGTGATGCTGATAATATTTTTTTTTTTGTTACACGATTTCTAACAAATATGTAACAAAGTAAGCATTAGTAGTGTTTAATTTATGCTCATGTTTTAATTCACTGACTCAAGCATCATGTTAAATTCCATTTTGTTTTGTACTTGGTTTATAGTACAATTATATATATTCATAATTAAATAAAATAAAATAATTAAATATTATATCAAATATTTTATGATTTTAAAACATATATATATATATATATATATATATATATATATATATATAATTTATATTTTATGATTATTTATTAACTTATTTTTAGTGTAATATTTTTATTCTAATAATGTTTATGATTTGATAATAATTATTATTTCTATTATTATTATTTATTCTAATTTCTGCTCATGTTTTAAGTTTTTAACTGATGTTAAATCAGTTAACGTCATGTTAAATTAAATTTTTTGTACTTGGTTTATGATGCAATTAAATATTTATAATTAAATATTTAATATTAACAATTTTAATTATAATTAAAATATTTGTATTTATAAATATTGTATGATTATTTATATAATATTTTATTACTGTATTATGATATGTTTATTATAATATTTTTTATTATACTTTTATTATTTAATTTCTGCTCAAGCATCAGGTTAAATTCCATTTATTTTTGTACTTGGTTTATGAAGCTTAGACAAAATGCTTTTCATCACATCAAACCAGTATCAGCACTCGTGGAACAGCAGTTGTTTTGCTATATTAATAACGTGTATATGTATTTACACTGTGTTGTAGGTGGTGATGAAGTTGGTGCGGTTGCTCCCTGACGGTCACCGGATGAAGCGGGAGGTTGATCTGGCGTTAGACTCCGTCAGCGAGACCATGACGCCGCTGCACTATCACCTGCGGGAGATCATCATCTGCACCTACAGACAGGTAGAGGGCGCTCTGTCATCTCCTGGACTGATAGATCGTGTCGTTGTGTGTCAGTTCAGTCTGTCTGATGCATGTAGTACACACAACGAACTGCTTCAGTCTTCAGTCTGCTGGTTTACAGTTGTGTTGACTGGCTTGATACTGTGACTGCAGAGGAACAAATAGTTGTTAGGTTTGTGAGGTTCATAACATCAAATCATTTTACATATTCAGAGTTTTATGTGAGAGATAGTAGGACGTTTTTTCATTGCACATTTTCTAATAAATATTTATTTAATCTGAAATCTTTTTTATTTTTTATATTTTTTATATAAATATATATTTTATAATATTTATTTATTAATAATTGTTTAATATATATAACAAAATACTTCATTTTATTTTATTCTAAATATATGCTCTTTTATTTTGTATGTTCTATTATTTATTTTCTAATAATTATTGATTTATTTAAAATAAAACAATATTTTATTTTGTATTTTATTTTATTTATTTGTTTTATTTTAAATACAATAAAAATACTACATTTATTTTATTCTAAATATGCATATTTATATATTTAAATGAAAAGAAAACATGACTAAATTTTATTTTATTCTAAATGTATGCTCCATGTTTTTATCATTTTATTAAATTGTATTTATTGATGCATTGAAGCAGTAAAGGAGAAGCATGATGAAGTGCTCATCAAACATATTCCTCCTTCACTAGTGTTTTAAATCACCTCATGTTCAATAATGATTTGTTTGGCAGCTTTGTGTGTTTTATCTATATCTGTATTCTTGTGTCGTCTCTGAGTGTCCTGTAGATGGCAGCACGTTTCCTCCATTGAGACGCTCCCTCGTTAGATTTCCACAATTACTCCATAATCAGACGCTAATCAACTTCAGCCTCTATTCATACAAGCAGCACAAATGCCAAGAGTCTCCTTGATTTCATTAGAAGGATTCTGGGAAACCCTCTAGTGTTTGTTTGAGGCGTTTGATCCAAACGTTTCCTCATGCATTAAGATCTGCAGTGGACTGTGAAAGCCTACACTGAAAAAATAATTACTTCATTTTTCTTTTGCAAGTTTTTGCATGCAAATTTAAATATGGAATTAAGTAAAATCTACTTAATTAAGGAAATAAGTCAATTTAACATGGCCAGTTAGAGTTTGATGAGTAATTTCTACTTAATTATTTTAATTTTACCCTGCAATACTCAAGTATATTTCACTCAGTGGTTTGTAAACTTTACTCAAACAACATAGCACTGAAAAATGCCATTAAAGCATGTGGTTCACTTACAAACATGTACGTAAGCACGTAGACGGCTCGTTATTTTTTAAAGGTAATATGTTGACTCAGTGTAGTTATTAACCAAATGAACAGAGACCTCAATACACACACAATGATCGTAACAATTAATGATGGTTTGAGTATGAATGGGTCCAGAAGTTACATAACCTAACAACAAAAGCAACCATAAAACGGTGTAAATATATCTCGAAAACAGCAAAAAATTTACCTTAATTATTCATGCCCAAGTGCATGATGGGAACAACGGGATCATGACTTTGATATTTACTTAAACAATCTTTGTAAAAATATTAGTGCTGTCAAATGATTAATCGTGATTAATCGCATCCAAAATAAACGTTTTTGTTTACATGTGTACTGTGTATATTTATGTATATATAAATACACACACATACAGTATATAGTTTAAAAATATTTACATGTGTATATACATTTATATAAATATATTCTTATATTTTATGTAAATATATTTAATATATAAACATAACATATTTTTCTTAAATATATACATGCATGTATTTATATATACATAATAAATATACACAGTATACACACACCTATTAAGTAAACAAAAATGTATATTTTGGATGCGATTTAATCGTTTGACAGCACTAAAAAATAACAAACAATTTCAAGTAAAAAATACTTATAAGTTCAAACTTTAAATTCTACAAGCTTAAATTGAGTACTAATATTGAACTTACTCTTTAAAAAAAAAAAAAGAAAAAAAAATCTTGCCTGAACTAAATTAGGTATATTTATAGCAACAGCCAACAATACATCTTATGGGTCAAAATTATCGACTTTTCTTTTATGCCAAAAATCATTAGGATATTAAGTAAAGATCATGTTCCATGAATATATAAATGTTATATAAAAATGTTCCGTAAATATATCAACTTCATTTCTGATTAGTAATGTGCATTGCTAAGAACTTCATTTGAAAAACTTTAAAGATGATTTTCTCAATATTTAGATTTTTTTTGCACCCTCAGATTCCAGATTTTCAAATAGTTGTATCTCAGCCAAATATTGTCCTATCATAACAAACCACACATCAATGGAAAGCTTATTTATCTCATGCATATATGCATAAATCTCAATTTCGAAAAATTGACCCTTATGACTGGTTTTGTGGTCCAGGTTCACATATTACATTTGTTTTTCTGTAGTATTTATTTCACCACAAAATAATTTTTATCAGACGCTGTGCCGTTTCTGAGGGGCGTGTGTAATTGTGTTTGTGGGTCAGGACGGTCCCGGGCGTCAGTGTCGCTCTTATGTAAAGCTCAGAGGGGCGGCCGGCCAATCAATGCAGGTTTGTGCAGCGAGGGCCGCTCTCAATGGATCACATTGTCCTGAGACGCTGGTTTTTCCCTCTGCGTTCAGTCATTACACTACCCTCGTCCCCTCTCAGATTTGTTTTTCCCGTGTGCAAAGCGAACACTAATCCTTCTCTTCTGTCTCTCGTCTCTTTGTTGCTTTAGATAAGCGCTGCTGATGGAGAGTGATTTGTATTTGAAATGATCACAGGATGTTTTTGTGTACAAATGACCGTCTGATGTGTGATGCTGAAAGCATCTCTGAGAGAGAGATTTAGTTGTTTTAGGTCACCTAAAAATCACAATTCTGTCATCATTTGCTCATCCTCAAGCTGTTTGAGCTTCTTTCTTGTGTGGAGCATAAAATAAGATATTTTGAAGAATGTTAGTGACCAGGGCTGCGTTTCCCAAAAGCATCATAAGCCTAAGTTGATCATAGCTCCTTACAATGCTTTTGGGAAACGCAGCCCAGACCAGTTGCTGGCAGCCATTGACTTCCATGGTAGGTTAAAAGAATACTATGGAAGTCAATGGCTACCGTCAGCTGTTTGGTTGCAAACATTCTTCTATAAGAAATTATATATGAAGAAATTCATACAGGTTTGAAACTTGAGGGTGAGTAAATGATGACAGAATTAATTTTTTTTGTGTGAACTGTCCCTTTAAGTATATGCTTCTATACTATGCTTTGTTTTGAATTACCACATTTTCCAGAATATAACTATATAAATAGTTATATTTATATAACTATACATTTTTTAATCATCTTATATGTGCTAATCTTAAACTTGTTCGATTTATATAGTGCAGTTAACTTTGTGCACACAGAATGTGGATTTGTTGCTGAGCGAGCGAGTTTACATGAGCCTAAGATTATTTGTATTGAACATTTTCAACACACTTTGCTTTAAATGAATTAGTTTAGGCTTAATATTTATAGTAAATACTGTTTATAATGACACTAGAATTTATGTCTGTTTTATACTTGTATTTATCTTTTTAATTCTGGTCTAAATACTGCATGCTGTGCAGTGAGAGGAACTAAAACACATGTTTATAAAGTTTGTAAACATTTTATTTTATTTGCTGGTATTTTACTTTATTTCTGAATTGAATAACTTTTTCTATTATTGTTATATCAAACCATAGAAATGTCAATATTTTTGCACTCTGTTATTGGTCTGCAGTATTTTTTAAAGCCGTCATGAAATGAAAATCTATTTTCTAAATGTTTGTTACAGATCTTATTGTGAAGATCTGTATGCATGCATATGCATCTTTTGTTGCAATTTTTTTGACTTTGTAATGCTTAATCAAAAATCATTTAGAACATTTTTTCCTTTAATTTTTATTTTTCGATAATTCATTACACTCTGATATATATCATGTCTTCTGTTTCATCATGACATCATGAGACGACACCTTTTAATCAGGACAAACTTTGAATACTTCTTTGAAATTGTGTTTTCATGCTGTGCAGAATTATGTGCTGAATTTGATCAAATGTTTGATTATTTTCTGTATCTGACATATAATAGCATTTAAAGCTGATATGGCATTAAGCTCAAATACAATCAAAACAAATATTACCATATCAACTTTTTCAGAACCCGCTCCTAAATGGTACATAAATACAATCAAACTGTCGTTGGTTGCTTTTTATGTCAATCACTGGACAGTTTTTGGTCAAAAAAGATAGTTAGGTCTGGCTTCATGAGATAATGGGTTTAATATTCATTAATTTGTCAATATGCGAAAGCATTCAGATGTTTCTGAATGTGTTTGTTTGAGTTTGGCAGTGTTTTTGCCTCATTTTCTGGCTGCAGTTGATCATCTGATGTTGCCATCACATTTTGACCGCTTCATCTCCGCCCGTCCATCCAGCTTCACACTGTTTCCATGGCAACCGCATCCCACTCTGGACCACTGACATCAGCTTCGGTTCTTGTGTGGTTTGTTTGATTACAGTGCAAACTTTCAGAGAGCTTTGACACACATGAGCCTAATAATTTCAGTTCATATCCCTTCTGTCTGTATAACACGCGTCTGATGGATTATCTGAAAGTGCTGGTCATGTCATGGATCCTTTGCACTATTTATTTTAATTGAAAGACTGTTTTGTTCTGCACGTATTGCTCTAGTCAGACTGATTCTGGTTTCAGCTTCCCATCCGACGCTGAAGCCAAATCATATAGTGAGGCGAAGCTGAAAAACCCAATGAAATATTCCAGTAAAAGTGGAGGAAATGTAAATCAGTGCCTAAAGAAAGGCCCTCATGGTTTGGACGGCGGTGTGGAAAAATATTTGCAGAAAGAAGAGAATATAGAGAGAAGAAAGGTAGCGACGTCACGAGAGGGAGGGATGGAGCCGATCCAGACGGTGGGAATTTAGGAGAGACCACCACACAAAAAGATCCTGACGGAAAACGTGTGCGTGTGGAGGGACGGCAGCCAAACTCATTCGACTAGAACAATTAGAGCCGTCCGTCTTAGCGCACATGTGCCGATCCAGATTAAAGCTGTGAACCAGCTCGCTTTTACTCTGCACTGATATCTGACATGCATTCAATCTTGTTGTGTGTAAAGAGCTAAAATGCCAAAACCTGAGCGTGCATTTAAAAAGAGTTATTTTTGGATTGTAAAATCATGGTTAATCTCCATACATAAATTACAAGAAACTTCTGTAGCAGTGATATAAATGTATATGCTCAGTTCTGGAAAAGGCATGGAAATTGAATGGAAGCTTTGGAAACCCCCATAGATGAGATTTTAAAAGTGCTGTAAGCACTAGAAGATCATAAAAACATTGATTCCTAGAAATCTGTTGGCTAACAATATTTTTAGAACTAAATCCAAACATATTTGGCTTCTGATCATCTGATGTACACTGAAACACTCGTATCGTAAGTGAGTAATTTCATTGTGAGTACTACATGAGTACTAAGTCTTTTTTGTCCAAAATTACATATACATATATTAACTTTTTTAATAATATGTATGTATAGTTTTTAATATTTATTTCAGTTTTTGTTTTGGTTATTTTAGTACATCAAGTTAAACTAAATGGAAATATAATTTTTTCATATTTAAATTTATTTCACGTAAAGCATATTTATTTTATTTTTAGTTTTAAGTTAACTAAAATAACCATGGCTGAAGTAAAAAATAAATAAAAAAAATATAATATATATATATATATATATATATATATATATATATATATATATATATATATAAAATTAAATGAAAATCTCAAAGTACTAAAATTACTAAAACTAAAACCTGAAAATAAAATAAATGAAAGCTGAATAGAAAAAAAAATAGAAATTAGTTACTAAATTAAAATTGAAGTAAAAATTTAAAATATAAAAATAAAAGCAGTGAATCAAAATGTGAATAAATGCTATAATACTATATAAATAATATTATATTAATAATATTAATAAAAATAATATTATAAATATTATAAATTATTATAAATTATTATAAAACAACACTGTATCAGACTCAACTCCATGTACTGTTTCTATTTCTAGGTTAGTTTTTTTTCTATTTTGTAAAACAACCTTGAGGTAGAAAGACACTATTTAAATAACAATTTGTCATTTAATTTACAAATTATATTTTTTCTTTAATTATTAACTTGATAATATACTCATTTTAAGCATATTTTTAAAAAGTCAACTGATTTTATTTTAAATATTCCTTAAGTTAATTTGTGATCGTGATAGAAAAAATGAATTGATATGATTTGCATCTTTCGAAGTTGTGAATGTAATGTTTTTATGGCACATATTCAGACGTGCAGGACTGATGAAGCTGGTGTGAGCTGTGATTGTGATAGTGTGATATTTTATGCTGGATTCTTCGGGACGCCCCACAGCTGAGGGTGAAGCCTCGGTCTGATGGATTTGCCTCTTTGCTCCTTTCTGCAGCGTTTCTGCGTCTGTCACGTCTGCAGTCACGCTCTGATCTTATTTCTTTTTTTAATTTTTTCTTTTATGCATTGGTTTCTCTCAGGGGCTCATTACGTGTATTTGTGTATAAACCAGAGCGGATCTCACATCTGAACATTAATCTCTCTGTATCACTGCAGGTGTGTTTCACGTTTAATCTGCTGTCAGACTCTTTCAGACTTGTGTGTGATTTCATGACACCGCATGAATTGCAAAACTGTTGATTTTGACCACTTTTTGTAGAAAATGTGCAAAACTCTCCATCGTGATGCTGATGTGGTTTGTAAGCGGTTTCAGCTCAGAAAAGTGCTTCATGAAGTCAACCTGCCAATGTTTACCTGTGGTTACCTGCATATTAAACTGGAGTAGGAGAGAATTTTAAAATGACATATTTCACCTTTAAGAGAGAGAGAGACTGTCCTTGACAGTAATAATAATTAAAATATTTATTCCTTATTTCATCATCATCATCTTCTTAATAATAATAATAATAAATATAATAATGATGTTAAATGATGCTAATAATTTAATATATTATAAAATTGTAATAGAAATATAATTTTATATTACGTTTTATTATATTCTAATAATTTAATTGAAATGAACAACAATAACAATAACAACAACAATAATAATAAAAATAATAATAATAATAAATTATCTGATGAACTATTTCTAGAAATATTTTTTATTGTTGTTTCAGCACACGAGGCCCTGTAAAATGTGAGACAGATGAGTGAAGATGAAAATGACTTTTTAATTGATGAGTGTGTTTCTCAGAATCAGTCGATTGGACTCTGCTCTTCCTGTCAGTGCTAATTACAAATTGAATTAATTTCTCACACACAGCCGTTGTTCTTCACACAGATCAACACACACGGCTCGCTTTAATCACTATTGATTGCTGGAAGCTCTCGTTTGTTGATCTTTATTATTGAATATGATGTGTGAAGTCAGAGAATGATGGGAGGATGTGTTCAAAACTTTGGAGTCATGATTTTTTTTTTATTAATACTTGATTATTGAGCAATATTTCCACAAAATATTGGGCAGCACAACTGTTTTCAACATTGATAATAATCAGAAATGTTTCTTGAGCAGCAAATCAGCATATTAGAATGATTTCTGAAGATCATGTGACACTGAAGACTGGAGTAATGATGCTGAAAATACAGCTTTGATCACAGAAATAAATTACAGTTTAACACATATTCACACAGAAAACGGATATTTTAAATTCTAATAATATTTCACAATTTTACAGATTTTACTGTATTTTTAATCAAATAAATGCAGCCTTGGTGACCAGAAGAGATTTCTTTCAAAAACATACAATTATTTATAAATATTATTTTTATTATTACAAGAAATATAGTTACAAAAATTATTTTATGAATTGCTTTGTTTTTTATTATTATTATTTGGTGGAAACTAGAGTAAATATTCCATCATTGAATGTGAAAGTTGCTGAAAATAGAGTAAACACACTGAATTTGGTTGGCTTTACTACGTAAATGCCATCATAGAAGTCTGAATGGAAATGATTTGCTCTGTCTGTTTTGTTTGGACTGAAATCCTGAAGTATGATTTAATATTCATGGGCATCATGCAGAGTCACTGAAGAAAGTCCACAGAAAACAGCCTGTGAATTGATGAAAGCATGACAGAAAACAGAGGAGATGGTGTGTGTGTGTGTGTGTGTGAGAGCCATTAGTCGGTCACAGAGAGCTGATTGTGCGCTGTAGCTGTGTCTCTCTCTCAATGGTTTCTGGCTGTCTGTTTGCGTCACGTTTGTATTTGTGGCTGGAAAATGGGAGTGGAGGTGCTCTGGAGCCTGCTAAAGTCATTAGAAACTCACACACACACATTCAGGCTCCTCTACGGAAAGAGCGAGGGTCCAAACAGCTGACATGTGATAGTGATTTGCTGCTGTTTGGCTGGTGTTCAGAGGGCTTGGGCCCGTTGATTTAAAGAGAGCGGCCCGCACACGCTTCAGCTTCAGCACCGCAGATCCCTCTCCAAATCACTGATCATTTCAACATCACCTTATTAATGCTTTCATCAAATGTAGAATGCCATCTAAGATATTTCATTTTCACACCAATACCAGAATGTACTGCAATAAGCTCAGTGAAAAAAAAAAAAAATAAAAATACAAGATGTTGGGTGTATTGAATGAATATGATTCATGCAATACCGGAAAGTAGTAATAAAAATAGTTTGATTGACTCTTGTACAGTATTTATTTTAATGCTTATTACACTGGGGAAAACTATTGTGTTTTAGAGTAAATATTTATTTATTGTTTTGAAT
>CM041809.1:33273528-33493538 GCA_023376895.1 Aspiorhynchus laticeps
GCATGTTTTCACGTCCCTCCTTCAGCCATTTATCTTGTGTCTTGCCTTGTAACACACAGACACCCTTTAATACACTTCAGCTGAGTGAGAGGTGAGGAAGAGAAAACGGATATTAACATTCAGACCGCACACCGATGCAGTAAACCCTGAGGACTTCATTCTAATGTTAACATTAAGCTCACCTCGTGCAGCCAAGCTTTACACTATCAGCCTGGTCCTCTTGTTGTGTTGGGGAAGAGTGAATTGCAACCAAATGGCAATTTAAATAGAAGAGTATGTATGTATGCATGTATGTATGTATATATTTATTTATTAAAAGGTTTCATTTAAATTTTTTATTTTAAGTATTTATTTATTTCATTTGTTTTTTATTTAAATGTATTCATTTTAAATGTTTATTTGTTTTATTTATTTTTTATTTTATGTACTTGTTTATTTAAACTGTTTATTTTATATTTTAATTTTATTTATTTATTTTCAATTTAGAAATTTTATTTAAATGTATTCATTTATTTTTATTCATTTAATTATTATTATTATTTTTTAAATAGTTTATTTAAATGTCTTCATTTAAAATGTTTAATTTTTTTTATTTTATTTTATTTATTATTAAATTTATTTATTAAAAAAAGAATTATACATAGAAATGTAAATCAGGCATGATGTTGTCCAGACCCTGAATCCCACATGTTTTGTGTCTGAGAGCTGATTTGGCAGCTTTGTCAGCAGATTCCTATGATATTTTCATGTTTTTTATGTGGTGTAACTGTGTACGAGTTCCCATGCAGGGCATGCAAGCGCCTCAGAGGGTGATGAAGTGAAGTGTCTGGGTTCTAGTTTGTGGAGCATCAGGTCTCTTTTCAATGTGAAGTCTTCCCCATGACCTTTGACCTTCAGGGGTCAGCTGCACACTTTGACCTTCTCGTTCATAAATTCTTTGTCACCCTGGAGAGTCCTGTGCGTTCAGTCCTGTTATCGGCTCCTCTTTTAAAACTTTACCATGTATTATAACTAGAGATCGACCGATATATCGTTTTACCGATATTTTTCCCGATATTTAAGCATTTTTCCATAATCGGATATCGGTTTTGTAATATCGGATTTTCCGATAAACGGCGCCATCTTGTGGGCGTTTTAAGAATTGCACGCATGATCGCCATTACAGCGCATCTGAGGGGAAACGAGACAACGGCGTGCACAGGTAAAGTATTACTTGCTTTGCTGTAATTAGTACATTTTATTTAACATAACAGCCATTAATGCACAAATTAGATGTGATACATATGCTTGATGTAGTTTATGCAGCTTGGCTCTAAGAAATAGACGAGTCACGTAAGATAATCCGTCAAGTCCTGTCCCAATAAAGACGTAACTTTGCATGAATTAAATAATACAGCCATGAATGAGCGCAAGTTGGCAGTAAAAGCGCTGAATTGAATTCTCTCTCTGTTGTATATTTGCTCATCATTAGTCTCGTGAAGCCGCTTCATATTGCTGTTCACTCAGTGGGTTGATGCTCAGGAAATGCTACAGCACGGCCACCGCATGTAACTTTTAAAAATATTCACGATTAAAACACCGTAATTATATAAACATTTACTATATAACCATTAATTCCCTAATAAACGACCTACTAAACACAACTCCAGTGTTTCCCACACATAGACTTTACCTGGGCGGGCCGCCCAGGTATATTAACGGCCGCCCAAGTATATTTGGTGACACATTTTTGTTTTTATTACTATTATAATCTTACACTTTTATTTTATTTTTTTTATCCGCCCGAGATAATGAAACCATCCGCGATCGATTAACTAGAGGAATCTCCCCGCGCCTGACGCTTTTCGCTCTGCTCGTTCTGTGTGCTCAAGAACTGTAGACACTCCCACAGACAAGCTCTCTCTCTTTATCTGTGGCGGGCTGCAACAATATCCACCGCCCGCTGCCATCAGCTCCCGCCTCTCACACACAAGAGCGCGACTTTCAGTATTTAGCAACTTTCAGACCCTTTTGGCGGCTTTTTTCCCACAACAAGTACATACTGACAAACCTAGCGACTTTTTTTGAAAAAACCTTAGCTATCGTTCAGTTGGAATTTGTCTCCAGTAACGTTACTGCCCCGCGAGTGCGAGGTCTGACTCTCCCGGCGCAGTGTCATCTCTCTCGGCGTCTATTCTGAGCAGCGAGCGGCAGTGAAGCAGCGCATTCATTTGGCCGTAACGCAGCAAAATCGTCAGTAAATCATTTACAAAACAGCGTTTCCAAGCACCTGTCCCTTACTGACTGTTTGGACTTTTAAATATGAACATAATTCGTCTGTTAATATGCGCATAGCTTGTTACTCAGACGCAGACAGTGCGCTGAATGAGACAAGACAGTAATACAGCCAAAACCACTGCATATAATCGCTTTTTAGTGTAAGTTAGATGTATATTGATTTTATCAGACGATGTCGCGATTATAAATCAGGATTTAAGGAGTATAGTGAGAGTGATTCCTGGTTAACATGTAAAATTAATGGTTCCTGTTTACTATTTATACTTGTTTTATGTATGACAACAGAAAGTATAATGTGAACAGCTTTATTGGCATTGTTGTATTAATTACAGTATGTGACATTTAGAACAGATCTTAAGTGCCAAAACTCGTCTGAATGCAAACTTGACACAATGACATGCAAATTAACGTGACGTCACCTGCCGCCACAAGTTTTATTTATTTTTTAATTGGTGAGAATTACTTTTATGTGCTTTATTTATTTTACCTGTTTGTTTGTTTTTTACCTCATCGAAGATTTTATTTTTAAACAAAAACCGTTTAGTAACAGTGCACTTTTTTATTTTTTGTACTCTCAGACCCCACTATTTATTGGTGTATAAATAAGATTTGTTTTGTTTTCTATGCAAGGAGGGAGTGATTGTTATAAATAAAATGGTTTGTTCAGTTCAGTGGTGTTGTAATCATTGTGTCAAAAACACAAGTATAACAGTAAATAAATATCGGTTCTGCATATCGGTTATCGGGCACATAAACAAACAAATTATCGGTATCGGTTCTAAAAAATCAATATCGGTCGATCACTAATTATAACAGTATCATCTGATTGGCTGATGAGCTTTTGAACCCATAAACGTGTCATACCTGGACTGTTGGTATCCAGACAACAGCAGAGTCAGTGGGTGGAGCTATTTATGTTGTGATTCCTTTAGATTCTTAAAGAACATTTTCTTTGCAAGGCTGTTGAATGAAAGCAGTAGATATCATGATGGTCTGAAATCATGTGTGTGATTACAGTAACAGTTTTGGGCTGTTGAAAATGAACAGAAATCAAGCGTAGTGTTATTTCTGGCAGGTCACATTAGTCAAGCTTGCATCAGCTGATCCACATCTACCTATAGGGATGTGACATCCATCACAGCACCCATATATAAGGTCCTTCAGTATTATCAGCAGCTTCTGCATTGCTCAATAACTAATTACCCTCCTCCATCCCCAGCTCCTCCTCTCGTCCAGTCAGGATTCGGCTTTCTGATTCCCCTTTGAATCAGACTCATTTCTGCATGATGATATCTGCAATACATTTATGTTGGTTCTGTTGTGTTTACCCTGGGGGTTATCGCTGTTCTCCCTGCATGGATGCACAGGGAGATCTTGCCTGGAACAGAACCATACAGCCAATCCAAACTCTGCTAATTGTCAATCATTCTTGATAGTGGTCCTGACAGAAAAAAATAAATGTTACTACAAAGTTGGTTGGTTTAATTATTTGTTTATTCAATCTTATTATAATTGCATTCAATTTTTAATTCATTTAATTTTTCTTTTTATTTTATTATTGATTCATTTTAACTTTAGGGATCACAGTAACAGTTTTGGATTGTTGAAATTAATTAATTAATTTATTTTATTGTATTATAATTTATTACATTATCAATGTATTTACATTTTAATTAATTAATTTAATAATTAATTAATTAATTAATTTAATCTTATATATTTTTAATTCAGCGATTACAATAATAGTTTTGGATTGCTGAAAATAAAACCAAACCTTTCTTTCTTTCTATTATTTTTATTTTATTAATTGTTATTCATATTTATTTAAATTTATTTTTATTTGTTCCTGTCTGTTGTAGCCTGTAAATCCTCTGAGCAATTTTGAAAGATTGAAATTTGAAAGGCAACATGTATAATTTTAATATTAACACATCAGCTTAATTTGCAGAGTCATAAGCAGGTGTGATATCAGTAGCATGTCATGAATGCATCACATCTGAATATGCAGAAGTGTGAATGAGATTCATATTGATAGAAAAGAGTAGCTTGGTCATTCTCCTATATCGCTGGTTTTGGATCAAAAGTCATACATTACATGTTTTGTGTGTTCCTGATTGTTTCGTTGTAGTTAATTGCAGTTGTGCATGTTTTTTTCTCGTACCCGCATCACCTCGTGCCTGTAATAGTAATGATGAGCTCCAGCTACTTAAAAGCACATCAGTCGAGGTTTCTGCTGGAGTAAAGCCTCTCGTGATGAATGAGGAGAGGAGCGTCTCTCTTCTATCAGCTGAAGCAGCTCTTCAGAGTTCGCTGATATCCGTCCCTTCATTAGGATGCGCTGGTGCTCTCGACAGACTGAAGTATTCGTGCTCTGCTCATAACCTGCGGTGCTGCATCATGAGCTGTTATTACCAGTCGCTGTGATTTTGCCAAGTAAGACATGTTCCTGGATCAACATTACTGTCCAAAAATACAGACTTAAACCAATCCCTACCCCTAAACCTAAACCTACCAATAATTTATTCCTAAAATCAGTGTGAAATGATAGCTAAATAACAAGGGTGTAGAAGCACCTAACTCTGATCGTAAGCCTAAAACAGATATTTCCTGAAAAGTTATCCTTCAATTCAGATTGGTTGATTGGAATGTTGTTCCAGGAATATGTTGTACTTGATGAAATCATGTTCACCGATCTGCTAAGTGCTCTTAAGGGTAAAGGTGAACTGTTGAAAATAACTTCTTGTATGTCAGTTCAGTAGTCAGAAGATATTTTATATATATGTGACCCTGGACCCTGGACCCATGGCTACATTTTCATATACATTTTATATCACATTTATTTCGTGCAAAATTTTCTTTTGATTTTTTTTTTTATTAATTGTATAAACAGGCTACTTTTTAAAATAATTACTTATTTGAATTGTGTTCTTTAAGTATTCAAAAGTTTACAATAGATACAATAGTTACAGTATGGGTTTTTCTTTTGTCCTCAGCATTATTGCTGTTTGATTATTTCTGGTGACATCATAGACAGTGGCAGCTTTAATAGGCTGTATTCACACTAATGCACATTTCTATTTCGAAATATCAGATGTTTTGTCCTTTTCTGACTGTTTATTCTGTTTATCATCAATTTCATATAAAAGTACTGAAAGATGCAAGTGCATTTAACCGCAGCCGCAAGCTTCAGGACAAAACACAGCGCACGTGAAAGTCTGTCAGTATGCAAGTTTCATGCATCTAATACATACTGCTTTCCAAACAGCATAAATGAAAGCATTTCTAAAGTAATACACTGACATAACGGCGGGTGAAAGTACACACTATCAAGCAATGCACACGTGTCTCACAGCGCAAATCCTGTGCAATGAAGCCTCCGCGATTGTCTCCAGCGTGCACACGTGCCATATGCAGGAAAAAGCCAAGCTTGGAATCGATTCTGAATCGATGAAGAGAGAATTGCGATGCATCGGAGAATCAATATTTTCTCCCATCCCTAATATACTGTATATACACACACATCTATCTATCTACTGTACGTGTGTGTGTGTATGTGTATATATATATATATATATATATATATATATATTATAAATATATTATAAATATATTATAAATATAAGGTTACACTTTATTTTAAGGTGTCCTTGTTACAGTGTAATTGTACATTTAAGTAATGAGTAATATTAATTAACTACATGTACTTACTATATAGTTAGGTTTGGTTTATGGTTACTTGCATGTAATTATGCATAATTTATTGATATTATAATAGTAAGTACATGTAACGTGTAACAAGGACACCTTAAAATAGTGTTTCCGAATTTTATACTGAAGTGAAGTTAAGAACTTCATAACAAAAAATGTGTGTATCTAAATAATTTACAAACATATAAAAATCATATAAAATGTAAAAGTTTTTTTCATTCCATTGAATGCTTTGTGTTTTTGTTCACCTTCACTCGTCTCCTGTATCAGATCAGAGCAGACAGATGAAGTTAAGTCTGTCTGTGTTCAGTATCAGTGATCCACCGTCAGACACGATGCTAAACGAGTTCATTAATCACAGCGGTGTGAGAAACAATGACGTTTGCTTTCACTCTTCAGATTCAGACCGTCATTCTAGTCAACGATCATCTAAATCACATGAAGGCTTTATTTATTATTCAGCAGCTGCTGCACTGATTCAACTGCAGGGAGGACTTTCACATCATAAAACCAGACAAACATCTGCCTTTAATAGCATTTATCTTTGATTATTTCAGACATTTCGCCGGTTTGAGCCCAACGGATGCCAGAACATCAACATGTTCAAGATTACACAGTATTATTTCTGTCAGCTTGTTTTATGAATCTGATTTTGATTTGTATGCCTGACCTTTTTGAGGTAACATTAAATAACACTGAAATATCTTTAAATGCATTCGTTCGATACTTCAACAGGTCCAAAACACAAGCGCTTCAATTTGTGCATGCTCACTTTCATGCATTGTTCATGAATTTAGTTTATTGATTCCACTAAAACAGCATAAAAGAGAGCGATCAAACAAAGATTCTGCTGAATCGTTCATGCATTGCATTGCACTGAAAAACAATGGGGATCAATGTGTTTCCAGAGTTTTCTGTCCCAGTTTAACCTCAGTATGCATCTGGCTGATGAGAATCAATGATCAGAACAGAGTTTAAAACATTAGAAATACAATGCAAGCGTAGCTACAGCTAAATTACCTTGAAAAGGGTTTAATTATCCTCTTTTATTACAGAACGAGTGCAGCGTTGAGCATTGAGGCAGTGAAAGATCTTTCTAAATTGAATTAATTGGCCATTATTGTGCGTTTGCTCTCTGGCTGTGTGTGTAATTGGCCTTTTTTATGCTCTGGAGTTTCTTTTGTTGGAAAAGTTTGAATAAAGACTAAATATTACAGCTAATTAATCTCCCGCAGCCTGCATCAATTACTCGGCCTGATTTCATTTATAAAAGCACAGGATTACACAGTCAGAGGGAGCGCTTTAATTCATTTTTTAAAGCGATTTAAATTGTTGCTCTAGTGGGGTTTAGTTTTCTTCCCAGCGAGACTCCGTTTTACACATGCAATGTGTTTTATAAGTAATGAGGCTTGCAGAAGCATTTTTTTTATACATAATTGAACACATATATGGGGCAAATCAGCATAACTTTAAAAATGTTTTAATCATCATTATAGTTTTAAAGTTTTGTGAACTTGTGTAAAACTACAGATGCCCTGTACCGAGTAAAAGCACAAAATGACTTGATTTTTTTTTTAAAAATATTATATTTTATATAATTTTATCCATTAAGTTTCCTGATGGACAGTGGACTGGTTTCACAACAACTTTAATTTACAAATAACTTATTTACAATTTACAAAAATCAGTTCTAAAAGTCAGACGTGAAGACTAAATAAATCATTGAATCAGTACAAACAAAGCAGTCCAAAGTGCAATTTGTGAAATGATTCAATAGGTTCATTAAAAAGAATCAGCTCATTTAAGAATTGGACATCACTATCATGTTTTATTAAAGGTGTATTTGATATTATTTTGCTGGTAATATGCAATTACGCCACATGATTATTGTAGCAATTAGTGTAATATTTTTATTTTTCATTTCATTTCATCCATTAAGTTTCATAAAGGCAAGTGGACTGTTTTCACAGCCGCTTTAATTCACAAATAACTGACAGTCATGACCTAAATATGATTTTCATTTACAATAATCAATATTAAAAGTCAGACATGACGACTCTCTCAAACCGGATCATTGAATCAGTGAGTTATTCACTCGAGAACATCTGCGATCGGATCAGTCCAATTCACCAGTGAATCATTCAGTGCGATTTGTGAACTGATTCAACAGGTTCATTAAAAAGAATCAGCTCATTTATGAATTGGATATCACTATTGTTTTATTGAAGGTGTATTTGATATGATTTTGTTGTTAATATGTAATTAAGCCACATGATTATTGCACCAATTAGTGTAATTTTTTTTATTTTATATTATATATTTTATTTTATATTAATTAGTTTGTATTTATTATTTTGATTTTATAGTTATTTTTTAAACATTTATTTTTTTAAATAAGTTTTATTAAAATCATTTTATTTTTAAACTCGAATCAGAAACTCGAGAACAGCTGCAATTGTATTTCAAATATAAATCAAATTAAATTTGCCAATGAATTCAGTGGAATTTGTGAATTGATTCAACGGGTTCATTGAAAAAAATCAGCTTGTTCATGAATCTGACATCATTATCACATTTCAGAGCGTGTCTCTATTTCTTCAGTTCAAAATAACGAACAATATGTGGAGTAAAACCTATTTTAGAACAATATTATGCTTTGGAAAGTAGTCAAGCACTAATAAACGTTTCCCAAAATATAAATGGGAACACAATTTTTCTCTGATAAAATGCAAATGCTTGAAAAATGTAGTCAAGTGCACCAGCGACGCCTGCACCATTTCTCTGTTTCGTTTGATACAGTGCAGCAGCTTGATGTTCACATGAGTGTTGGTGGTTTATGGCTCTTGTTTGTGTTATTTCACAGATCAAGAGCTCTAAATGTGAGGCAGAGATCCAGGCTCTGAAGCTGAAGAGTTTGCTGTATCTGGAGCGCTACATGTACCTGATCCTCTTCAACACGTACCTGCACCTGGAGAAGAGAGACTCCTGGCAGCGCTCCTTCAGCGACTGGATGCTACAGGTGAGATCATTTACTGCAGTGTAAAACCACTGGCTGGAAACATGTGCTTTAGATCCCAACTGTGTCTCTGGAAAAGTTCATTTTAGCCCTATATAGTGAACAAAAACA
This sequence comes from Aspiorhynchus laticeps, assembly GCA_023376895.1. Classification (NCBI taxonomy): domain Eukaryota; kingdom Metazoa; phylum Chordata; class Actinopteri; order Cypriniformes; family Cyprinidae; genus Aspiorhynchus; species Aspiorhynchus laticeps. Next base: position 33,282,641 of record CM041809.1, read on the forward strand.
TCCTGACTTTCATAATCTCACGTCGGCGTAATAGTAACTAGTTAATTTTTTTCTTGCAAACAATACAGTACAAAAATGTGAATATGGTGATTTGTTCCCTTCATTATTTTGTTGCTTTATGAAAGCCTATGTTGCTAAATTCTGTGTTGATAAATAAGTGCATTTGCACCATCATTTCTGCTGAGTTCATCATCATGCAAAGCAGAAGTAAACTCTGCTGAAACTCTATTGCTGTTCTGCCCATATCACCAGAACTGAACAGATTCTGTTTTTTGGTGAGGTTTTTGATAATTTTATCTGTGTAATCACTACTGCAAAAAAACTCAATGACGTTACAGTTGCCTGATATTTAAGGTATATTTTTTGTTGGTGATATGCGATTAAACCACACGATTGTTGCATCAATTAGTGCTATTATTTTAGTTATTTTATTTTATTTCATATTTTTTTTTATTAAATGTTTATTTTTAATAATATTTAATAATAATAATTTTTATTTTTGTATTTATTTTTATATTTAGTTTGTTTGTGTGCAAAGATACACATGCATAATTTTATTTTATATTTTACTTTATGTAAAATGTATCATTTTATTTTTGTATTAATTTATTTTATATTTGTTATTTTGTTTACTTTATTTTATGTGTAATTTGATTTTATAATTTTTTATAAAATATTTTTTTTTATTTGATCAATTTATTTTTTTACTTTGTTTTATCATTTCATACATTATTATTATTTTATAATTATTCGTTTTTATGTTTTGTGTTTTTTAGTCATTTTATATTTAAATATATATTTTTAATTTATTAATGTTATATTAATTTAAATTCAATTTTATTTCATGTAGTTTTGTTCTGGTTTGGTTTCACAGCCACCCCTTGCCGTGTCATGTCTAGTGAGCGTTAAGACAGAATTTTTTTTTAACAGCGTCTCTTATTTAAATCTCAATTGCAAAAAAGTGTTATTTCAGAGCACATGCACATCCAAATTTGCATTAAATTGTGTAAACCGTTATCACCCAGCCATGTGTTCATCTCCCTTCAGCTTCACACTTGATTTCAAAAGTCCGTCACAAAGTAAAGTTAATGTCACTGTAACTCAGCAGCAGGAGTGCTGATTGAGAGAGATCTGAATCAGAGCTTTTCATGCGTTGTGTGCATTTGTCCAGCTGTTGTGTGAATGTTTCGCGGTGGACTCTCTTCTACCGTGTGAATTTGTGCTTGTCGAGCCGTAGCCATCGCTTCATTTGGACGCGGCCCCTGGAATTTACAAGCTTATTCTAGCATCACTGAGACCGTCTGTGTGTGTGTGTCTGTGTGTGTGTGTGTGTGTGTGTCTGTGTCTGTGTGTGTGTGTGTGTGTGTGTGTGTGTGTGTGTGTATATGTCCGTGTGTGTGTATGTCTGTGTCTCTGTGTGTGTCTCTGTGTGTGTGTCTGCGTGTGTGTCTGTCTGTGGGTCTGTGTGTGTGTGTGTGTGTGTGTGTGTGTGAGGCCAGCTGTGGCTCACGGTAAAGTCTGGAATTTATTGCCATTTCAAACAAATGAGTGTTTCCCCCCTGCGTGGATTATTGCTCTTTTTTTCCCTGATGCTTTTCCATTCTCTTCCAGTCCTGCACTTCAGCGGCCGATGAGGAATTGAAAGAACCAGTTCTTAAACTGAGTTTTGTTTAACCCTAACTGTGATGATGCCTCTATAAACTCTTGATCTGATGGTAAAAACATGTCCGGTTGAACTAAACTAACCTGGAAGAATCACAGATGAACTCATCAGTCAACATCATTGTCATGTTCCAAGCGAACATCCGTCCTGATTTCTCTCCTGACTCCGTGTCTAATCAATAATCACAGTCTGTTATTGGATTCTGGCTCCAAGCGTTGGCCCCATCACTGATGTGATGTATGACCCAGCATGTATGAAAGGAATATTCTGGGTTAAATACAGCTTAACTTCATCGACAAGCTGTAGATTAGCACAGGAAATCATTCGACTCGTCCCTCAGGAAACAGTTATTTTAATAAATAACACATCCGAAAGAATAGAATAACATGATTTAACACATTGTATGTTTCTAGCAGGTGCATTTTAGAAGAGTTGTGTTCATCTCTTCAATGCATTTGTTATCAAAAGTCTGGATGACTTCCAGATTTCTCCATCCAGAAAGAGTCGTGCTAAAATCACGAAGGCATTCTTCTGCGGCGTGTGTTTTCACAGGGATCGCTCCGATGCGTTTGTGTTTTTATAATGCAGGAATGTCTTCAATGCGGCTCATTCCACTTCAAAGATCCAGAGCCGAACGAACCCACAGCGCTTCGTTTCAAACCGCACCGACACAAGGGCTTTAAACACCATTTTATGGTTTTCTGTAATATTTAGATGAAAACTGAAAATATTCTGTAATATTTACATGAGTTGTTCACATTCTTGTACTTAGACATTACTCGTTTTGATGGCAACTTTCATAACGTTTGTTTATGATGATAGTAAAATCCATGACTACTTTAATTCACCTCTGTATGTTCTTGAAAAGTACAGAAGGTTAAGGTTTCCGTACTAAACTGACTCAATCAATTTTTTTTTTTTTTTTTTTTAATCTCATTTTTTATTTACAGTATATATTTAATTTAATTTATGTATTTTTAATTGAATTTAATTTATAATTGAATTGAATGGAAAACAAATCTTCTCAGATTATGTAATCCGTATGAAACATGCATACAGGCGCATCACTGCTGCGGAGATGACGAGTCAGTGTCGCCGACTTCATCTCTTAAACCGAAATTAAAGAAAGCACTAGTTTAATTAAAATGTTAATGCAGTCTCCTTACTGTTTTTCCCTGACACATTCATAATCATTACTTCTGCCGGTGCGCTGTGGCAAGCTTTATGCATGCGCTTGAGTGCTTATTAGGCAATGTAGGCAATTAAAGGCTCATAGTAATGATTTAAATGGTTTATTAATAAACTTGCGATTAGTCGACTAATGCTTAAAATTAATGACTACTATTCAACCAGAAAAATCATTAGTCGAGTGCAGCCCAAGAATTTAATTTAATTTAATTTTAACTGATCTTCTAAGGTGGTCTCTTCCGGGTTGGTTGTGGAGGGATTGAAATAAAAAAAAATTAAATGTATGTATATGCTATATATATAATTTTATCAAGTCAATTTATATAATAAAAATATGTGAAGAACCAAAATGATCTAAACCACTGAATTATCCATTCAGATCCTGTCCAAAGTGACTTATAAACGGTCAGCCTCTCAATATGAGTTACTAATGTGAAGGAGAATGGCATTAGAGGAGCTGAAGTAACGTGTCTGAGGACTGAGAGCCTCTCGAGTCCACATGAAAAGCTCTTGTTATCAGTCAGAGCTCAGGAGTCGAGAGCCGTCAGCGCTGGAATGAGACTTCATTAGGTCTTATCGCTGCGCCACACATTGGCTCTTATCTGAAGAACTGAAGGAAGCAAATAGTCTGAGAAGATCCACTCCACACTTACTCACTGAACGTCATGGGCGTTTACAGTCTCTCTGGCTATATAAAAAAACCTGAAATCATTGGCACTGACTAGAAATAGAATCAAATCACTTCATAAAGTAAATTGAATAAATAATACATAAAAAAAAAAAAATATAGCTTTTATCAATATATTGGATTGGTTTTTATTTTCATTTTTCAAGTTTTATTAATTTTATTGTGTTTTTGTCATTTGTATGTCTATATAATTTTTATTTTTCTAATTTTTATGTCTTTTACATTTTTTACTACATTTTATTTCCATTTTAGTTATGTTGTGCATCAATTTAAACTGAATGAAACTGAAAAGTGTTATCTTGGCATCTAGCTTAAAATAGTGGTAACACTTCACTTAAAGCCGTTACTGTATATATAATGAATTATAAAAGTATTTTAATGCATTAATTATGCCCTGTAATGCACCTTGTAATGCATTGTGTGATCTCATGAATAATTGTAAACACTATCTATTCATTGTTATACTTTTAGAAAGTAAAATCCATTAAAATACAACAACTATTATAATGCATTTTAACTTTGTTGACTATTTATGAAAAGATATAATGCATTGCAATGTAGCTTTATTATGCATTATTTCAAACTTTCAAACAAGGCTTTGTCAAGCTAACATTAAAGTTTGTTTACAAACTTTACTCCTCTAGTTCACTCTATAACACAAGTTCAGTCAGTTCCTTTGTGAAATGCATTGATAATCCAGATGTGTTAGTTCTGTAAATGTGAGTCACGTTCATCACTCTGCTGTGAGTGTTCTGTTGACCGGGTCATCAGTCAGCCGGGGTCAAAGGTCAGTGCTCTGACCTCTCTCTCTGTTATACAACACAAGCCAGAACATTCGGAGGGTGTTTGAGGTCTCAGAGGTCGATATACCGTAGTACAGATCTCTGTTTATACTGTATGTGTGCTTCGATTTACCCATCAGCGACAAATGATGCTTTCTCTGTTATGAAAAAGAAACGGCAGTCAGGATGAGTTGACTTTAAAGGGATAGTTCACCCCAAAAATTAAACTCATCATTTATTTCAAAGCTGTATGACGCATTTTTCCTTTTTTGGATTGTTTTGGGTAACCATTCCTTTAAGGTCATGTGATCAGCGTTTGAGGTGATATTGTGTGTGTCTGCAGACGGTGTGTTTGACAGGAGATTTACAGCCGCTAATATCGTGTGTTTGTCAGGATTTCTCTGGCTAAAGAGCAGCAGAGGGTGACTGATGGTGTTCTGCTCTCATAACATCTGCGATGTCTCTGCTTTAACTGCGGCTCTGTGTTTGTCTGCACTCGTTCCTCATTGTGTCCAGTGTTTGTTATTTTTATAGCTGCCGGTGGGAGTCGATACAGATCCCGTTCACACCTGACGCAGGGAATCATGGGTACCTCGAGTGTTTAATACCTGAACTCTCATTGATGATTCTGTTTCTCTCAAATCAAGATGCTCCAGAAGACAACACAAGATATGCAGCTAGAAGAGGAAAGTTTGTCAGAAGCATTTATATGTTTGTGTATATCACATTACTAAGCTATTGCCAGTGTTGGGGAAAGTTACTCCATAAAAAAAGTAACTAATTGGGTTACTTAGTTATTTTTTATGCAAAGTAATGCATTGTTACTTTTGCGTTACTTTTTGCTAGACTGGGCTTGCTTATTTGTTTTTAATAACAAATAACCGAAAAGTGATATTTTTGGCTAGAGTAAAGGCCATTTCACACCAACATTGAAGTTAATAAGCCTCAGGCTGAAGGAAGTGCCTCTGCACTTACTCCCAATTTCTCACAGCACAGGGACAGGAGAGCTGTCAGTCAATAAATGGGAAAACTGACTGATAGACAGACAGATGGCTAAAGACATATGGATAGAAAGACATTAATATAGATAGACACCGATATATACTTAGATGGATACATATATATTTGTCCCATAACTCTCAGGATCTTTTAAGAAATGTAAAATGACTGTCTTACTGCGTCCAGCCTCGGCAGCGATGGTGCGTTGCGAGAGCACTTGCTTGTGCGGCTCAACAATCCTGCCACGTTCAAAGACAGAAAGACTCTGCCATCAGGAGGGACAGGGTGACTGCCTGAAGGACAATGACATGAAAGACATATTTTTGCACAGATTTGAACTTTTTAAGGCCATGGTCTTAAACTTTTGATAAGCTGATGATGAATAGCCTGTTTGAGTTTAAATGCAGTTTTCAATAAATTGCCTATTATCTATTTTTTGTCTCTTGCTCCTGTTTCTTCTTTTGGCATTTTGAAGCAGTATTTACAACCTGGTTACGATCCACCAGCGTGAAAGATTTAAGATTTTGTTCAGGAGTATATATATATATATATATATATATATATATATATATATATATATATATATATATAGACTGACATACAGATAGATGGATTGATAGATAGATATATAGTTGGACAGACAGATATATAATCAGACAGACAGATAGATATAGATGGATAGGTGGATATATTGTTAGTTAGTTAGATTCACTGACGGATATATAGTTTGGCAGATCGATAGACAGACGGAGGGATGGATAGATGGATGGATAGACAGATTCTGTGTGGGTTGTGATCTTGTAGTGCTGGTTTTTGTGCACTTCTCAGTCTGTGGTCTTGGCTGGTTTCAGCTGGTTTTACTGCTCGGTTTGGGCTGCTTGTGTCAACAGAGCCAAAGTAAACCCGGCCGGCTGTGCTTATTTATATTGTGTGTTCTTGTGTTCACCCCGTCATGACCAGATGTCACCAGTTCACCGGCTCAAACCGTGCCTAGGGGCCTCTCAGGAGCCAAGAACCGGTCGGGCACCGCTACAGATTCCTGAGTCAGAATACGGACTGAACTGGCCACGTCTCACAGAAAGACCGAAGTCAGAATGAAGCACAATCCTGAACTTTGATGAACGTTCTCTCATTTGTTTCTTTCTCTGTGTGTTTTGTGTTCAGGTGGCGGCTCAGGCTGGAGTTTATGAACTGTTGAATCAGTTGGGCTTCTCTGAGTTTGAGGACCTGAGAGACTCAACCCTCTGTCGTCTCCGTCACCGCTGGCAACAGCAGAACCGCCACGGGCTTCCGTTCAGAGGAGAATTCATCTGAGAAACGCCAGTGGAATCCACAGTACTCTTGTTCATTTGCAGGATGTCCACCTGTTTTTGACCAATAGTTGAAGTGTGAAGGACTAGATCTTAAACTCACTGTGAGGAACATTAATGAGAACACAAGATGATGACGATGTTGCATGAATATTCATGAGCTCTCACCTGTGGATGCTCGTTTGTTAATGTCATTTGTGGTTATTTTCTCTTTCCGTGCAGGTCTCTTACATCTATAATTAACCTATTTTTTAATTTAACAGGCCTCTTTTTATGTCACATTTAGCTTAGGTGATTATTTGACGTGCGTTTGCTTGTATAGTTTATTCACTCTGTTCTTTTTTAACATTTGAAGGCTACAGGAACTGTGATGTTTGTTTTATACATGAGCGTTTTTCATGATGAAGACTTTCATAATGGCAGTCTCCATTAAAAATCTTTTGTAACAGGAATGTGTTCATTTATTGACTGCTGAATCTGTGACTTTTTTTAATAGGAGCTTGAAGGAAAAAATTGTATTACTAAAATAAACATTAACTGAAATACAATATAGCTATTCAGCCAGATGTAAAGACAATTTAAAAAATATATATTTTTAAAAAATAATAAAAAATTGTGTGTACACATTTAAAATAAATAATAAAAATGACAAAAACAGTTAAATTAAAAAAAAAAAAAAAAAAAAAAATATCATGCAAAATATCAACAAAAGCTATAAGATATAATAGTATAGCAATAATAATAATTAAAAAACAAGACTAGTATGCCATTCCAGATATATCCATTCTCACTTTGTTCATATCAAATTATGCCTTTATCTTCGATCATTCTACATCTTTCTGTTCATTGCTGCTCTATTTTTAGAGAAAAAAGGAAAAATGAAGTTTATTATTCATGTAACTTGAGTAAAGAAGTGTAGTTAGAAGCAGGAAGCATCTATACTAGTCTGCACATGCATCAATCTGGGTCTTTGCACATAAACAACTATAACATATTCCTAGAAGCGTTTGGCATCTGGAGTCGTTCTGCTGTATTCTGGGAGGTACGGAGGAGGACATGCTTTGCATCATGGGTAGGATTAGACTCTCATTAGAGGGGCTTCAGAGGCTTGTGGTTTTTAATTGTCCGTGGAAAAGTGGAAGAGACGATCCGAGCGGTCCTGGCCTGAAAGGGGGGTATTTTCTGTGATGTCATCGTGTGGTTGAACTTGGATTCTGCGCAGAGACAAAACACATGTGGCTCGAAGAGAAATACACTTCAGCAAAACACAAAGATAACATGCTGAAATATAAATGACTGTATCAATGCACTGGTGAATTTCCCAAGTCAATCCTCACCCAGTACTAGTGATAAATAATAAAGCAATGAAGTATCATTGCATCAGTGTCTCATCAATAGGTGCTCTGCAGTGAACGGGTGCCGTCAGAATGAGCGTCCAAACATCTGATAAAAACATCACAATAATCCACACCACTCCAGTCCATCAGTTAACATCTGGAGAAGACAAAAACTTAAACAAATCCATCAAGATGTTTTTAACTAAAATCTGAGTCTATAATAACGCTTCCTCCAGTGAAAAAGTCCATTTCTTGTTGTCTCTCACATCAAAATCCAGCCACATATTTGTTTAGAGCTGTTTTGTCTTGTAAACGCTGCTTGATCTGATGCAGATTTCACTCCTGATTCAGACCAGAACACTTTTTCACTGGAGGAAGCGTTATTATGGATTATGGACTCGTATTTTAGTTAAAAACGTCTTGATGCTGGATTTGTTTCAGCTTTTGTCTTCTCAAGATGTTAACCGATGGACTGGAGTGGTGTGGATTATTGTGATGTTTTTATCAGCTGTTTGGACTCTCATTCTGACGGCACCCATTCACTGCAGAGGATTCATTGCTGAGACATTTCTTCAAATCTGATAAAGAAACAAACTCATCTACATCTTGGATGGCCTGAGGGTGAGCACATTTTCAGAAAATATTTAGTTTTGGGGAAACTATTCCATTAATAAAATATAGTCAAATGTAGTTTTCACCTGCTGGATCATAAAACAGGAGAAAAATCCCACATATGCATCAAAGGAGGGCAGAAGATCACAGAGACTCCTCACTTAAGATAATACAAGAAACAACCTGGCAACCACACAACATCATGGCAGGAAAGCACCACTTTCTTCAGTAACTTCTCAAGTTCATGCTCAAGTTTATTTTGTGCATGCTTCTCCTGCTGTCTCAGAGACAAATGTGATTTCTCAAGACGCCTGATATCTGCCTGGTAGTAGCAACATTTCTTGCATGCTATTAAAAGTATTGCTTACAGTAACTCGCTGACATAAAGGATGTGATTTTTTGTCCTGTGGTTTCAGAGGAAGTCCTGCTGCCATGCAAACATGAGACTAATGTCTGTGAGACGTGCCGGCGGGTTCTGCTGCAGCTTTGGGGTTTGTAAATATTTGCTGATACACATAAAGTCATGTAAACATGTTTAGAGCGGTTTAGATGAGGATGTGCTGATTCAGCCAATGACAAAACACCTTCTCAGCGATCGTGGTGATCTAGATCAACGCTTCTCAACTGGTGAAGAGCAGAACAATGCAAATGATTCAGTCCATTAAACCATGTAATCGTGTAGTTAGAACAGCTAAATAAACACTTTTAAAAAGGGAGAAAAAACACTGTTTTGTTGCTAGTGTCAAAGGTTGTATCAAACTCTATAGTTTTGTTTTGCACAATCATTTTGGAATTGCTTTAAGTCCTGAAGCCAGATGAGAACTGCTTTATAAAATCATATCTATCTATCTATCTATCTATCTATCTATCTATCTATCTATCTATCTATCTATCTATCTATCTTCTGGGTTAAACAACCCAGTGCTGGGTGAAATATGGACAAACTCAGCGACTGGGTTGTTTTGACCCAGCGGTTGGTTTAATTGATTATCCCAACCTTCTCGGTAGTTTTATTTTTAACTATTGTTTAAAAATGACTATAAATTGGCTGTCATAAAATAAACCCAAAATAGGTTGTAAATTAAAAATCAGACACATAATTCCTAGAGGAATCAGCAATGATAAAAAAGTGAACATTTATCAATAAGCAATTTAAATAAAAAAGTTTATTATTTAATTATTATTTATTAATAAATGTTCATTTATTGAACATACTAATCATTTCCAACCTATTTTGGGTTAATTTTAAGCTAGAAATATAGTAATTTTTAAGCAATACTTGGGTTGAATAAAACTACCCAGAAGGCTGTGTTTAAACATTTAACCCAAGACCTGGATCAGTCCATATTTCCCCCAGCGCTGGGTTGTTTTTAACCCAGCATTTTTAGGATATATATATATATATATATATACAGGTGCATCTCAATAAATTAGAATGTCGTGAAAAAGTTCATTTTTCTTGTAACTTATTTCAAAAAGTGAAACTTTCATATATTTTAGATTCATTGCATGTAAAGTAAAACATTTCAAAAGTTTTTTTTGTTTTAATTTTGATGATTAGAGCTTACAGCTCATGAAAGTCAAAAATCAGTATCTCAAAATATTAGAATATTTACATTTGAGTTTCAATAAATGACCATCCATACAGTATAAATTCTGGGTATCTCTTGTTCTTTGAAACCACAATAATGGAGAAGACTGCTGAGTTGGCAATGATCCAGAAGACGAACATTGATGCCCTCCACAAAGAGGGTAAGTCACAGAGGGTCATTACTGAAAGGTGTGACTGTTTACAGAGTGCTGTATCAAAGCATATTAAATGCAAAGTTGACTGGAAGGAAGAATTTGGGTACGAAAAGGTGCACAAGCAACAGGGATGACCGCAAGCTTGAGAATACAGTCAAGCAAAGCTGATTCAAACACTTGGGAGAGCTTCACAAGGAGTGGACTGAAGCTGGAGTCAGTGCATCAAGAGTCACCACGCTCAGACGTCTTCAGGAAAAGGGCTACCAAGCCACTTCTGAACCAGAGACAACATCAGAAGCGTCTTACCTGGGCTGTGGAGAAAAATAACTGGACTGTTGCTCAGTGGTCCAAAGTCCTCTTTTCAGATGAAAGTAAATTTTGCATTTCCTTTGGAAATCAAGGTCCCAGAGTCTGGAGGAAGATTGGAGAGGCACAGAATCCATGTTGCTTGAAGTCCAGTGTGAAGTTTCCACAGTCAGTGATGATTTGGGCTGCCATGTCATCTGCTGGTGTTGGTCCACTGTGTTTTCTGAAGTCCACAGTCAACGCAGCCATCTACCAGGAAATTTTAGAGCACTTCATGCTTCCTTCTGCTGACAAGCTCTATGGAGATGCTGATTTAATTTTCCAGCAGGTCTTGGCACCTGCCCACACTGCCCACACAAAGGTACCAAAAGTTGGTTAAATGACCATGGTGTTACTGTGCTTGATTGGCCAGCAAACTCACCAGACCTGATTCTCTATGGGGTATTGTCAAGAGGAAGATGAGAAACACCAGACCCAACAATGCAGATGAGCTGAAGGCCACTGTCAAAGAAACCTGGGCTTCCATACCACCTCAGCAGTGCCACAAACTGATCACCTCCATGCCACTCCGAATTGAGGTAGTAATTAAAGCAAAAGGAGCCCCTACCAAGTATTGAGTACATATACAGTAAATTAACATACTTTCCAGAAGGCCAACAATTCACTAAAAATGTTTTTTTTTATTGGTCTTATGAAGTATTCTAATTTGTTGAGATAGTGAATTAGTGGGTTTTTGTTAAATGTGAGCCTAAATCATCACAATTAAAAGAACCAAAGACTTAAACTACTTCAGTCTGTGTGCATTGAATTTATTTAATACACGAGTTTCACAATTTGAGTTGAATTACTGAAATAAATGAACTTTTCCACGACATTCTAATTTATTGAGATGCACCTGTATATATGTATAAACTCAATTCAAAAATGTGTATTAGTGCTGATTCCTCTGTAAGTTTCCCATCCTGCACATGGATGAACTTCATCTGAGGAGCTCAGGAGGAAAACACATCCCTCCTTCACCTCCACACACTTTGAAACACTGATACTCCAGATCTCTGCTCGCTCTCAGGCTTATCCGCAGGTACGGAAGCTGTTCAGGGTTTTATCACATCGTGAGCCTCTTAGATTAATGAAAATGAAACCAGAGAGCAGCAGATTAAAGAGTTTCGGTGCCAGACGAATGTCTGACTGAAGTTCAGCAGGAGCAGCAACCTGTTTCTCTCTTCCACTTGAATTGGGACGGCAAATGTCACGTTCACACCAAGAACGATAAGCATTAAAGTCCGTTCATACAATCAAATAAAAAATTATTCGGACAACAGATATAATTATTTTTATTTTTTTTTTACTAGTGGGTGCAGGACACTATAGTTTACATGTACATTTATGCATTTAGCAGACGCTTTTATCCAAAGCGACTTACATTGCATTCAAGTTACAGTTTTTACATTTTATCAGTTCTTGTCATATTTTATTACCATTTTCTAAATTATAGCGAATAAACTGTGATATAATGTGAGAAATGTTGAAGGTGTCTGAATAAATTTTGATGTGACTGTATTTACCATTCCTCTGTAAGATTTCGTGCGTGAATTCCATATCAATAGGAATCGGCGCGATCGGGAGTTTCACATGAGCGCAAAAAAATTTGCTCAATTCAAATCCGTCATTTGCCTCGCCATACAACAGAAAGCAAGTGACTTCTATGTGCATTGTGCTTCATACACCACTACACTATTACCGATGGAAAAATCTTTTTTTTTTTTTGTATATCAATAGATTTTCTGTTTGTATTTTGTGTGCTATTTATACACAGATGTTTAATTTGGTGTGCATATAATACACATGTGTTTGACATGCATATAATTCACAGTTTTTGCATGCACATCCACACCCCTAATCCTACCCACTGCGTATCATATGCATGCCAAAGTCAATTTCTGCGTATAAATAGTTCAACAAATATAAACAGAAAATCGTGTTATTGATACACACTTTCATGAGATCGGGTTGTAAATTTCGCTCCTTAATGATAACAATATTTGTGTTCACACAACGTTCTGTTTATGCTAAGCTTGTGCTGCAGTTTTGTTGCCTGCTGCCTTAAATTCTCGCGCTCTTTTAAGTTGGGTGGATTCTGATTGGCTGTCGATGTTTTTATTGTTAATCATCTAGACAAAAATTGCTCTGAAAAAGCAATTCCAACGATATCATTCCACTTTGCCGTTATTGTTGTAATGGTGGGAACTCTGCTATTCTCATAGAATTAGAACAGTTTATTAAATGTTCCTTGTACTCTAAAGTTGGATGGATTCTGATTGGATGTTGATGTTTTTATCGTTATCATCTAGAAAAAAGAAATTGCTCTGAAAAAGTGATTCCAACGATATCGTTCCACATTATGTTGTAATAGTGTGGACTCTGCACAGAAGTGTTAAGTTTTCATTAGCAAACTACTATATTCTCATAGAATTAGAACAGTTTAATAATTAAAACTTTGTAGTTATTGTCGGTGGTGTAAACAGGCTGTTAGACCAATGTTTTGCTATTGAATAGTTCAGCTAAAAATTCAAATGTAATCACCCTCATGTCATTGTTTTTTGGGTGAACTCTTCCTGAAAGTAAGGATGCAATGAAACATCAGTGTTCCTCTATCACAGTCATTTTGTTGTTACATTTATATATGTATAGCCTATATATCAATGTCTTGCTGAGAGGCTGATCTCCAGACTTTTATCCTTCTAATAACTAACGTGTTCCTCTTATATGTTCCAGGAAGGAGTAACTGTGCAGTAGTGCCTCCGTTGAGAGTGCAGCCGACTGTATCTGACTGTATCTGACTGCATCTGACTGTATCTCACTGCATCTGACTGTATCTGACTGCATCTGACTGCATCTCACTGCATCTCATTGCATCTGACTGTATCTGACTGCATCTGACTGTATCTGACTGCATCTGACTGCATCTGACTGTATCTGACTGTATCTGACTGCATCTGACTGTATCTGCATCTGACTGTATCTGACTGCATCTGCATCTGACTGTATCTGACTGCATCTGACTGTATCTGCATCTGACTGCATCTGACTGTATCTGACTGCATCTGCATCTGACTGTATCTGACTGCATCTGACTGCATCTGAGTACATCTGACTGTATCTGAACTGACTGTATCTGCATCTGACTGCATCTCACTGCATCTGACTGTATCTGACTGCATCTGACTACATCTGACTGTATCTGACTGCATCTCACTGCATCTCACTGCATCTGACTGCACCTGAGTGCACCTGACTGCATCTGACTGCATCTGACTGCATCTCACTGCATCTGACTGCATCTGACTGCATCTGACTGTATCTGACTGCATCTGACTGTATCTGCATCTGACTGTATCTGACTGCATCTGACTGTATCTGACCGCATCTGCATCTGACTGTATCTGACTGCATCTGACTGCATCTGACTGTATCTGACTGCATCTGACTGCATCTGACTGTATCTGACTGTATCTGACTGCATCTGACTGTATCTGACTGCATCTGCATCTGACTGTATCTGACTGCATCTGACTGCATCTGACTGCATCTGACTGTATCTGACTGCATCTGACTACATCTGACTGTATCTGAACTGACTGTATCTGCATCTGACTGCATCTGACTGCATCTGACTGCATCTGCATCTGACTGTATCTGACTGCATCTGCATCAGACTGTATCTGACTGTATCTGACTGCATCTGACTGTATCTGACTGTATCTGACTGCATCTGACTGCATCTGACTACATCTGACTGTATCTGACTGTATCTGACTGCATCTGACTACATCTGACTGTATCTGAACTGACTGTATCTGCATCTGACTGCATCTGACTGCATCTCACTGCATCTCACTGCATCTGACTGTATCTGACTGCATCTGACTGCATCTGACTGTATCTGACTGCATCTGACTGTATCTGACTGCATCTGCATCTGACTGTATCTGACTGCATCTGACTGTATCTGACTGCATCTGACTGCATCTGACTGTATCTGACTGCATCTGCATCTGACTGTATCTGACTGCATCTGACTGCATCTGAGTACATCTGACTGTATCTGAACTGACTGTATCTGCATCTGACTGCATCTCACTGCATCTGACTGTATCTGACTGCATCTGACTACATCTGACTGTATCTGACTGCATCTCACTGCATCTCACTGCATCTGACTGCACCTGAGTGCACCTGACTGCATCTGACTGCATCTGACTGCATCTCACTGCATCTGACTGCATCTGACTGCATCTGACTGTATCTGACTGCATCTGACTGTATCTGCATCTGACTGTATCTGACTGCATCTGACTGTATCTGACCGCATCTGCATCTGACTGTATCTGACTGCATCTGACTGCATCTGACTGTATCTGACTGTATCTGACTGCATCTGACTGTATCTGACTGCATCTGCATCTGACTGTATCTGACTGCATCTGACTGCATCTGACTGCATCTGACTGTATCTGACTGCATCTGACTACATCTGACTGTATCTGAACTGACTGTATCTGCATCTGACTGCATCTGACTGCATCTGACTGCATCTGCATCTGACTGTATCTGACTGCATCTGCATCAGACTGTATCTGACTGTATCTGACTGCATCTGACTGTATCTGACTGTATCTGACTGCATCTGACTGCATCTGACTACATCTGACTGTATCTGACTGTATCTGACTGCATCTGACTGCATCTGACTACATCTGACTGTATCTGAACTGACTGTATCTGCATCTGACTGCATCTGACTGCATCTCACTGCATCTCACTGCATCTGACTGTATCTGACTGCATCTGACTGCATCTGACTGTATCTGACTGCATCTGACTGTATCTGACTGCATCTGCATCTGACTGTATCTGACTGCATCTGACTGTATCTGACTGCATCTGACTACATCTGACTGTATCTGACTGTATCTGACTGCATCTGATTACATCTGACTGTATCTGCATCTGACTGCATCTGACTGCATCTCATTGCATCTGACTGTATCTGAACTGACTGTATCTGCATCTGACTGCATCTCACTGTATCTGACTGCATCTGACTGTATCTGACTGCACCTGACTGCATCTCACTGCATCTGACTGCATCTGACTACATCTGACTGTATCTGAACTGACTGTATCTGCATCTGACTGCATCTGACTGCATCTCACTGCATCTACTGCATCTGACTGTATCTGACTGCATCTGACTGCATCTGACTGTATCTGACTGCATCTGACTGTATCTGACTGCATCTGCATCTGACTGTATCTGACTGCATCTGCATCTGACTGTATCTGACTGCATCTGACTGTATCTGACTGCATCTGACTGTATCTGACTGCATCTGACTGCATCTGACTGTATCTGACTGTATCTGACTGCATCTGATTACATCTGACTGTATCTGCATCTGACTGCATCTGACTGCATCTCACTGCATCTGACTGTATCTGACTGCATCTGACTGTATCTGACTGCATCTGCATCTGACTGTATCTGACTGCATCTGCATCTGACTATATCTGACTGCATCTGACTGTATCTGACTGCATCTGACTGTATCTGACTGCATCTGCATCTGACTGTATCTGACTGCATCTGACTGCATCTGACTGTATCTGACTGCATCTGACTACATCTGACTGTATCTGGCTGTATCTGACTGCATCTGATTACATCTGACTGTATCTGAAATGACTGTATCTGCATCTGACTGCATCTGACTGCATCTGACTGCATCTGACTGCACCTGACTGTATCTGACTGCATCTGACTGCATCTGACTGTATCTGACTGCATCTGACTGTATCTGACTGTATCTGACTGCATCTGACTGTATCTGATCTGACTGCATCTGACTGTATCTGACTGCATCTGACTGTATCTGATCTGACTGCATCTGACTGTATCTGACTGTATCTGACTGTATCTGATCTGACTGCATCTGACTGTATCTGACTGTATCTGACTGTATCTGATCTGACTGTATCTGACTGTATCTGACTGCATCTGACTGTATCTGATCTGACTGCATCTGACTGTATCTGACTGCATCTGACTGTATCTGATCTGACTGCATCTGACTGCATCTCACTGCATCTGACTGCATCTGACTGCACCTGACTGTATCTGACTGCATCTGACTGCATCTGACTGTATCTGACTGCATCTGACTGTATCTGACTGTATCTGACTGCATCTGACTGTATCTGATCTGACTGCATCTGACTGTATCTGACTGCATCTGACTGCATCTGACTGTATCTGATCTGACTGCATCTGACTGTATCTGACTGTATCTGACTGCATCTGACTGCATCTGACTGTATCTGATCTGACTGCATCTGACTGTATCTGACTGCATCTGACTGTATCTGACTGTATCTGACTGCATCTGCAGACAAGCTCTTCTGAGAGAGCCGCTGTGGACGATACGGAGGCCGGCTCTTTGAAATACCTTCCAGATCCTCTGAGATCCTCTCGGAGCTGAAACCGGAGCCGGAGTTTCAGAGAGACGTGAAGAAGAGGCCAAACAAAGAGCTGCATTGAGAGGTGAGCTTCCCCTCACAGACGACGATGACTAAACCTTCTGCGCTGCTAATTAAAGCTTCAGCTGTCTCTCTTTGACATCATTGACATTAGAGAACCATATTCATCCAGTACAACACAGATCATCTCTGGCTTTAATTTATCACACTATAAAAATACTTTATAGGTTATGTAGAAACACGGCGGCTCACTTACAGTACCGGTGATCTGCCACTTATTGGTGAAACTTCAAATAACTAACTTAAAAGGTCTGTGTCACTTAATTTACATAGTTATGTCATTTTCAGGTTGTGACTAACTCTTTATAATTAACTTGAACTTACATTATTTGATAGATTTAGCTGCACATAGTATAATAAAAATAGAATGTATAATAAATTATTTTTAATATAATTAAAATAAAAAATACATTTATTAAAAATGTCATTAAAAATATTCATAAAGCTATTGAGCTATGGTTCATCCATGTTTATAGTTTACACATATCAGAACTAAAATCAGGATTAATAAATAATATTTGATCATCATGTATTGTATGTCTTTTACTAATGGTGCTGTAATTTGGTTTACATTTTGTATATTTATACTGATATGCATTAATGTGCATTTTAAATAAACAAATAAATGTGATATTTTTAATATATTGAATATAAGTTTGTATTAATCTTAGTTACTTTAATTAATTTATTATTATTATTATTATTGTTGTTAATAATAATAAAAACAATAATAATAAAGTAACCATTTTAATTAAACCACAGTTAAATTAAGCTTAGTTAAGTTGTAGTACTTGTTGAAAAAACATATTAACTACAAGATTAACCCTGGTTTTACTACAGTAACAGTTTATCTATGTTTTTTACACATATCAAAAATATAATATCAGCTGGTTTGCATGTACCTATAATTAGTAATTACCAAGATTAAAATGCTTGCTTTTATGGAAAATTGTGTAAATATGTTTCTGTTCTATTCTTTAATCTTTCTGAGGTCACATTTAAGAGAGTGAAAACATACTTATAGACTTAAGTATTTCTGTTGGGGTGACTGATTACTAATTTAATAATTGGCCACTGAAAACTCATGTTTGTTGATGCCAAATCTGAATATTGGGTGAATATTGAATAACTTTTTCTATCCTCATTGATAAAATGATACAAATCAGTTTCATAATAACAACATTTCGAAATACGATTAAAATGAACTTCAAGTAATATTGAAATTATTATTGATAGAATTTAATTATCTGCTAAAAGTCTGTTACATATTCATATTTTACCATTACAGAGTTCAAGAGGTTCAGAACCTGCAGACGTACCTGAACAACAAATGTGGAGATGAATGATAATAACAGAGAAAACATCACTTCTCTGCTTCTCAAGCACTGTTTTATACACATTCATGTGTAAAATATCCCACAAGAGACGGTGAGCTGAGGGATACCTGGTGCTTTAATGAAGGACCGTGTGTGTGAGAGATTCTCTCATCATGCACCAGTCAAACTGATGAAAAATACAAAATTAAAACCTATTAAAAGGTTTCATTAGTGACTAATACTGAGTTCATAAAGACAATAAAACACATTCACTGAAAGATCAACCGAGACTGAGAGAGAAAAGAAAGATTTCTCAAAGCAAACACGATGCTGTCTCAAAGCGATGTTCAGTCAGAATCATTTACTCGTCTGCTTTGCAGCACAAAAGAAGAAAATGAATGGCATCCAATGTTGTTTTGGGTCCCGCTGACTTTATATCAGAAAACAGTTGAAACCTGTGTTTGGGTGAAATATCCCTTTAACAAAGCTCTGTTTGAAAGTTGAAGCGAGTTTAAGAATCGATGAAATGTGAAGGTTGTCCAGGCCTGTTGTCCTCTGAGTGATTGATAGATAAAGCTCAGCTCAGCTCAGCAGCATAAAGAGCTTTTATCATCCACTGTGGGACAATTGTGTGAAATAAGGCTTTTAACTATCATTATTCTATGATTAATGATTGATTAATGCTCAGCATGCTGCGCTCTGAAATCTGTCATTATATGATCATATGTGATCTTTTGTTCTGTAAATGTTATTCCCTGCTGTTATTTTCTCGTTATATTGGCTTCATACTGTGACTAATAAATGCCAACGTGTTGCTAATCTTGTAAATGTACTTCAGAATGATGGCAGGAAACTATTTATGCTGCTTATTGACAGTGGACGGTCAGATTTCTAATACAAAGAATGGTGGAAATGTCTTTTTTTAGATTTTTAAATTGTTTGTGGCATTTGAGCGGGTTGCGTGTCAACTTCAGGCTCAACCAATGGCATGAGTTTGGGGCGGGACTATGTGTTTAACCGGCCAATGACAGACGGGGGGAGTGTTTGGGGAGATCGGTTTGAAAACAGTCATAATATTTGCTATTTTATTTGTTGATGACACACTGAACCAGACGAAGGCTGGACGTTTGCTCATGTCTGAGCTCATCTGAAAGCCTGAATCACAGTAAACTCATGTGGGACAAATGAGCATCATTTACACTGTCATGAAGCAGAATCACATCTGTTGTGTTTTACTTTATCCCTAAAGCCTCGCATATGAAATCATAAAATCAGTTTTTTTTTTTATTGAATATTTAGACAAAATATTGCATATGTATTTTTTGTTGAGTATCATATTTGACCCATTAGGCTTATATAGTGAGAATATGAAGCTCGATTTTATTCAGAGCCTCAAACTGAGCAAAAATTTGCAATTTTCTGTAGATGCTGATATTTATATGATGAAATTCTGATGCTTGTGATCCAATCATTGAGATCTTTATAACCGTGCAGCAGATACTGACATAAAGTGATATAAATATCAGTCATTGCTCTATATCTCCAATAATTTGTCTTAGTAAAATGAGATTGAAATGATCCAAACATATAATGCAATGCAATCCAATGCTGATTGAGAGATGAAGAAATAAAGGCTCCTCAGAAGATGTGAGATGAAGATCATTCCTCCGCTGAGGAACAGTGAAAGTAAAGCTTCTGGAAACAAACGCTCCTCAAAAGATCCTGATGATCAGATTTGAGACGCTCTGATTTTTCTAAAAAATGATTGATGAAGAATCAAGTAAAGCTGAGCTGCTTCAGTCTAGGAGATATTACTACAGTTATTCTAATAAGAATCAGTGAAGAAAGACACGTGAAGCAGCAGCTGAAGCTGGACGTTTGTACATTAAGTACGCACACATTAAGTATCATAAGTACCCTTATAAACACCATAAAGTATCATTAGATTTGTAGTGCTACTGATCTGGTGCTTTGCAGTATGAATTTTTGCATGCAAAAGAGCAGAAAGAAAATAGCATGAGATGGGAATGACGTGAAGGTCAGTAAATGATGATAAAATGTTAATTTTGGCTGAACTATTCCTTTAATGAATGACTAACATAAAACCAAGCGATGAAGCTTTCTGGACTGTTTATGCTGGACTAAACGAGCATTATAAAAGGTTGCAAGTGACTCAGTACAGCTGGAACAAGATGGTTCTGTCTCCCTGTTGTACTTGAGTGCTTTAACAAGACCGGTTCACATCTGAGTCACACCTGCATCACGCTACAAACCTCCAGGATCTGCCTCACGAGGCCTGGGATGATTGTCACTTATCAGCCAATAGCGTGAGATCAGGGGATTTTTTCTATGTCATCTCTCTTCTGGGGAGCTTCTGGTCATCAGAAAAACTTGAGTATGTGGGAAACAGCTGACTGAAAGAAGAGCTCTAACAAGTGGATGAGAGAGCTGCTGGATCGTTCTTGAGAATTGACTGATTTGTGATTTCTGATGGTAACCGTCAGTTGGCCTTGCTCTTGAAGATTGTGACTTTGAAGTTCCTGGAAGGAGTTTATCATTCATGCTGATGTTTTGGTCTGTCACTAATCACAGTCTGTCCTGCAGCTCTGCTAATGAATTCAAAAACATGCAAATTGGCAGCAATGGTGCACGTGATTCCTCGTCCAGTAGGGGGAGCTGCACTTCAAATAGATTTGAAACTATTTCTGGTCCCACATTCATACTGTAAATGTAAATTTAATTAATTACACCAGTTTTTCTCCCCCAAAAAGTAAGCTAAGCTATATTTCTCACATATGCATTCAATCAATGTGCTAACGTAATTCTGCAATCAAATTTTGCAAACGTTTTTTTTATTATCTTATATATATATATATATATATATATATATATATATATATATATATATATATATGTTATAATAATATTTGGATTAACTGTCATACAGTAAAAAAAAACTCGATTTTAATTTAATTTTTTAAAATATTTTCTATTTTTTTTTCCAAACAAAAAAACAGACAAAAAGAGACATTTATTTATCTGCACTTCAAAGTCTTAAATAATTTTAAACTTTGTTCCCACATAGATAATTATATAACAAAATATATAAAAAATAGCAAACAAATTGCATGTCAAAATCTGTGGACTGTCATATGGACTGTTTTAATGACTGCTTTTATGGAAACCAAGGGTGCATAAATGATGACAGAATTTTTGTTTTTAGGTGAACTATCCCTTTAAATGACTTTTTCAAATTGTGCCTTTTTCCCACCAGTGTGTTTTTAAAGTATGAATGTGCGAACGTGTCCAACAAAAGCTCCACAGAGGCTTCCCAATGCATTGGACTACTTTTAACCCTTGCATTCCCTCTGATTAAAAGCACATTTAACCATTTGTGACCCATTTTTCCACGTGTGGAGCTTCAGGCGGTCTTGTGTTTTTTCCCTCTGCTCGAGCTGTCGTCATGAGCTCTCAGTGATGGGTTGTCCCATCTGAGTCCAGTCCACTTCAGTCCATCAGAACTCTGCAGAAACTCTCGCTGTCCGTCAGTCTGGAGTTTGAGGGACGCAACTTTCTCCAACACACCGTTCCTCATGAACCGCGTCCAGGAGCAAAGTTTCCAGCGTACTTCCAGAAGAAAAGTCTCTCACTGCCACAGCTATGGATTATATTAATCTATTCATGTACTGTACGATAAACCTCTTATTTATGGACTATAGACATGCTGCAAAATCTCATGGTAAGACAAGCTGGTTTCTATGAGTTTATCTTTGTTTTTAGTGTGAACAGTAAATACTTCACGAACTTTTAGTAAGAAAGAACGGGTTAAAAACACTCCAATAAAATGAACTCAAGATCAAGTCGCCAAAATTGTGTTTCTACTGCGAATTTTTGCATGCATGTCCATTCATATGTCTATAAACAGTTAACTTCATACATTTTAAAATTCATACTTTATATATAAAAAGTTATATATATTGCATTATATTTATATGCATTATAAATATTGCATATTGCATTATATACATATTGCCTTATATAGCCTATATATGTATGTATGTATGGATGGATATATTCAGTATATGTACAGTATATATGTTGTGCATGCATATTGCATTATATCCTACCTGTGTGTGTGCATATATATATATATATATATATATATATATATATATATGCATAATGCAATATGCATGCATATATATATATATATATATTTATATATAGGCATTATATAGCCTATATATATATATATATATATATATATATATCTTATATATTGTGCATGCATGTTGCTTTATATAGCCTATACACACACACACACAGTACACAATATATATAATGCATATATGTATTTATATTGCGCATGCATATTGCATTATATACAGTATATTGTGTATTGTGTGTGTGTGTGTGTGTGTATATATATATATATATATATAAACACAGTACACAATATATATAATGCAATATATATAATGCAACTGCTCCCCGGGCGCTGTAACATGGCTGCCCACTGCTCCGGGTGTGTGTTCGCTTAGGATGGGTTAAATGCAGAGAATACATTTCACTACTGGTTATATACTCTCTATGTAATTGTGTATGTGACAAATAAAAAAAAAAAAAAATATATATATATATATATATATATATATATATAAGTTTGGTGTTATATAACGTATATGTTCATATAAGTATACATGATGTTTATGCAGGCTTCTGTTCTGTTTGTTTTTGTTAGGGAATCTCTCCGGTAAGTTGAGTGAATTCGGTCTGATTGTCCCGTTCAGCACGGATGCGCGCGGCCGGTTCGTTTCTCACGTGCTTTCTACGAGAGCGTCACCGACCGGCCGGAAACGAGTCCCGCGCGCCGCCCCCGTTACGCCTCACACCGCGGCCCTGAACGGGCAACAGCTGTTCTTCAACGTCACTGTGTTTGGAAAAGAGCTGCACTTGCGCCTGAGGGCCAACAGGAGACTCGTGGCCCCTGGAGCTTTTGTTCAGTGGCAGGAGGATTTTGAGGAGCAGGCCAAAGAGTGGATGCTGGGAGACTGCGTGTTTACCGGGGATGTAACGGACATGCCGAGGGCCTCAGTGGCCATCAGTAACTGTGATGGACTGGTGAGTAACAGCTCACACTGACTGTGTCTCAAAACCTAGTGAGATGTCAACCTTGGCCATCATAAGTGTGTGCAGCTTTGTCAAGAAATAGTACATTCTCAACAATCAGTGAAATGGAAAGCTAGAGTGAATTTTAGTGCATAAATAGATGTGCATTGTTTTAAAGGCAAGACACCAGGTGAATAGGATCAATCAATCAATCAATCAATCACCCACCATACTGCCCCAGTTGAAATGTTATGTTTAAATATGCAAATCAGGCAACATTTAAATTAAATATGCACTAATTTGCATACATTTCCAGAACAAAAAATCTTAATATTTTAAACCTCGTTCAAAATTTTTGTTTTATCTTGTTGACATATTAGCGCTCAAGGTTTTTACTGAGTGGATTTTGTATTTCTCTTTTTATAACTCTGTAAATCAGAAGATAAAGTCAGTAGCCAGGATAAATATATCTTCACCATGCTTAGAAGTAAAATGTTACATAAACCAGGTCAAATGAAATATGAACCAACCCCACAGTAAAAACCTTTAGAATATAAACAGGAATAAGTTTTGTATGTAAGTGCTGCTGAAGTGGAGAAAAACTTTTTTTTTGTTGAGAAAACCACCTTTAAAGATATGTATTGTAACTGAAATCTACAGATGCAAACAGACAAAATGCAATGATAAAATCAGGCAAATAACATATGAACAAACCCCTCAGTAAAAACCTTCAGAATATAGAGAGGAATAAAACCCTAAGTTTTAGTGTAAGTGCTGCTGAAGTGGAGAAATAACTTTTAAAGATTTGCATTGTAATTGAAATATACAGACAAATAGATAATTGCATTAAAATAAACACTTAAGAGTACATTTTGGGTGTGTATATATTCCACTAGTCTGAAACAACACATTATGAAAAGCCAAATAGCCCAATATCGCAAAACTGACCAGTGCATGAAAAAACTGTCTTGCCTTAATTTTTGGCCACCATAGTAGCTTTTTTGGGCATCATAGTTGCTCTCCAAACATACACAGAGTTTTTGGACATGTACAGCATAGGAGGGCTCCAAATGTGGAAAGTATTTTGGGGCATCAAATGCTTTAAAAGCACTGCTCATATTGCGTGAAGATGCCAGGATTGCAGCTCACTGGGTTTCAGGATGCAGCCAGCAGAACTACAGTATTCATTATAATGACTCAAACTGTTGTATAAATCTGAGTTTACTGATTATCCACTTCCCCTCTGGACATGTTCAACTGTCAAATGGATGTAGATTCCAGTCCTTCCAGCTCTTATGTAATATTCACATGTCCACCAGCTCTGACCATACTTTCACTTTCCTGGTTTGTCAAATTAATAATGTCTGCCTGTCCCCCTCAAGTCCTTATCCAGGGGTCACAGTACACAAATTTATCCAGAGTATGACAGGATTCATTAATTTGGCAGCTGAAACATAATCAGGCTGAGCAACAGTCAACATCCTGTCCTAACTGGAACAAGAAGAGTTCTGCCTTGTTTTGTTCTCTTATGGAAACTCCAGGATTTGTTCAGGTCACAGACTCAAACCGTCCTAAATCTCCCCAAAACACGCTTGGATTCAGTTGACCCTTCTGACCCTTTAAACCTGAGTAATTGGACCCTTGATAGTGGTCATTCCTCAGTGCGCAGTCTCAAATCAGAACACAGACTGCAAGAAAGCAGCCGCGGGTCTCGCTAACTCACTGTTATGTGACGCGGTTGTATATATGGAAGCTTATTTCTACCACGGAATAAAAAAATTGTGAGATGCAAGCTAAGGATTTAGAGAAAAAAGTCAGAATTGCGAGATGCAAACTCAGAATTCTGAGAAAAAAAAAATCAGAATTCCAAAATATAAACTTGCGAGATTAAACAGAATTGTGAGATTCTGAGAAAAAAAATCTGAATTACGAGATGTCAACTCATAATTCCAAGAAAAAAGTCAGAATTTCAAAATATAAACCCAGAATTCTGGAGATAAACATCAGAATTGCTAGATGTAAACTCTCAATTGTAAGCTAAAATGTCAGACTTGTGAGAAATACACCCTGAATTCTGAGTAAAAAAAGTTGTGATGTAACCTCAGAGTTCTGGAGAAAAAAGTCAGAATTGCGAGATGTAAAAAAAATTCATGAAAAATTCAGGGGAAACATGTCAATATTGCAACATATAAACTGAGAATTTTGGGGAAAAATAAGAAGTGTGAGATGCAAACCTAAAATTCTGAGAAAAAAGTCCAAACTGTGAAACAAAAAATATTTTATTCCACGGCATAAATGAACTTCCACATGTATGTGCATTGTTGTTGTCACTGCTCGTCACACGCCCAGCGCTTCTGTGACAGGACGTCTGTGTTGTAGTCTCCACTGTTATTAGTTTAATCAGAGAGCTTTAGGAGGCAGTGAAAAGTGCTTTGCTTTTTCAGTGCAACTCAATACTCCCATCAGCAGCAGAGATTTCCACGAGGGGCAGCACAGAGCGGCTCTGTTCCTCCAGCACGTTTGTGCACACAATGAGATCATTCATTACGGCCACATTGATTACTCACTTAGGTAATCACTGTCAGGGACACGCTGTCTCCTGCACCGCTGTCCCGGACAGAGCCGGGAAAATGAAGGGACGGGAAAATGAAAGTGACAGACTCCAGCTGCTGTCTGGCCTGCAGCAGAAGTGTTTATTTGTGCAGCATTAATAGTTTTGCAAACTGCAATTATCAGCGAGCAAATGCATTCACAGTTTATGATGTGCCTGCTTGAGATATTTAAGATTACTCTGCAAAATAGATATTGACAGTCGGTTTAACCTGTGAATCTCAGCAGTGTGAGTGTAGCTGCTATAAGAAGCATGACAATGCATTAAGAATGACAGATTTGAAATGTGTGTTAAAATGAGGCTGAGTATGCTATACTGTTTCTAAAGTATACCTTGCATAGTATGCGCATTTTCAGTGTGCATACAGTAGAATACCTGCAAAACTTGCTATATTTGTCTTTATGTGCATATGCAACAGTCTATTGAAACTGTATCCCATAATGCAAAGCACATTACTTGACCTTATACATTAAGCATAATTAATGAACTGGAAGTTGCATTAAAACTGTGATCTTTATTATATTTTCACCATGCAGATTTGCAGACCTTTTTAAGCCAGACTGGATTTCAGAAATGCATTTGAACTATTTGTAATGAAATAAATGGAATCTACTTTTAGAATCAAACAAGCACACATAATGAGGTCGTGTGACAGTGTAGCATACTACTTTTTAAAATGCGCATAATGTTTCACATAGTATTTTGAGGTAGTATGCTGTATTGTACAGTAAGCAGTACACTAGTATTTCATTCTAAATTTAGCACTTCTTTCATTATAGTGCATCAGTAAAGTTTGAAACTCTAATTTGTTTCATTGTCTAACCAGGTGGTGATATTTAGTAATTTCATCCTTAAAAGGCTCAATTACATTCAAATCGAACCATACCGTCTGCTCCAGTTCCTGCAAATCATGTTTCTATTGATGAGAAACCCAACAAAATGAGAGTTTCCTCATTCTTTATTGGACCTTGAACCTTCAGAGACCCACAGTGGGAAGATTGCAGGACTTTAAAGTGACTGAATACAACCAGTTGTTTGCTAAACTCAGCATCTTGTACTCTGAAATGTGTCAGTTTTGGCACACAGTGTGCTCACTGCATATTGACACCATTGCTGACTTTTGCAACAACTGATGTAGTCTCATTTAGCAGCTGCAATGGTAATGTCAAGCTGTTTGTGAGATGCACTGGCATTGAGACCCCAATACAGGAGGTAAACGAACCACCCGCGCACTACAGTGATGAAGACTTTAGGACAGAAGCACTTCTGATGAGTCTGTGAACAGACAACATTTATGGTGGCACTGAATCTCTGAAGCGTACCAAACATGATTATGAAAGCTGAAACTCTGGCAGACTCGTGTGAGGTGGTCCAAATGTCTCTCTGAAGTCTTTCTCACACATCGCGTGTCTGCAGCATGCAAACAACGCATATTTATTTCAGATTGTGTTAGCAGCACTGCAAGTAGTGTTTTGGTGCTGAGGCTATTCATGTTGTGCACTGCATGCTAAATTCAGCAGAAGACATGGTGAAAAGCCCTGTAGGCCAATTTCTGGACAAGCTTTTGCAATATAGGCTTGTATGAAGCAACATAATGCATTGCTGTGGCAGTAACAGGCTGGCAGAAAGAGTTTCCTTCAAATGTGTGTTCCATTTAAACAGGTCAACAATTTAACTAACTTTAACTTACTCAGTAAGATTCTCTTTAGTCTGTTGCTTTGCCATGACTGTAGTTGAGCTGAAGGGAAAACTTACTGTAAAAGACTTACAGTACAAGGCATGCTAATGCACACTATAGTGCTTTTATTGCTTTATGACTTGCAGTCTGACACACTTCAGAATGCACCGACACAAAATTGTTGTCGCAAAGCTAGATGCATTTGTATATCACATACTTTTCTGTATATATTAGGCCTCAAATGCAAGATGCATGAAAATGCTTCTGATTAAAGAATAACATCAACAGTTACGTCAAAGAATAATGAGTTGCAAACATAAAATCTGGTTGTTTCTAAAGTTTTGTGAATGGATACTCTATGGCAGACTCATGTGTAACTTTATCACACATCTCGCATCTTTAGCATGCAAATGATGCATATTTATTTCAGTTAGCAGCACTGCATGTAGAGTTTTAAAACTCTGGTTTTAAGAATATTTTACTTACCCCATTGGCAGGTAGTTTTACTTGTTTTAAGCAAAATGCACTTAATTTAGTCCCCCCCCCCCCCCCGGAAACAAGACTAAATATCTAATGTCATTTTGCTTATCTAGTAAATGCATCTTAGTTTAAGAATTTTTAGATATTTGACTGGAAACAAGACAAAAATACTAAGTAAGATAAGTTTTATTTTTATTTTTTTTGCAGTGTGAGGTTGTTCGTACTGTGCACTGCATGCTAAATTCAGAAGAAAATACTGTTAAAAGCACTGTAGGCCAATTTATGGACAACCTTTTGCCATACAAGCTTGTTTGAAGCAGTATTAATGCATTGCTGTGGAAGTAACGGTGGTGCATGAAAACGCTTTTGATTAAAGAAGAATTTCACATCCATAAAATCTGATTGTTTCTGACAACTGCACTGCGTGACATGTTCACAAGCCGATATCGATCCGCTCGGTTGCTCTTATCCACAGTCTGCCAAAACCCAACCTCATTCTAGCTGACCGTACAGGACCCAGTGAATATGACAATATTGATAGAGTGCATCGATGGACACAAACAGCCCCTACATTAGAGCTCTTATGCAATGCATAGGATGTCATTTGAAAGTTCGTTCTGCTTTATCTGCCTCCTTCCAGCGAGTTATCGGACACACAGTCGCTGATGGAGGTCCATGTGCTTCTAAATGCGCCCTGCAGAAATGCACAGACAGCTGCTCTCAGCATGGGCTGTGATAACTGTAATCGCTGCTGTAATGCGGCGCATTTGAAAGCACATCCTCAAGGTTTTATGAATAGCAGGGTGTCCCCTTCAAGCCTATGAGGTCATTGGTATGGCGCGGATCAGGCAGGAGAGGAAGCACGCCTGTCACGGTAAAGATAGATCAGCTGCCGAGCGTGTGATTGAGAGCGTGCCAACATCAACACCAACATCAATGTCTTGGCTTGCAAGATCTGCGTGTCGAAGAGCGTCCCCCACCCTACAAACTGCAGGCTGCAGATTCATACGGTTCACTGAATAAATCAACATGCAGACAGTAATGAAAGCTCACCCAAATGCACAGAGCATGCATGTTTTAAAAGTTTGCTGTGCACATGTGAAAACCAAGCGTGACAGCTGTCAGTTGAGCCGTCGGCTGAATCTCTAGACTATCTCGGTCTCTAACTTTAGCTTGTCTCCATGGTAAACCCACAGCAAATCCAGTTTAGGATATGCATGGCGATATGGAATGCTGTGAAAGCGTATCTGTTCTATCTCTGCGTCCAAGATCTTTGTGGTTGCTAGATTCAGTCAGACCTCCCTGGTTTCTGGGAAATCTGGACGTGCCGTCACTTATGTTTACACGGTCCTCACAGAAGCGAGATGTCTTGTTTTTAACATTCAACACTGACAAGAAGGAGTCGGCCTTCATTATCTTTCATTTCTGATGAAACGTTATTTATTTAAAGCTGATGCGTAAATCTTTTTTTTTTTTTTTTTTGTGAACTCTTTTGACTGACTCATTAAAAAAAGATTCATAAGAATGATTCGTTTGTGAATCAGATATTTTTATTTACAGGTCGTCATTTGAACAATCAATCAGTAAACAGACTTGTGTCTTGGGATAAACCACTATTTTAAAATTTTGGAATCAGACGTTCAGCAATGCCTAAATACTATTCTTTAACACTTTATTTTAAGGTGTCCATAATACAGAGTAATTACCTAGTTAAGTACTTAGTACATGAAACAAAATGTACTTACCATGTAACTAAGTTACATGGTAGGTACATTTATAGCGCAAATAGTAGAGCATGGCGCTAGCAACGCCAAGATCATGGGTTCGATTCCCAGGGAAAGCAAGAGCTGATAAAATGTAAAAACTGTAACTTGAATGCAATGTAAGTCGCTTTGGATAAAAGCGTCCACTAAATGCATAAATGTAAATGTAAGTTATGGAACAGCCTGTACTTACAGTTTGTAATTATGTAGATGTAAATTATAGGCAGCTACTGTTACACATATGTATCAGACCGAGTCTGTTACACAGCTACTTATGTAAAAGATTGTTACATATGTGTTGCAGACTTTATACAACGTAATTATAAATGTAAGTACACAGACATAAGCTACTTAAAATAAAGTGTATCAAGATTGTACTTAAGTGTACTTCATGTGTATCTATACTGTACCCAGCTGCACCTTAGTTTGATTTAACCCACCGGTACACAGCTAAAATACATGTAATACCTTTCTAATTACATTACAATTACATAATATTACACAAACATAAGCTACTTAAAATAAAGTGTATCAAGATTGTACTTAAGTGTAACAGTAGCTGCCTATTACATCTACATAATTACAAACTGTAATTACAGGCTGTTCCATAACTTAGTTACATGGTAAGTACATTTTTTAAGTACTACAGCTACTACTAAGTACTTAATTAGGTAATTACTCTGTATTATGACACCTTAAAGGGGACCTAACGCACACCGTTTCACCCAATCTCATGTTAATCTTGAGTACCTATAGAGTAGTACTGCATCCTTCATATCTCCAAAAAGTCTTTAGTTTTATCATATTTATAAAAGAAAGATACAGATTTATGATTCTCTCCGAAAAAAGCGAGCTCCTGGAGGCGTGCCGTGTGGGCGGAGCTAAAGAGTGAAGGCGTGTCGTGGGCGGAGCTAAAGAGTGACGAGCACTTGCTCCGATCGCCAACAAAACAGAGACATTTGATGCCGTTTCACTTACCATCTGCAGTTCTGAATCATGACCGGGATCTTTTATTGCTGGGACCGCTCCATCTTTCAGTATTAAACGATGTGCAAATCCAGCGTCGAATTGGGCCTTGTTTATAAAACGTTCATCAACAAAACACTTGAGAAACTCCATTGCTGCCCCGGAAAAACAAACTATATCCACTGTTCACGTAACGCTGGGTTCTTTTGGGAAGCTGAACAAGGTTATCTTTTCCTCACAACCAAAAACACAGCGAGTCCCGTGCTGCCAGCCTGCCGATTGAACCGTGTTGATGGGCGCGCTCTCGTTCTCGCTCCGGTCGATGCGTGCACGGGCGCGTTCTTCCGGGAGAAATGCCCATATAAGGAGTTCCACCGTCGCTTACGTCATCAAGAACAACGATCGAAAAAAACTCTCCGAAACTTGTACGAACCCGGAAGTGAGATTTTTGGCACAGAAATACTCTGTTATACGTCTAATTTTTTTTTTTGAAACTTTGTCCATGCTTAGCATGAGAATCCAACTCTTTACCAGTGTAAACAACTCTGAATACATGAAACAGCATTGTACCCCCCCTTTAAAATAAAGTGTTACCAACTATTCCTAATCTGATTTTTTGGGGGTAATTTTATTCTTTATTTGTTGTTTTAATTCAATTTGTACATTTTCATTTACACTTCTTTTTTTAAAACTGTCTTTATATACCACTTGGCTATTGTTGTAAAATTGTAAGTGATTTGGTAATAAAGAAGGAAAATGACTTGTGAACCTAAGCATCATAATTACAGTTTTCAGTTCATTTTGAATCAGAAGTAACTGAAAAATGACTCGTGGATTAAGGGAGTCAGTTATGAACTGCTCATAACGATTCACCGAGTGAATCTGATTCAACCCATTAACTCACGAGCGGACTCGATCCTGCGGCGTGAATTCTTTTGAATCGGCTCATAAAAATCATTTGTCCGTGAACTAAACATCACAGTTCGCACTGTTTTAGTTTACACGCGGGAAGCTGAAGAAATCTGACAAAACCACATACAGACGAGGTTTTCTCGATTAATGACGATTTTTTAGGAGCGGTAAAAGTTATCCATTGGTCAAGCTGGTAACTAATACTTGCTTTCTGAAATAGTGTAAACTGGAAAAAGCAGGTTATTCTAACTTTTCTAAGCATGATTTTCACTAGTGTAAATCATTGTGTAATTTTCAGTAGTGTAAAAAACTATCAATTTATTTTCACTAGTGTAAAAAACTGTATCAATTTATTTTCACTAGTGTAAAAAACTATCAATTTATTTTCACTAGTGTAAAAAACTATCAATTTATTTTCACTAGTGTAAAATACTATAAATTTATTTTCACTAGTGTAAAAAACTATCAATTTATTTTCACTAGTGTAAAAAATTGTGGGAAAATCCCACTAAAAGTGTTAAGTTCATCCATTTATGAGTGTGTCCTGTAGTGAATGTGGATGTAGCAGCGATGACATAAGGGCTAATTTCCTGAATGAATGTACTGTGTGTGCACTGGAAACAGGAGAATTAACCGTATCAAGAAGCGGCTATTTTTGTTTCCATCAAAGACACAGTCACGTGACCTGCCAGACAAAACTGATGCACAAGATTTTTGAAATTCCAGACCCCAATGGAATAATTACAAAAATAAAAATTCTGTCATCCTTTATTCATCTTGATGTCGTAAGTCATGGTAAGGTTTGGAACGGCATGAGAGTGAGTAAATGATGATAGAAGCTATTCCCCGTGTGAAGGCTGATATTACACCAGATATGAAGCCTGTTTATTTTGAGGAGTGTAGAGAGCGCTGTGGTGATGTGTAGGTACTCCTGGTGTGTTGACGGATGGGATTATGAAAGATGAAGTCGTGGTGTGAGAGCATTATGTCTGTGTCCGTCAGCGCTTGCTGCGATCTGCGTTAATTAGTGTGAATCTCTCTGCATGATGTACGACATGTTCTCCGCCGGCAGTGACAGCTGATGCTGCTCTGTATGCTGGATCACAATATTCCATTAGAAAGTGTCACGCAAGCGACGCGCTCCTGTCAAGACTACAGGTTCATGCTGGATTTAGAGGGATTGTACACAATGTTCTGAAAGTTTGGTTACAGCTTTGCAAATATGTGACCCAGGACCATAAAAAAACAGTCATGAGGGTCATTTTTTTTATTATTGAGGTTTATACATCATCTGAAAGCTGAATAAATACACTCTCCATTGATGCATGGTTTGTTAGGATAGGACAATATTTGTCCGCGATACAGCTATTTTGAAAATCAGGAATCTGAGGGTGCAAAAAAATCTAAATATTGAGAAAATTGCCTTTAAAGTTGTTCAAATGAAGTCCTTAGCAATGCATATTACTAATCAAAAATTAAGTTTTGATATATTTACGGTAGGAAATTTACAAAATATCTTTGTGGAACATGATCTTTACTTAATATCGAATAATAATGATTTTATTTTATTATTTATTATTACTTAATAATGATTTTTGGCATAAATGAAAAATCTATATTTTGACCCATGTATTGTTAGCTATTGCTACAAATATAGCCTACCCGTGTGACTTAAAGCTGGTTTTGTGGTCCAGGGTCACATATGATATTATAGCTAATTATTACTGATTGATTACTATTAGTGATTTAAATAAACCCTTAACCTTAACATTTTGTCCTTGCATGCAGATTTCATACATATCATTGTCCAGATGTCACATCCATACATGTAGAAATATTGTTAAAGTCTCTTTTGTTCAACAAGGCTGCGGGTTTTTTTAATTAGAACATACAGTAAAAATTGTGAAATATTATTGCACTTTAAAATAGCTGTTCTCTATGTGAATATATTGTAAAATGTAATTTATTCCTGTGATCAAAGCTGAATTTTCAGCATCATTACTCCAGTGTTCTTCAGAAATCATTCTTATATACGCTGATTGATGCTCAACAAACTGATTATTATCGATGTTGAAAACAGTTCTGGCGAATATTTTTGTGGAAACTGATACGTTTTATTCTTAAGAATTATTTGAGGAATAGAAAGTTAAGCTAAAACATAAGCATTTATTTGAAATATAAATCTTTTGTAACATTATAAATGTCTTTACTGTTACTTTAATCAATTTAATGCACCCTTGCTGAATAAAAGTATTCATATCTTTCAAAAATAATTATATGTAGAAATGTAAGTAGAAACATATTATTGTCCAAATGCTTGGCTCTCAGAATTGTTTACTTCAAACAAGACCGAGCTCCTGACTACAAATTATAGGCTGACAAACAATCTCCCTCAAATTGCATGTTTTGCTGTGGTGTGACAATAAAGAAGGATTTGGGGTTTTTCTCACCACTGGACGCTTGCCTTTTCTTTGTCTTTTTGTTTGTCGAGCAGTTTTTGGAAAACCCAGCTCTGTTTTACAGTATTGCACCTTCTTCTTCAGTAAGTCACGTCTCTGAGAAACAGATTCAGTTGTTTGATTTTACAGTCTCAATCCCCCAGATATAGTGTTTGGTCTATAAATAACAAGTCTTGTGCATTTATTTCACAGTATTTGCTTTGCTGTTTTCATTGTGCTTGCAAGATACTCCTGTGGTTTGTTTTAAACTGTAATTATTACGTTTCTGCAATTAAATCAGCTGAAAACACTTTACTTACACCCTCCATTTAAACTTTATATTGCAGATCATTTCAGTCTTGGACGTGCATCTATTACACATTATACTTTTTAAGAAACTTTATAAATCTCCCTTTGACTTACAGAGACAGAATTCTTTCAGAATGCGACAGTGACGATTAAATATTTGAATACTCAATTCTAATTGGTCTGTTTTCTTACATCCATTGCATACTGAATTGTTTCATTTTTGCTCCAATTTGACCATCTTCAACTGTTTTTACACTTTTAGACATTGAGTGTTGTGGAGAAAAAGCTCTTAATAGCATTTAATTCCTACATTTACACAAAACCTGCTGTTTGCAAACAGATATTTCTTTCTAGAGATGTAAGTCTAAGGTGTCTTTACACAACCGAGTTAAGGCTGCTCTGTGCATGCTCAAAGTTCAGTGTAAAGGTGCAATGCTGCATAAAAGCCAGACTAAATTAAGCCTGCTCAGACCCACCTCAGCCTCTAGTATCAGAGCATACAGTTGTAATTGCTGAGAAAATGCATTTATGCCACCTCTGAGCAGCATAAAACAGAATAAATTCCATTTCAGAAGTGCTTCTGTGCTGTCTTTGCAGTGTAAATTTGCTAAATTTACTATATAACTCCTAAATGCATGTTCATGTGCCCAAAGACTGACTGTCAGAGTTAAACCTGTTTCTTCATTTTTACTCAGCCGTTTTGCTCATGTGTGATTCTTCTAGCATGTGTGTGTGAAATGCTTGCGGCCGTATGGGGCTGGACAGAGCGTCTCGCTATATTATATATATCCACCTTCAAACACACTGGAGCTGATATGTGGAATTTAGTGTATATTCGTGCCTAGAGGCGTCAAGTTTGCTTTTTCAGTCGTATTGTCAAGAAGGACTCGGTCACATAGGTTCACAGGAGATGGAAAGTGATGGACAGGCAGTGACCTCACAATCTAAACTTGAACTTGTGTTTTTCTCACTAGACATTTTCATGATCTGAAGTAAATTTAAGTGATGTTTGTTCATGCAAAACTCGCTGTCATGATTCTAGTGTTGTTTTCAGGATGCTTGGCAGGGTGTTTTGGGTGATAAAAGAGTCCTTCACCTTTCACTCTTTTGTGAGACTAAATCCCACATCCTTTAACCAAACCTGAATGCTTTGCTGATATCAAATCCCGCAGAACTCCGCTGTTCCTCTGGAGAAAGAGCCATAACAGCAGCAAAGATTACAATAATTAAAAATAATGACCGTTTGGGCTTTGTGTTTCCTGGCCTACATTATGGCCCACATACGGTCTTTGTGTTCCAGATGAAAGTGCTTCCTTCTGCCTTTGTTCAGGTAAGAGCTCTAGTTCCATGAGTTTGCGGTTCGGTGCAGATGTTGGGCTCCATCCACTGAGCAAACGTCTGTCCAAACACTCTGAGTTCAATTTCCACTCCATGAGAGCACCATGAGCCGCAGAAGAAGAGCTTTAACCACGGCTCTTGGCATTTTCTGGCCTCGGAACAATTTCGACCCCCTTCTAACACCTATCATCACACATCTTTCCTTCTCTGCTGACGTTAAGCTTATATACAATTATATAAGGTTTGAAATCACAGATAGGAGGCGTTTGTCCTGTTGGTCAAGTGCAGGCTAAACGCAGTCCATTATGGTCTGGATTGCTGAAAGTGTATTTATAGCATTCCTGCCAAAAAAGCTTGTGGATGCTTTTCTTGTTGCTGTTTCTTGGCCTTTTTTTGGCTGCGTTCAGCCTGAAATGACAGTTTGATGGTATTTTAAACAAATAGCGAAGGCACTGTACTCGTATAAGTATTCAGTTGAGTCTTGACCTGAAGTCGTTTTTTGTTACTAGTGTCACTGTTTATTGGTTTTGGCTTGGTTAGATTTTTTTAGAAAGTCCTAACCCGAAACATTACACTTTGCATTGTAACTCATTCCTGACCACAATATCT
Organism: Aspiorhynchus laticeps; assembly: GCA_023376895.1. Classification (NCBI taxonomy): domain Eukaryota; kingdom Metazoa; phylum Chordata; class Actinopteri; order Cypriniformes; family Cyprinidae; genus Aspiorhynchus; species Aspiorhynchus laticeps. The sequence continues at coordinate 33,319,398 of CM041809.1, forward strand.
CAATGTATGTGTGTTATGGAGAGGTGGAAAATATTATTGTGAATTTTCTGATTAAGATTGTGTTTTTTTTATTTTTATGAACTGTCCAGGTTTTGCTTTGCTTGTTTAATAATAATAATAAGTGATTTAAAAAAAATGTCCAGGTGTAGCTTTGCTTGTTTAATAATAAGAATATATATATATATATATATATATATATATATATATATATATGTTTTTAATGTCCAGGTTTTGCTTTGCTGGTTTAATAATAATAATAATTATTATTATTATTTGTAGTAGTAGTAGTAGTAGTAGTAATAATAGTATTGTATTATTTTAATAAACATATGATGTTACTAAAGAAGAAATTTAAACAAAATAAGAAATATTAATATTACTATTAATATTTCACTGTTTCAAATTTAAAAATAATGTTGACTATTATTATTGTTCATAATAGTAATCATTTTTACAGTACAATATTAATATAGTATAATTACAATACTAATTTTTATGGCTGTCTTAATTTCTTCATTTTCATTTTTCCATATCACAATTTCAGTTTTAATTTTGATTAAACATGCAGACCTATGATACAATCACCCAGAACACCCTAGCTACCATCCTAAACACCCTAGAAACCGCTCGGAAAACCTAGCAACCATCCTAAACAGAACACCCTATCAACCATCCTAAATAACCTAGCAACCACTCAGAACACCCTAGCAACCGCTTGGAATAACCTAGCAACCATCCTAAACAGAACACCCTAGCAACCATCCTAAACACCCTAGCAACCACTCGGAACACCCTAGCAACCATCCTAAACACCCTAGCAACCATCCTAAACATCCTAGCAACCGCTCGGAACACCCTAGCAACCGCTCAGAACACCCTAGCAACCATCCTAAACATCCTAGCAACCATCCTAAACATCCTAGCAACCGCTCTGAACACCCTACGAACCGTTTAGAACACACTAGCAACCATCCTAAACACCCTAGCAACCGCTCAGAACACCCTAGCAACCGCTCAGAACACCCTAGCAACCACTCAGAACACCCTACGTCGTAGCAGCCCCAGCGAGGTTTGCTCAGGCAAGCAGCGCTTATGTTCTCGTCTGAAACTGTGAAACCGGAGTGTCATATTGGCTTAGTCGATGTGACGGGACTTTTAAAAGTGACAGCCGTTTGGATGTTGTTTCTCTGAAGTGAAGGAGTCTTTAACGGTGTCTGTTGTTGTTGGGGTTTGTGGTGCAGTAGAAGATCAGTCTAACAGCTCTGTTCGAATCAAATATCAGTCAATGGTTTGAACAGACGCTTCTGCAACCACCAGTGCTTTTCCTTCCCATCATTCCCTGTCCTCCGTTTCCTCCCTGAACAATCCCGCAGCCTCGGTGAGTGACGGATGGGAGGGTAATCATTTTTGTCCTGCTCTCGTTCATAAATTGAGTTCAGACCGTCCTGCTTTCTGACATTGAATCTTAATGGCTCTTGGTGATTAAACAATGTCAAAGCTAATGTGAACCAGGATCCTTTAGGAGTTCAAGGTGGATGTGCTCATTTAACATGCTCTGTCTCTGATCGTCTGTGTTTGTCTGATGGAGCTCTGTGTGGTTTCAGGCAGGCTTGATTCGCACTGATGATGAAGAGTTCTTCATCGAGCCGCTGGAGAAAGGCCAGCAGGAGGTGGAGGTCAAAGGTCGCGTCCACGTGGTCTACCGAAGGTCGGCCATCAAAAGAGACAAGGATCAGAGGCGAGATGACCTCCACAATGAAGGTAAAGCAGAGGTTATGAAAAATCAAATTGCAATTTATTTTTATTTTTTATTAAATATTAAAATTGTGATTCTGATTAAAAAAAGCTCCAGGTTTTCTGTGTTTTTAGGGCTGCACAATTCGGACAAAAATGCTAATTATAATACAGCAATGTGACTTAATAATAAAAGTAATAATAATAATAAATAAATAAATAAAAATAAATAATATAATTATAATATAATGAGATAAAAATATATATATATTATTATAAATAATAAATAAAAATCAGTATAACAAATATTACTAAATAAAAATAAAAGTATTTAAGAAACATAATAAATTATTAATTATTAATATAAAACATTTACTATTATTACTTGTACTATTATTGTTACTAAATTAGAATACGAAATGTTAAAGTATTATAATAAAAAATATAAAAATTATATTACTTTTTATTAATTTTATTACTTGTAATTTTGCTATTAATTTTACTATTATTACTAAATTGGAATAAAAAATTAGCCTTTAAGAACAATAATGAACAATAATAATTTTATTTTACAGTACAATTGTAAAATTATAATACTAAATATTTTACTTTTAAAAAACATACTTAAATATTATAAAACTGTATAATATTATACTAATTTTAAAATATAAAATAAGATATATAAAGTACTTAAAATACTTACAAAATGCTTTTCAATTAAATTTTGCTTTTAACCTAACTTAATCGTTCTGTTTAACGATTAAATATGACTGAGACGTATCTGAGAGTCACTGCATGAAAGATGTGACTGTTTATTCTGACCTGTACATCCATAAATGTTTTTTGTCACCGTGTATGATATACATCTTAGCTTAGACTCAGTCTGTCACATTCTGACATGTTTACTGACACATGAAATAGAAATCAAGCAAGCCTGTGCGCAGAAGATTCAGATGTATTGCTCTGTGAATACAGTGAAGGGTCTGAGAGCCTCTCTGTGAATTTAAATGCACATTATTGAAGTGCTCGTACCACATGCTGAACTCAAAACCTGCTGAAGCAGAAACTTTGGAAGCTGTCATGGAATCACTGGAGGAAGTCAAAGATCTTTTACTATAAAAGTGCCTCGATGGTGCCGTAAATTCTGTTCCGCTTCTGCAGAGCGTCAGCGGCCGAACCGACCAGAGCATCTGCTTTCACAGGTGACGTCCGGTCCAAAAACTCAAAAGATCTTTCACTGGCCGGACAGATCATGAACGGCATGCCTGGTTATGTTTAGTATCTTTGTTTGATACCATGGTACAGTGATGCAAATACCGTAGTTTTACCATAGCCATAGCTTTCCTGTAGCTCAAATGGTAGAGCATGGCGCTAGCAACGCCAAGATCATGGGTTCGATTCCCAGGGAAAGCAAGAGCTGATAAAATGTAAAACTGTAATTTGAATGCAATGTAAGTCGCTTTGGATAAAAGCGTCTGCTAAATGTAAATAGTATTTTGATATACTGTATACACAACCTTTTAAAAGTCTGGGGTCTGTACATTTATTTTATTTTTTTAAGAGATTTATACTTTTATTAATCAAGGATGCATTAAATTGATCAAAAGTGACAGTAAGGACATTTATAATGTTACAAAAGATTTCTATTTCAAATAAATGCTGTTCTTTTGAACTTTTTATTCATCTGTGAATCCTGAAAAATAAAATGGGTCACGGTTTCCACAAAAATATTGTGCAGCACAACTGTTTTCAACATTGATAATAATCAGAAATGTTTCTTGAGCAGTAAATCAGTTTATTAGAATGATTTCTGAAGGATCAAGTTTTAATTTTTATTAAAGATGCAGACCTATGATACAACAACTCAGAACACCCTAGCAACCACCCAGAACACCCTAGCAACCATCCTAAACACCCTAGCAACCACCCAAAACACCCTAGCAACCATCATAAACACCCTAGCAACCAATCAGAACACCCTAGCAACCATGCTAAACACCCTAGCAACTGCTTTGAACACCCTACGTCGTATCAGCCCCAGCGAGGTTTGCGTGACACTGAAGACTGGAGTAATGATGCTGAAAATTCACCTTTGATCACAGAAATAAATGACATTTTAACAGATATTCACATAGAAAACAGTTATTTTAAATTTGTTTAATATTTCACAATTTTACTGTTTTTACTGTATTTTTAATCAATGAAATGCAGCCTTGGTGGGCAGAGGAGACTTCTTTAAAAAAAAAAAAAAAAAAAAGCTTTTAATATTGAATGATCACCATATTCATGTGCTGTGTTATAATACAAATACCATGAAACTACCTCCTTAAAAACTTAGTGGTTTGTTCAAAACTTTCTAGATTGTTGCTTCAGCACTTCCACTATTTCTAAATGACACTAAACTGTCACTTTGTCTGCTCTTCGTTTCCTGCGAAAGCCTCTGTGCATTAATTATTTACTGAGAATCATGTCTCACTGTCCCATGGACCTTCATTTGGACAATGATGCAAGTGATATGAAATAGCAGAAGTGGTAGAACGGTGTCAGCTTGTGTTGTTTAGCCTGCGATAGATGTTTCCATGTACTGTAGGTGTCAGTGGACACGAGTGCTTTATTACAGATTCACACGAGAGTGAGGAAGAAACATGGAGAAATACAGAGCAGAACAAGACGAGGAAGAACTTATGAAAGGGTTTGTTAGATGCAATATGAAGTGGAGTTTGGTGATGCCATAATGCAGCCTGAAAGAACACTAATAATCATAGCATATGGCAAAACCCTTGAAATATCCTGTAGTTTTGCAGCTGTACAGTGCTTTAATGCTCCACACCTGTATCAGAGGAATCCAGAGAGAGAATAATGATGCTCAGTAGTTGAAGTCTAGACCGGCCTGCAGCTCGTTCAGCTCTGACGTCTGTGAAATTATAGGAGAACATCAATGTAAATACCATATGTCTTGAGTTTTATGGAGAGATGTGCCAGAGGTCTCGACGTTTCTTCACTATTATATTTACCTCAGCTGTACCTTTCTTCTGCTGCAATAGAATTTGTACCCGACCTTCAGTTACGCATTTAGAGGTTTGATTTGATCATTTTATCTTTCTGTCATTCTAGTTTTTGTTCTGCATACTGAATTCTTCATGCAAAATATTAATAATTTTATAATAGCTATTGTTAAATAAATGTTAAATAAACCTAGTAAGCTGCTGGTTTAAAAGCATAAATATACACAGTGCACACCAGGGGAATTATACTGTAGTTAACCATAACCATTAAAAAAAGATTACTTTAAATAAATGTTAAATTAAATAAAAAAAAAAACATACAATTTTTAAATTTAGATTAACTTGATGTACTAAAATAACTAAAACTAAAACTGGAATAAAAATATTAAAGTTTATATAGACATATATATTTAAAAAAATAAAAATGACAAAAACAACAAAATGATTACAACCTTAACTAAAATTAAATGAAAATGGAAAATATAAAACTGAAAACTAAACTAAAACTATAATAATAAAAATAGTATACTAAAATAAAAAAGAGTTTAACTTGATGTACTTAATAACTAAAACTTAAACTAAAATTGAAATGAAAATGGAAAATATAAAAATAAAAACTGATACAAATATATTACTAAAACCTAAACTATAATATTATCTCAGTGGAAATAAAATAAGATTTAACTTGATGGACTAAAATAACTAAAACTAAAACCGAAATAAAAATTAATGAAAAAAAACTATATTGACATATTAAAGAAAATAATAATAATAAAAATGGCAAAAACACAATTAAATAACTTAAACTTTAACTAAAATGAAAATGGAAAACATAAAAATAAAACCAAATTCAAAATATTGATAAAAACTACAATAGTATCTCTGTTACACTAAATTAACTCTGGTGCACAAAAATATCGGGTAAAAAAATCAAATCAATTTTTTATATTTTTAAACATCAAACTTAAAACTGACAAGCGGTTTCTTCTGCTTGTGTGCGCTTCTCTTGTTCTGGAATGCAAAATTATGCTGTTTTACACTTTGAAACAACATTTAATGTTTCACGTCTACATTCACTATGAATAATGTGCCTTGTGATCTGACGCTTCAGTCTTTGTCTGTGGAGACGCCAGATGGTAAACGCTTCTGAAATAAAGCAGAAATACATGTTTTATAATTAATGATTATTGTTTCATAACACTTCAGATTAGACAGATTTCTTTTTGCAGATCAAGCTGTTTCTGTTGACTAACTTTTCTGTAGTCGGGACTCATATTTTGGGGAAGATGCGGCTGTGAATGTGTCTTATCTGTTGCATACAGCAGGTTTTTGATGATACTAAAGCAGAAAGCCATAGTTTGCATTGCAGTAAATCTCTGGTGTTTTCAGTCACAGACTTTGGTATCGCCGAGCTGCCCAACGCTCTCGACGCTCTGGAGGAGAAGCTGTCAGAGACGGAGCGCAAACGCAGACACGCCAAGAAAGACAACTACAGCATCGAGGTGCTGCTCGCCGTGGACGATTCGGTCGTGCGCTTCCATGGCAAAGAGCATGTGCAGAACTACGTCTTGACTCTGATGAACATCGTAAGTGACTGATTTCAGAAAGAGCTTTATTGTCAAGTGTTTACACACACAAGGAATTCATCTTGGTGTTAGGAGCTTCCAGTACAGAAAGTACAGACATACATATAATTAAGGTAATAAAAACACTAATAATAAAGGTAATAAAAACACTAATAATAAAGACAATAGACAATCAATTATAAATAACAATAGCAATAAAAATATAGAGAAAAAGAAAATGTCCCTGGACAGAATTGTGAATATGTGCTATGTACAGATGAAGGTTTGATGAGTTATTTGCAGATGTACAGTACTGAGGTGTGTTATGTGTGTGTTGTTCAGGTGGGATACGGCCCGAGGGAAAAAAAATTCTTGTGTCTGGATGTTTTGGTGCTCAGTGCTCTGTAGTGACGGCCCGAGAGCAACAGGTCAAAGAAAGAGTGTCCAGAGTGATTTTCTTTGCCCCTTTCCTCACTCTAGAGATATAAAGTTCTTGGAGGTTGGGTAGAGAGGCACCGATTATCCTCTCAGCAGTCCTAACTGTCCGCTTTAGTCTCTTGATGTCTGATTTGGTAGCTGAACCAAACCAGACAGTTATGAATGAACACAGGACAGACTCAGTGATGGCTGAGTAGAAAAAATGCACTATAATTGCCCTCTTCTGCTCGATTAGTTTGGTTCTGGAAGCAAATTTGCACACAACATCCCACAGACCAGCTTGAAAGCAACCCTGTGGTGACTCTGTGTCCACGGTTCACTGCTCTTGACCCGCAGCACACCTCTCAAGCGCTGCGTCTGCGGGAGGATTACTAGAGAGAGAACCAGAGAAAAGACCTGTTGAAAACGCGTCCCACCAGGTCCTGCCACCTTAATCTGCTTACGCTCACCAAATCCCCCCAGTCAGATTTTCACAGGGAGCCGGGTTCACTCAGTAACTGTCACCGTTAGGACCGCGGCGGTGGACTGATCCACACGCTAGACCGCTGACTGACCTGAGGGAGACCAGGGGTCATGGGTCCAACGCAGACGGCACACACACACACACACACACACACACACACACACACACACACACACACACACAACACACACACACACACACACACACACACACACACACACACACACACACACACACACACACACACACACACACACACACACACACACACACACATCAGACACTCACACACACACACACACACACACACACACACACACACACACACACACACACACACACACACACATCAGACACTCACACACACACACACACACACACACACACATCACACACTCACACACACACACACACACACACACACACACACACACACACACACACATCAGACACTCACACACACACACACACACACACACACACTCACACACACACACACACACACACACACACACACACACACACACACACACACACACACACAAACTTACACATTTATAAGTATACATATTAAATATAAGTATAAATATTGAATAAATGTAATTATTATAAAGATATTTCATATATTCCTCTTTATATATTATATATATATTTTTATATACAGTTATAAATATATTATATATAATATATGTTTGTGTCTTCTCTCTCTCTCTCTCTCTCTCTCTACATCAAATACAGTTATAAATACATACAATATTTATAATATATTTATAAATATAGACATTCCATATTCTTTATATATTATATATATTTTTATGTGTATTCGATATAATAGCTGATATATAAAGAATATATACTGTATGAAGAGTTCATTTGCAAATTTGAGTTATCTGTTTTTGCAAATAATCTCTTCATATATAGTAAATATATTTTATATATAAAAACATAGATTATTATTATTATATATGAATTCAAATCTATATAAAGAAGATTATTAAATAAATGTATTAATCAATATATTCTTTGTTATATATATATATAAACAGTAAACATATAAATAACTGTCTGTCTATCTATCTATCTATCTATCTATCTATCTATCTATCTATCTAGAGAGAGATGTAGATACAGATACATTTAAGAAAAGATGACCCAGACCTCATTTTAGATCTACTCGAAAAATTATTACAAAATCTAGGAAGTGTTTTCTCCTGTTTTCTCCATTTTGACGTTTATTTTGTTATTTTAGCTATGCATGTTTATTCAGTTCATTGCATTGTATTATTTGCATTTAGCATCATTTTTCTGCTGTCAGCAGCCTGTCAGAACAGACCTGTGACCCATTTCTGTACCCACAGGTTTTCTTCAGTTCGGAGTCGTTTGTGTCGTGGATGACGTTCCCAAAGGGAGGTTTTTAAGATTCTGCTCGCTTCTAGTGACAGTTTTGTGAGAGTCAATGTGTAAAGAAATCCAAGAAAATACTTTCTTTCGACTTCATCATTTTTATCATTGGCTGAGCAGCCGGTGTTTGCTTGTTCAGAGCAGGATTTAGATATTTAATGAAGTGTTAGACCTTTTCATGCACCATGCGGTAACACTTACAATAAGCTCTCATTTGTTAATGCATTAATGAACTAACAATGGTAAATGTGTGCTTTTTACAGCATTTATAAATATTTGTTTCTGTTAGTTAATAAAAATGCTATTCTTTATTGTTTGTTCATGTTAGTTCACAATGCATTAACTTATAATAACAGATATAACCTTTGATTAAAAGAAATGCATAAGTTTAATGTAAAAATTAACATTAAAATAAGATGCTATAGAACAAAAAAAAATACTTGGTTACACTTTATTTTAAGGTGTCTTTGTTACAGTTTAATTATACATTTAAGTACTGAGTAATATTAATTAACTACATATACTATATGAGTAGGGTCACGATTAGGGTTTGCCTTAGGGTTACTTGCATGTAATTATGCATAATTAATTGTCATTATAATAGTAAATACATGTAACATGTGTAACAAGGACACCTTAAAATAAAGTGTTACCAAATGCTAAAACTTAAAAATTAATATAAACACAAAGTAAAAAATGAAATCTTATTCAAATGATTGAATATATACACTGTATATATATATATATATATATATATATATATAAGCAATATAAAGGAACTGTTTCATCATTATTGGTTCCTATCACTCTGCACTTTGCGTTAAGCTCCTCTGCTCGGCATTGTGGGTGTCGTACCTCCTGGGGACTGATTTCTGGACAGTGCAGAGTCTGTGGACAATGCTTGCGTTGTTTCATGTGTTGAGAAGCGGCCCAGTTTTGTCCTGCGTTGGTGTGATGCTGTACTCCGGCGAGAGATGCTCAACACCTTCAGAGAACAGCTGCGCTTCTCATCATTACGAGCAAATCAACATGTGTTCAGCATTCTTATATCAGATGATTAACCTCAGTCAAAATGTTTGATAAGCTGCCACATGCTCATTAAACTAGATTTGAAAGTTTTTTGCAGAACCGGTTGCAGGTCAGTACAGTTCATGCAGGTTTGTCGGGTTAGCAGTCATATTTCTGTCTCTTGGCTCCGTTCACCTCCTGTCAGAGCAGAGAAATTGTGTGTTTTTATGCAGGTGGCTGTCAGACGTTCATGTTTGCCTGTGACTGATGGCCTGACATGTGTATGTGTGTCCTGTAGAGACTGAGACGGCTCTCCAGAGCTGCAGGTGAGCTCACTTGGACCTTCTGCTGTAAATAAACACAAACGAGGCTCTCGCGAAGGTCGACAGACAGGGTCGCACATCATAAATTGGCAAACACGTTTACAAATAAGAAAAGCGCAGGCTTTCATCACGTTTGCATGTCTCCTTTGGTGCTGACATCAGTCTGCTGGACACTTGAAAGAGTCATCCGTGCACGTCTGGATCAGAATATCCTCTCACATCGTTCCAGGCAAGCGTCAGCATGGTGGGATACTGATTGCATCATACCGAGTCTGCAAGACAAACCTGGATGTAATTACAGTCTGTGTGTTTTCCAGATGCAGGGAGAGATTTTTTTAGCTAGCTGTGAGATTTAAAGTTTGTTGCATCGCTGACAGATGTATAGGAACTGGCTTTTTCATATCCTAATTTGTTAAACAGAACAATCTCCTTCTATGTTACACTTAAAATAAATCAGAATTGATTCTGTTTACTTATAGTGAACGATTTATATTTATACTGCAATGTATCTTTGTAATTTTACATAAAACAGAACTCACTCTGCATTTTCAAGTGTATTCCTGTAACACAAATAGTATAGCATGGAGCTAGCAATGCCAAGGTCATGGGTTGTACCTTAAAGGAATAGTTCACCCAAAAATGAATATGTGTTCACCCTCGGGCCATCCAAGATTAGGATGAGTTTGTTTCTTCATCAGATTTGGAGGAATGTCTCAGCAATGGATGCTCTGCAGTGAATGGGTGCCGTCAGAATGAGAGTCCAAACAGCTGATAAAAACATCACAATAATCCACACCACTCCAGTTCATCAGTTAACATCTGGAGAAGACGTTTATAACTAAAATATGAGTCCATAATCCATAATAACGCTTCCTGCAGTGAAAAAAGTGCACCTCCTGTTGTCTCTCACATCAAAATCCTCCACATATTTGTTTAGAGCTGTTTTGTCTTGTAAACGCTGCTTGATCTGTACAGATTTCTCTCCTGATTCAGAACACCAGAACATTATAGATTTGGACTGTATTTGAGTTAGATGATGGAGTTTATTGATGTTAACTGATGGACCGGAGTGGTGTGGATTACTTTTAGATTATTGTGCCGTACTTTAGTGTATCCTGCCTTGTATTTATTGTCCTCTTCCTATTGATTATCTCTTCAGTATGTGGAAAAACTGCAAAACTTGAGTCATGTTATTGCAGGCGTGCTGTAAAAGTGACTTTACTGAGAGGACGGGTAACTGGAGAGGATTTAACCTCAACTGATTCCTCCAGCGTTACCTTAGTCTTATATTCCCCAGGCTGATCTTCAACCTTCACCGCTGTTAAATTTCTGACACACTGAGCCAAACCAGCATGAGGCACAGAAACAGAGCCGAGAGGAAACGACGGCCGTGCGTTTAACCAGAATGCATTTGTAAACTCCATGACCTCGGCTGCAGGATCAAGTGTTTGAATGTTCTGTCTTTCCTGATATGTGGAAAAAACATCACGGCTGTTTTCCCTCTGGCTGCGTGTGCTGCGCTCAAAGCTGAGGTTGTGCTGACATGTCTTGTGGACGGTACGGCAGCGATTGAACACGTCCAGATTGATGCAGCGCGGAGTTCTGTTTAAATTCCCCACCGGAGGTTCATTAACTGCATGCCACGCGTCAGACTTTCAGCCTAAACTGCATTTTTTTGTAGGTCAGACATTTTTGGCATTGCATAATAAACTGTGGTGAAGTGTGTGTTTTTTTTAAGACAACGTTGCACGAAATTCCCACCAGAATCAAATGGATTCAGGCTTCACTGAGTTTAAAAGAATTCTTCATTTCGGTTTTGTTGTGACTTTTCATATGTGTCCTTATCAGGGTTATTAAAGGTAACTAAAACTAAAACCGGAAACTTTTTTTTAAAATTCAAATAAAGTAAACTTAAGTAAAATAAAATATTTAAAAACGTACTAAAAACCATCCTATTAATTTAGCTAGTTGCCAAGGCAGCATTTCTCATATTCATTTAGTTTATATTTATATAAATCTAAAACTGAAATAAAAAATTAATGGAAATTATGTAGACATATTAAAAAAAAATAATTAATTAATTAATAGAAAACTAAAAAAATTATAAAAACACAAACTTTGACTAAAATTAAAATGTAAACAGAAAATATAAAAATAAAAACAAATTAAAAATAATAATAAAATAACACCAGCACCTTGATAATATTGGGTCTAATTTTAAAGCCAGAAAAATTAAAGTGTACAAACCCAAACGTAAATAATCAACCGAGACCTGAAATAATATACACTACTGGTCATCAAATTCATTAGTTAATTTTGACAAACCTCAAGACATTAGAGCTGAATAAGCAAAATGACTGTAGAACATTTTTTGCTATAATGCACCCTTGTGGCGACACTGAGAATGCAGCAATTACTTGTGTTACATGAGTAACTTCTGAACATAAGAGCATGTTAAATCGAGCTCGTGCGTCTCGGAGGCGTTCGGTTGTGTCGGGTGGTCTGGTGTATTTGTGTTTCAAGCGTCCATCAGAATGATATTCCACCAGAAACAGAACTCTCTCGACAGTCTCGTGTGTTTCCAGCTGTGTTTGTCAGGCTGTTTTTCACGTCACACGCATAGCACGTCATTAAACAGCGTTTATTCACGTTCCTACATCCTGAGAGACTAAACAAGCATGCTGCCGTTGTTTTCATCGCAAACGTTTTGCTTTTGTGTGTTTGCTTGTGATGAAACCTCTAAAACTAAGCATTAAAGTTCATTTTGTGCAGCGTTTGTGCTGCAGACATGCAAAAAATGACCTGGCAACCACCCAGAACATGTTAGCAACCACTTTGAATCTTGCATTGACATGCATCGCTCACGTTTCCTTCAAAAAAAAAAAAAAAATCTAATAATTTGTGATTTTGGTACTATAGTACTGATAGATGCCATATTCGTTTGTCATTGTGTTTACATGATATTCCAAGTTAATTCAAAGAATACCATGTTATCACTATAGTGCTTGGTACTGTTTGCTAATGCATGTTCATTCCTGGAGCTTTTACACTAGCGAGTTGTTTGCTTTCTTTGGTGATTGTTGACAGCCGTGTTTGTCTAGTTTGCTCTTTAAATGTGGACGACTTCTTTATAACCCCAAACCACAGAACCAACGCTACTGGAAAACACAAAAATATGAGCTGTTGGCATTACAGTGTTTAAAATAATTACCCATGAGCCACATTAAGACGTCTCTGAGTAAATAAATCATTTTTTTATTTACTTTATTATTATTTCTCTTTTTTTCCTGACAATTGTTTTGATGTTTGTTTGCTTTGCTCCCTCTGTAAATGACTGTAATTTTTGGTTTTTCGTTCTTTAATTTAAAAAAAAGCATCAATCATTTGTTGATCTCATCCATAATCTTCAGTCAGCTACTTTGACTTTGTCTTTAAGGGTTTTCAGTAAGTTTTTCATAACTGTCTGAAGTTTTAGATTTACAGTAGATGTAGATTAAGATTTTAGATTTGTGTAGAGTCTTTTTATTCATCAGATCCTTCTTTTCTGCGTCCACAGGTTGATGAAATCTATCACGATGAGTCTCTGGGAACCAACATTAACATTGTGCTGGTCCGAATGATCCTGGTGGGATATCGTCAGGTGAGCGTTGAGCGGAAATGCTTGATTAAATATATATTTTCAGTATTGCTAGAAAACCCTGACCAGACCTGAGCCTCTCTTCATGCCATTTAGATGTACCTCTTCATAGTGTATAGTGAACATTAACAGATTTTGTGGGGTAAAAAATCTATTTAAATAATAGCAGCTCATTTCATTTCAGCTGATGGATTACAGGTATTGTATGTTTGACACGCTGACAGAAAGAAGAGACTTTATTAAAGCTTACTGTGAAATAGTAGAAGGGTTATCTGGCTAAAACTAGCCATCTGGAAGACGTCTCTGCTGTGATGTTTGATTAGTAGCGGTGTGTGGATTTAATGAATCACCAGCTGGCAAACACACTCCAATATCAGAGAAGAACTAAAGTTAGCAGCTGGAGACTCATAAAGAGAGACTGAGCTTAACAAACATTCTGTGTTCTAGAAGTAAAGCACAGTTAATGCAGTTGTTTTTCATTGAACTGTCTCAGATGTTAGAACTTTATCAGATTTTCACAACATTAATAATTAATAAATAAAGATTTGATTATAATTAAAGATGAAAAACGTTTTGTAAGTGAACAAAAGATTAAAATTTCAATGCAAAATTAATTGTCGGAATGCAGAAATTTTGTTAGTAATGCAAAAGTTTTGTAAGTGAATGCAAAAGATTTAAATGTTAATTAAAATTTTATCGGGCGAATTTAAAGGTTTTGTAAGTGAACACAAAGTCAAATAAAAAAATGTCATGCTAATGCAGAATTTATTGGGGAAACGCAAACGTTTTGTAAGCAACAAAAGAGTTTTGAATGTCAAAGGAAAAAACTTTGAATGTTAATGTAAAATCGAAGAAAAGCAAGCGTTTTGTTAGTGAACACAATAGATGTGAATGTTAATGCTAAATTTATCAAGTGATTGTGAAAGTGAATGCAAAGTTTCTCGGGTGAACACAAAAGTATTGAATGTTATTGCAGAAATGTGACCCTGGAGCACAAAACCAGTCTTATGTCGCTGGGGTATATTTGTAGCAATAGCCAAAAATACATTGTATGGGTCAAAATTATTGATTTTTATTTATGCCAAAAATTATTAGGATATTAAGTAAAGATCATGTTCCATGAAGATATTTTGTAAATTTTCTACTGTAAATATATCAAAACTTAATTTTTGATTAGTAATATGCATTGCTAAGAACTTCATTTGAATGATGTTTTATTAACAAGGTTCGGGAGGAGCACGATCAGATAATCAACTAATTTGGCGCAGGTGCAACTCGTTTAGCTAACCATCCTAACGAGCACAATGCGTGTATATATATATATATAGATGCAGCCTGCCTACCTCTGTCCAGTGACAGTTTTCCGGCATCCCTCCTCCACCCCAACTCCTCACCCCTAATCTATTTTATCCCATATTAGGGATGGGGGAGTTCTCTGTGTTCGGGCCATATTCCGGGCTCGGAGCCCTCCCCCAGGACAGCAAGCCAAAATATGCTTACTATTTGCTATCAGATTAGATGTAAGGGTGAACTCGTGAAACAACTTTAAAGGTGATTTTCTCAATATTTAGATTTTTTTGCACCCTCAGATTCCAGATTTTCAAATAGTTGTATCTCAGCCAAATATTGTCCTATCATAACAAACCATACATCAATGGAAAGATTATTTATTCAGCTTTCAGATGATTTATAAATCCCAATTTCGAAAAAATTGACCCTTATGACTGGTTTTGTGGTCCAGGTTCACAAATTATCAGGTTAACACAGATATTTTTGTAAGCAATGCAAAAGTTTTTTTTAAGTCAAAGCAAAAACTTTTTATTAAAATGTTACCATTTTAACGCAAAATTAATCAGGGGAATGAAAACGTTTTGTAAGTGAACACAAAGTTTCTTGGGGGAACAGGAAAGTTTTGCAAGTGAACAAAAGCATTCAAATCTAATTTTTCTTTAGGGGTTCAATAGATTTGCCAACAAACCATTCCAACCTCTTTGTGAACAGATACATTGAAAGGAAACTGATTTAAAAGATGGATTGTTCCCAAATTGTTCGTAACTATCAGCGGGTACCTGTGCTGCGCACATTTACTGCTGTCTTACGCTTTTTAAAAGCAGCAAAAATGATTGTGGAGTGTATTGAGTTAAAAGTATTCATTTTCCCTTCAAGATGTAGTGAAGTAAAGTAGAAAGTGTTCAGAAATCAATTTCTTTGTTTTTGTACATCTTCTATATGCACACAGTGCTGAGTTGTGCTGTCAATCAAACAAAGCTTTTAAACTTGAAGTGTGTGTTTCTGTGTGTGTGTGTGTGTGTGTGTGAGTGTGTGAGTGTGTGTGTGTGTGTGTGTGTGTGTGTGTGTGTGTGTGTGTGTGTCACCGGGAATCCAGCAACAAGCCAATCCCGCACACGTTTGGCCTCATTAGACACGAGACACTGCATTAATTCATTACAGCAGATTGTCTTTCTGAACATGACACTTTATATATTCTTGTGCTAACTCCTTCATGTGAAATGTATGTTTAATTTTCATTGCATTACTCAAGCAGATGGCATTTTGCTCTCATGTATAAACATGGGCACACATTTCTTGTCACCACACGTCCTTCCTGCTCACCTTCAGCGCTTCTGGGGTTGGCTGAAGCTGCAAAAATAATAGTGACAAAGAATATGCATTGAGTTTGACAACTAGAAAAACACAATTGCATTGCACGAAAAGTAGAGAAATGAGTGTCGGCTTCATTAATTGATTAGTTTTTTTCAGCTGCTTTGTTTGTAAAGCTGTTTGATCATTGAGCAGATGCAGATGCTGTCGGTCATTTTAGATTCATAATGAATATCTGACGTTAAAAGTTCTGTTTAAACCTGGAAATTAACAAAGCCTTTGATGTGTTATGATGCAAACAAAAAAAGAATGAAAGATTATGCACAATTATGCTGATAACATGATCATCTGGTTTTGTTCATGAGCTACTGTCATTAAAATATAAAAAAATGTATTCATATTATTTTTACAAAAAAATTTCTCACATATTGTTGTGCTGATATTATAACGGAAAAAAAAAATCTGTATTAAATAGAAAAATGCTAAATATGAAGCATTTTCACCAGTTGGCTTTTGGTTTTCAGTATATAAGGGAAGTATATGTTAGAAATATAATAAAAATATTAATAAAATAAAAATAATTAAAATAATATTTTAATGGTATTCTAAAGATTATGTTACAATTATTTTATTTCAGTTATTTCAATTTTTAAAATGTTTTTTCAGTGTGACAGCCAATGGTAAAATGTTATAATTTACCACTGGCTGCCACTCTATTGTATATTATTTATCCTTTTTTTTTACCGGTAAAATATCTTGAAATATATTCTAAAATAATATAAATTGATTATATATTTATTTTACTAAGTTATAATTTATTATATAATGATTTCAAGTAAGTATATATTAATAATTTTAAAATAAAACACTGTTTTTTTATTTTATATACTTAAAACATCTTAAAATGTCTTATATTCTAAAATAATATTCATATATTATGTATATATTTTACTGTATTATAATTTATTATATAATGATGGATATTAATGTTAGTGCTGTCAAATGATTAATCACGATTAGTCGCATCCAAAATAAAAGTTTTTGTTTACATAATAAATGTGTGTGTACTTTGTATATTTATTATGTATAAAGACACACACATACAGCATGTATTTTGAAAATATTTACATGTATTTACATATTTATATTCATATAAATTATATCATATATAAATATATTTAATATATAAAAGTTTTTTCTTAAATATATACATGCATGGTGTGCATTTACATATGCATAATAAATATACAGAGTACACACACATATATTTGTCACGATTCGCTGGGAGGAACGAGAGAGAAACGTGGAGAAACGTTTAACAGTCTTTAATACGGGAATCACAGGTGAGAAAACATAACAGGAACACAGGAAACACATGACATCCAACAAGTAGACCCGACAAACATGAACTGAATGGACTAGGGCATTTAAACACAGGATAATTGGGGAAGAACGAGACACACCTGGAATAAATTAAACACAATCAACGGGAGACAGAAACTGGGTCACGGAGCACATGGGGAACAAAAACACAACAAAAACAGTCCATGGGCGTGACATTATGTAAACATTAATGCCGATTAATCATTTGATAGCACTAATTAATATATTATAGTTTAAGTATTTATATTTGTTATTCTACCATTGTTAAGTGTGATCTTGAATGAGATGAGATGAGAGATGCGTCTGTAGAAAGTGTGTGTGATGATGATTGATGATCATTGTGTGTGTTGTGGGCTCTGCTGTGTTTAGTCTGTTGGGTCACGGTGACATGTTGGTATATTTTGGACGCTGAACAGAAAGCCAGTCAGTCATTGAATTTCAGCTTCGGCTCAGTCTCAGTTGGGTTTTTACCGGCGGGTATTCATGCTAAACAAGCAGCCAAGTGTCCTCAAATCCCCGCCGTCCTCCCGGAGGACCGCTGGAGCTCAGACGTTCCTCACAGAGCTGGAGCTCATGAGACATATAGAGGTGTTTCAGAGGCTTCTCTTAAAAATCCAAACCATAACTTAGTCCAGTCCAATAAGAGTATAGAGCTCAAAAATGAATGTGGAGCAGCTCAAATCATTGGTTGAGAAATATTTTAGCTCCTTTTGAGATCTCAGACTTTTGATCACAAATATTTTGTGACAAATCTGAGCACAGATTGAGACACTATTGAGAAACTCCAGAGGAGACACGTGAGATTACTGAGCCTTTTTCTCAAGAGAAACGTCTGAGAAGCAGGAGACTTCAGAAATAGTCTCTGAGTGAAGAAAGAGCAACCTCTGAGCAATAACATTTTGAATTTGTTCACATTCATTTTCCAGCTTTTTATATTCGTAATAGTTGATCAAACTGAAAACTGAAAAGACTAAAACTTAAATTAAAGGTAAATAGAAACATAATATATATATATATATATATATATATATATATATATATATATATATAAAAAATCAAGAATAAAATGATAGAAATATTACATGTAAAACCTAATATACTTAAAATTAAATATGTTGCTTTGAAGCCTAACTGAAATAAGTATAAATAAAATTAAATAAAATCTTAAATTACTGAAATTAAAACAACGCTAAATAGAAATGGTTAAAAAATTATTACAAATAAATCTGAAATAAAATAATATAAATAATAAAATATTAGAAAAATTAGATGAAAAACCTAATAAACTTAAAATTACATGTTGCCTGACAACTAAATTAAATAAGTATAAATAAAATACTGAAATTACTGAAACTAAAACTGAAAATAAAATTTAAGCTAAATAGAAATATTTAAAAAAAATCTGAAATAATAAATAATAAATTATAAATAATAATAAAAATATAATAATAGAAATATTAAATGGAAAAATATAAATAAAATACTAAAAATATCAAAATGACTAAAACTGATATTAAAGTTAATAGTATATAAAATATAACAAAAATTACAAGAGCGCATAATTAAAATACTACAATTAAAATGAAAACTGAAAATCTTTAAAATCTTTAAATTTATAAATACTATAGAAGTCTAAAAATGCTAGTAAAATAACACTGCTTCACAAATAAAGAAAAGAACTGATGCTCAGATCAGGATTCATGCTCATGTATGTGGACAGCGTGGTGTAATAAGCCGGATAATGTGCAGGCGGTCAGTCTGCTGGAGCATCAGGCCACTAATCATCCCGTCAGGGTTTATTTTACAGTAATGACCGGCTGACTGCATCATCTCTTATTTGTGATCATACAGACTTCAGAGGAGAGTGTCTCTGAGGCAGATCATAGTGAAGCTTTGATGCATCGCTCTGTTTCTCATGTAATGATCAGCGTGTGTAGTCCAGACTGCAGGCTCATGTTTGTTTTTATGTTTAGTCTGGTCTGGTTTTGCTGCAGGACATCGAGTGGCGACACAATAAAGTGTTCAGCATACAGATTTATAATAAGTCAAAACACTTTATGGCAGTTCATGTTTATTCTTGCTGCATGTATTTAATGTAGTCTGGTTTCTTTTATCCTATGTGTGTTTGCTTATGTTTTGTGAGGATGACGGCATGTCAAACAAACTGACCATGTTGACGTCAGGGTTATTATTGTGAACTAAAACCTTAAAAAATACATTTTCATTACTTCGGATGAAATAAATTAAACTTTTATCCTATTGCCAAGGCAACATTTCTCATTTTCGTTTAGTTTGTTGAAGTATTTAAATAACTAAAGTAAATAAACTAAAACCTAAAACTAAGACATTTAAAAAAAAAAAGACAAAAATAGAACAAAATGACTATAACTAAAAACAGAAAATGTAAAAAACTTAAACATTTAAAAAATCTAATTCAAAATATTAACAGGAATATATTAGTACATGAATGATAACACTATAAAAATAACACTATATTTGCAAAGTCAAGTCACATTTATTTATTATTAAAACAAAATTGTCATTATCCAGCTCAATTAAATTCAGTGTGGATTCAGTGTCAGTCTTGCAAAGTTCATCAATTATAGCTGAATTGAATTTGTTTGATAAAGCAGCTCTACAGAAGAAAACAGTGTCATTATTTAGTATTATTCATTAGACGTTTGTCTGATTTGATGAGCTTTTACCGAGTGACAGATAAATGTGTGCAGAAATACCATGTAGTTTGATTTGGACACAACCTTTGACATACAATGCCTATTTATTTTATTTTGACTATATAATGAATAGCTGAATTGTTTTATTTTACTTTGTATTTTATTTTACCTGTCTGCCATTTTGGCCTCCAACATTTTATTTTATTTTATTTTATTTTATTTTATTTTATTTTATTTTATTTTATTTTATTTTTATTTTTATTTTTATTACATTTTATTTTACCTCTCTGCCATGTTTGGGCCACAAAATGTTCTTTTATTTTTTATTGTATTTTCTTTTATTTTTACTTCAGTCTGGACTAATGTTTTTTCTGGTTTGTTGTGTTCTGTGTTTGCAGTCCATCAGCCTGATAGAGCGCGGGAATCCGTCCCGGAGTCTGGAGCAGGTGTGCCGCTGGGCAAACACCCAGCAGAGGCTGGACCCCGAGCACGCCGAGCATCACGACCATGCCATCTTCCTCACCAGGCAAGATTTTGGTCCCGCAGGTATGCAAGGTACTGTGTTTCTCTCGATCGAGGCTGTGCAGAGTAAGTGCTTCTTTCTGCTTCTGTTCTCCAACGGTTGGCATCGAGATGCCCGGGACATCGGTCAGGAACGACCATCAAACACCAGCTAATCTGATTCCAGACCGTGTTAACTGGGCATCGGTGCCAACCTGTAGCAACCAAAAATACTCTTTGACCAAAGGAGAGTTTTTGGCATGTAGAGGAAAAGAAGACATCTTTATTAGTAGCTGTGCACTCAACAATACTAATATTCCTAGTTTTTTGGTTAAAAAGTTACCTTTCTAGGTAGTTTGATGAAATTGACCAATTTTAACTGTTATTGTGTTTCACAAAGTTGAAGTAATTCTTGCATGCATACTATTTAAAGGGACAGTTCACCCAAAAATTCTGTCATAATTTGCTCATTTGCTCATATGAGTTTCTTTCTTCTGTTGAACACTCATGTTAGTAGCCAAACAATTGACAGTAACCATTGACTTCCATAGTATTTTTTTCCATACTGTGGAAGTCAATGGCTACCGTCAGCTGAGGGTGAGTATATGATGACAGAATTTTCATTTTTTGGGTAATATCCCTTTAAAATTATTAGATTAAACATATTTAGTAGTAGTAGTGGTGGTGGTTGTAGTTGAATAACTGGGCATCTTAGTCAGATAGACGGCAAAATTAATTTGGTGTAAATAAAAACGAGTCGATGAGGGACAGGTTTGCTGTCTGTTCAAAGGGTTGTGCTGTTGTGTGATTTGGTGTTAACTGATGAAACACTGAAAATGCATACAAAAAAATAATAATAATAAGCAGAAAACACAAAAATGAGAAATGTCTGTCACAGCCTCGTTTTCATTCACATCACATTAAATATATTGAGTCTATGACTAAGATCCATAACTGATAAAATATGTTTGAATTACATTAAACTGCTATTTCACAAAGATGTGTTAACAAATGGAAAAAAGTGGATTTCCTGGAAATTTGTGTTTAATTTCAAATTTCAAAAACAGATGGAGTGTTTGATCGCTGTGAGGCAGTGTTATTTTAGTATCATTGATATATTATTATAGTTTTTGTTAATATTTTGAATTAGATTTTATTTTTATGTTTTGTTTTGATTGTAAGTTCATTGTAAATTTGTGTTCATTTTCAAGTAACTGTTATTTAATTTTATTTATGTATTTATTTATTTATTTAGAAAAACCAAGGAAAATAAACTTCATCACAGGTTTCTGTAGTGTAGATTAAAATGAAATGTCAAATATTAAAATATGGCTTGCTTAAAATACAGCAGCACCAAAAAAACAACAACAAAAAAAACTTCATTTTCATTGTTTTCTTAGATATGTAAATGTATTTTTGTTAATATTTTGAATTAGATTTTTTTTCATATTTATTATATTCTGTTTTTATTTCATTTTACTTTAAGTTTTAAAGATTTTTTGTTTTTGTCTTTTTTTTATTAGTTTTTGATTTTTAAATATGTCTGTATAATTTTTTTATTAATTTTTAATTTAATAATTTTAGCTTATTTACTTTAGTATTTAGTTATTTTAGTACTTTAAGTTAAACTAAATGAAAATGAGAAATGTTGCCTTGGCAACCAGTTGAAATTAAAGTTTCACTTAAAGGTGCACTGTGTAATATTTAGAATGATCTATAGACAGAAATGCAATATAATATACATAACTACATTTTCAGAGGAGTATAAAGACCTTACTTAATGAACTGTTATGTTTTTATTACCTTAGAATGAGTGATTTATAACTACATATACCGTGGGTCCCCTCACATGGAAGTCGCCATCATGTTTCTACAGTAGCCCTTAACGGACAAACTGCTCTACAGAGCGCGTATCGTCACTATGGTGTTCTCGCGAAAAAACACTGACACAATGATGAACAAGTAACAGTAATATTCGCAATGACATCGTTTATTGAATAATTATGTAAATATAATTCCTTAATTTACCTTTGTAAAGAAACCTCATTGCTCTCTGCGGTCTCAGACGACACATCTTAGCCCTGTATCGGCCACCGTAGCTTCTCTGAAGGGAGGAGTGAGCGGGGGACTGAGCCGTTGGTTGCAATTCGCAAACTCAACCGCTAGATGCTGCTAAAAACTACACACTGCACCTTTAACATTTGTTGTGTTTCGAGTAACAATATTTTTTTGGAATAATAATAATAAATGTCAACACAGGTTTCTGTTGTGTAAATGAAAACAAAATGTCAAATACTAAAGTACAGCTTGACTAAACTACAGCAGCACAAAAATATATATTAACCTCCATCATTCTTTTAAGTGTGTAAATATCATTGCATTAGATGCTGCCAGATCTTTTCTCGTCACTATCTTCACTGTTCTTCATGAGTGTTGAAGTCTCTGTGTTTGAATCAGCTGGTGTTTTGGTGAGTTTAATAGATGTACAGAATCACATTAACATGATTCATTAGCACAAAACTGACTGTCTTCAACACGACATCTGCTCTTTTAGGTTTTCAAACCCAACAAACGTCCTTTATGCTTCTAAATTGTGTTTGTGCATCTTTCTTTACAATACATGACTCCTGATTTAATATCTTGTTCTAATGCAGTGACGTGCACACACTGACTGTATTATTGTGTCCTGTGTTTTTCAAGTCGTCTTTTTGAAGTTTAGGGACTCGTTTCGAATGAATGTGTGTTCAGGTTTCGTGATCCTCGTGTGATTTTGTAAAGACAGTCAGTAATACCTGTTTTGTGTTTGGCACGTCTACTGTTGCTACGCCACGGCCTCTGTTGTGCTCATAACATCACAGAACGGCACCTTTTACCCCGAGGGCAAACATCACACTCCCGTCCCAAGCTTTAAGCCTCATTCAGAGCCCAGCTATAGACACATGCTTACAGTGACGCTCATGACTGAAGGTGTTTGGGAAACGGCCAGCACCTGAAGCCTGAAGTGAATGGAGTCAAGCAATAACTGAAGGTTCCTGTGTTTTTAACAGCGCTAGTGATTTGGAAAAAGATCAGGAGAACCCGTTTTATAGCTGTTCTGTCAAATCACTGTTCTTTTTCAATAAAGTGTCAGTGAAAGGAGGCGCTTCACCTTCAGATGTTGCTCATGCACCCCAGGGCATCAAACTAAATGTTACATGTTTTTTTATTACATTTGTTTTATATGAACGTAGTTATGAAAAATTTAAATGGTTAAAAAAATATTTTAAATGGTTTAAAACCATGATTTGTGTGTTTTTCATTGTTTTCTAGCAATACAAATTGTAGATATATAAAATGTAATTTCTTGTTTGGGTTTAAATGTTGTTTTGTATTGTATATATTATGTATAATAATATTATGTCATTTAATATTTTATATAAATATATAGTTATAATTTGATATATTGTTAAAAATAAAATAATTATATATTACATATAATAAATAGTGTGTGTATCTTATATATATATATATATATATATATATATATATATATATATATATAAATGTATTAAATATATTAAAATATATAAAATTAGAACTTTTCATTATTTTCTCGCAATAAACACAATATATATATATATATATATATATATATATATAATTTAAAAACAAAATATAAAATAATATGCTGATATATATATGTATATACAATAATATGCTGATATACATGTATATACATGTATATGTAAAATGTATAAATAATATATATATATATATATATATATATATATATATATAATTATTTTATTATATAATGTATTATTATTTATACATTTTACACATATGTATATATATATATATATATATATATATATATATGTGTGTGTGTGTGTGTGTGTGTGTGTGTGTGTGTGTGTGTGTGTATAATAAAATGTATATTATATATATTTATAATAAAATAGATCTAGTTCTACAAATATATAATTTTTCATTCAGCTTTTATTCCCTAGAAATTAAAATAGCTTAATGAATTCAGGAAACACTTGCAAAAAACATTTACGTTTCTTCCTGACATGTTGTACAAGGTTCAGGGTTTTTGTTTGTATATTTATATTTTGTTATGACAACATGATTATGGTTGTTAAAGGACAAACATGTAGAGAAAGCAGTACTATCCTGTGTGAACCATCTTCATGCGGCGGCGCTTTAATATCAGTCTCAATATCCTGGATTAATGTCATCTAACACCCTGTGATTACAGCACTGCTGCCAGACGCTGTCGCTTGACAACACAACGCTTTTCCAGAGCAATGCAAAGCTGCATTCACCTGGAGGACATTTATCTGAGGACAGATAAACAGCTCAGCTAGCAGCTTGATTTCTTATGCAACCCTTCGCTGGCTAAATACATCTTTGATTTTTTTGTTGTTGTTATTCTGGTTATGTAAAAAATCCAATAAAACCTACATGGCTGCTGGGCAGCGGGAATATCACTAGGATTACACATGTAATCAAATGATGCTGGATCGGCCCAATTATTATTGATGCTTTAACAGGCATTAAATCACTGAACGCTTCATAATCTGCATCCTCTGCTTTTCACCTGCATGCCAAAGACTGTCAGTGATTTCAGTAGCATGAACGTCTTATTAAAAAGAGACTGGCTGTAACCTCTGGAGCAGCTCAGCTAAACTAAAGCTCTAGCACTGCACATCTCTTGATCGAGTGTCGGTCTCTGTTTGTGCTTTCTGTGGTGTTTGTGTGTCGTATGAACACTGTGTCCTGTTAAACGTGGCTAGTTGTGTGGGATTGATCGGGAAAGCTTTTCAGGTTGCAGCCGCTTCTGCGCTTCTATATGGAGGCAATAGTGGAGAACTTGTAAGAATCTGAACTGAGTTGCACATATAGAGAACAAAATGGTTAAAATAAGTGGTGTAAAAACAATTATCACTCAAACATTTCTAGTAAATGGAACAAGTATTTAATGTGAAAATGTGAAGAGCATTGCGTTAGCAGCGCAAAAGGTCATGGGTTCGATTCCCAGGGAACACACATACTGATAAAAAATGTATAGCCTGAAATGTAAGTCGCTTTGGATAAAAGCGTCTGCTAAATGCATAAATGTAAATGTAAATGTAAATTAGCAAGACTGAAATATTATTTTCTTGAAAAACATACTCTAATCTCCATTTAAAATGATCTTCATTCGTTTTTTTATTTTAACTTGCACCAATGTTAAGATTAAGTTTATTCAAGTTAATTTCAATTAAACTATTTTTATTTATATTTTATGATGATGAATGAAATATAGATTACATTCAAGTTTTTTATTGGAAGCAAATTAATACTTTTATTAATCAAGGATGCATTAAATTAATCAACTTTTGAACTTTCTATTCATCTGTGAATCCTGAAAAATAAAATATATCACGGTTTCCACAAAAATATTCAGCAGCACAACTGTTTTCATCATTGATAATAATCAGAAATGTTTCTTGAGCAGTAAATCAGCATATTATTATGATTTCTGAAGATCATGTGACACTGAAGACTGCAGTAATGATGCTGAAAATACAGCTTTGATCATAGCAATAAATTACACTTTACTATATATTCACATAGAAAACAGCTATTTTAAATTGTAATAATATTTCACATTTTTACTGTATTTTTTGATCAATTAAATGCAGCCTTGCTGAGCAGAAGAGACTTTTGAATGGTAGGGTATGTTTATAATAAACAGCAGCTCACTTGGTTTTGGAAAAAAGCAGCATAGCAAAGAAATCAGAGAATGGCTTCTTTTTTGAAAAGTCATATTTAAAGTTCAGAATTGGCATTGCTAATGGAACAGTGAAGTGATTGTGTCAAAAGGTTGAGTTGAGTGTCCACGTTGTGTGTGCTTTGATGTGTTTGATTTGACAGTGACCCGCGGCTCTTTGAAAGGGAAGGAATCTTAGACTTCCCAAATGAAACTCACCTGGCTCTGATCTGACTTCTAGAATGTAACGCATTCCAGTTCATCATCGTTTCCCTTTGATCTCTGTCGCCCAGGTTACGCCCCGGTAACGGGCATGTGCCACCCGCTGCGGAGCTGCACACTCAACCACGAAGACGGCTTTTCCTCTGCCTTTGTGGTGGCGCACGAAACCGGACATGTGTAAGTTTACATCTGCTTTTCAGTCCCGACTGTGAGCTTGCTTTCAGTGTTTTAGATCGTGTAGGTAAAGCACGGCATGTTAGCATGCATTTACAGTAGTTGCAAATAAAAAAAAATTATTTGCTGAAAATGTGTTCACCCTCAGGCCATCCGAGATGTAGATGAATGTGTTTCTTCATCATATTTGAAGAAATGTGTCATTGCATCACTGTCTCAGCAATGGATGCTCTGCAGTGAATGGGTGCCATCAGAATGAGAGTCCAAACAGCTGATAAAAACATCACAATAATCCACAAGTAATCTACACCACTCCAGTCCATCAGTTAACATCTTGAGAAGAAAAAAGCTCAAACAAAGCCAGCATTAAGACGTTTTTAAATAAAATAGGAGTCCATAATAGTCCATAATCCATAATAACGCTTGATCTGTGCAGATTTCTCTCCTGATTCAGACCAGACCACTTTTTCACTGGACGAAGCGTTATTATGGATCATAGACTCGTATTTTAGTTAAAAACGTCTTGATGGATTTGTTTCAGTTTTTGTCTTCTCAAGATGTTAACTGATGGACTGGAGTGGTGTGGATTACTTGTGGATTATTGTGATGTTTTTATCAGCTGTTTGGACTCTCATTCTGACGGCACCCATTCACTGTAGAGCATCCATTGCTGAGACACTGATGCAATGCTACATTTCTCCAAATCTGATGAACAAACAAACTCATCCTAATCTTGGATGGCCACATTTTCAGCAAATGTTAATTTTGGGGTGAATTATATCTTTAAATTGGAATTGTGAAATGTTGCCTGCACAGATTAGTTTGCATGCATTTTGTCAGCTGTTTGCGAAGAATGGCGATAAAACGCTGCCAGGAAAAAGCTACTCATTCAGCTAGTTTATGAGGCATCATTTAGTGTGGTGGCATGAGCAAGATAAAATACATAAAGCATCTATTGTATACCTAATATGCATGAAAATCATAAAGAAATGTGAAATTGCTCAGCATGTCCATTGCATTATGATCAAAATTAGTTGAATGCACATTGTAATTACAACTCAGAAGTAGGAACATCCCTGGAGGACATGAACATAGTATGAACATGTGCTGAGATGAATGCTGCTCAATAGCGCCCCCTGTAGAACAGAGCTCTGCCATGAGAAAAACTGGCTCCTTTTGCCATTTTGCAAGATGTTTTATATTTTCCGGTTCATTCCAGGTCTTAAGTAACTCCTCTCCGCTCAGCAAGTTTGGAGAACAGACATGAATCATCTTCTGTTCTTCACTGTGGTCTGTTGTGATTCATCAGCAATGACTGCAGATTTAATGTTTGTTGTGTCTCTATGAACACTGACAACAGTCACATGAGCTGGAAGCTCTTGTTTCACAGTGAATTCATCATGTCAGCAGAATCCAGTCTGTCTCACTCGTGACTGTACATGCAGAAACGCTCTGCTTATAGTGGGATGTTCCTGCACTGCTGGGGATGTTGAGTAGCTGCTTTAAGACTGTAGTTTATCAAGCCGAGTGTAGTTTAAAGTGGTTTAAGTCACATAAACACTGTAAGACAACACGTGACTTCCATAATCTGATGTATTTTGAATGAATCAGGATACTGAATGAACAGAACTGTACAGTAGGTTGAGACTTGAGGGGTTTTTAATGATGAATTGATTAGGTGTGAAGATGAATTGATGAGATCAGCTGTTTCATTAACGTCATTAAATTTTGACGTAAATGAAGATCAAGACAAAACCTTTTTTCTTTTCTTATGATGCGCAGAAATTAATCATTCATAATAAGACCTGTAAAATTAAGAACGTAAGTCTATTTTGATTTTATGTTGACTTGGATGTTATTTAAGATGAGTAACAACTTTATAAATATACTACTATTAGAATATATATATATATATATATATATATATATATACATTACTGTTCAACATTTATTTTTATTTAATGTATTTAAAATTAACATTTTAATTTTTTTAGGATTCATTCAATTGATTAGAATTAGCAGTAAAGGTGTTTATAATGCTACAATTTTTTTTTTTTAACTGATTGTTCTTTTAAACTTTCTGTTCATCAAATCATTTTATAATCAGCATATTAGAATGATTTCTGAAGGATCATGTGACTAAAGACTGGAGTAATGATGCTGAAAATTCAGCTTTGCATCACAGGAATAAAACACATTTTACAGTATATTCACATAGAAAACTGTTATTTTAAATTGTAATAATATTTCACAATATTACTGATTTTACTGTATTTTTAATCTAATAAATGCAGCCTTGGTGAGCAGAGGAGAAAAATCTTACCCAAACTTTTCAATGTAGTGTAATTTAGCTGACAGCATTTGATTTGATCACAAATTAATGCTAAATGCAACTAATACAATAATTTAAAAACATGGTAATAAACAACTTGTGTAAATATTACACTACAAATAAGCTACACAGGAAGTTCTGTGCAGGAACGAATCAGTGAGTCATTATATAGTCGAAATGAACCGATTCACTAATATGATTCTACCCAACATTGACCACTGACCAGCAGTTTTCTGATTGTGTTGAATGTTTCAGGCTGGGAATGGAGCATGATGGTCAGGGGAACCGCTGCTCGGATGAGACCAGTATGGGCAGCATCATGGCTCCGCTGGTCCAGGCTGCGTTTCACCGCTACCACTGGTCCCGCTGCAGCAAACAGGAGCTCAACCGATACATCCAGTGAGAAACTGTTCCTTACATCTGCTCTGATCCTCAGAATCCATCACTGAAGAGGATTTGGGAGATGAAGCATGAGGATGGAGTGAAAACGAGTAACATAATCTCTCCAGAGAGAAAGAAATGACATTAATGTCATTAAATCTGACGCTGAACATTTATAAATCCTCATGTTGTTTCTTTTATGTTCAACAGAAGAAAGTCATGTCTTATTAGAACAATTGCCACTAATATTAATATATTTATTATTTCATTAAACAATAGCCGTTGATATTTAAATACACTGAAAAAAAATTATACTTATTTTTTTAAGGTAAGTGGTTGCAATCAATTTATTTGAGCTAAAGTTGAAAGTTAGTCAACTAAATTTGTTTATTTAAATGTAGCTAAAATAAATTGATTGCAACCACTTACCTTAAAAGAATTATTAAATTCAATGAATAATATTTTTTTTCAGTGTACAACAATAGCCATTACATTTTAAATCTCATAATTGAACAATAACCATTGATATTTAAATCTCTTAATAGAACAATAACCATTGATATTTTATTAGCCATTGATATTTATATCTCTTAATAGAACAATAGCCATTGATATTTATATCTCTTAATAGAACAATAGCCATTAATATTTATATCTCTTAATAGAACTATAGACATTAATATTTATATCTCTTAATAGAACAATAGCCATTAATATTTATATCTCTTAATAGAACAATAGCCATGAATATTTATATCTCTTAATAGAACATTGGGCATTAATATTTAAATCTCTTAACAGAACAATAGCCATTGATATTTAAATCTCTTAATAGAACAATAGCCATTGATATTTAAATCTCTTAACAGAACAATAGCCATTGATATTTAAATCTCTTAATAGAACAATAGTCATTGATATTTAAATCTCTTAATAGAACAATAACCATTGATATTTATATCTCTTAATAGAACAATATCCATTAATATTTAAATCTCTTAAAAGAACAATAGACATTAATAATTAAATATCTTAATTGAACAATAGGCATTGTCCTCGCTTAATAGATCAATACCAATATTTAAATAGAAAAGGAAGCCTTACAGGAAGGAATGCATATTTATTTGTTGATCAGTGTTTTTGAGCAATGCTCTGATCCCGCTGTATTTCTTTCAGCTCATATGACTGTCTTCTGGATGATCCGTTCGAGCTGAAATGGCCTAAACTCACAGAGCTTCCCGGGATAAACTACTCCATGGATGAGCAGTGCCGCTTTGATTTCGGTGTGGGGTATAAGATGTGCACCGCAGTAAGTCCTCAAGCATCTTTCTATCTCTATATTTAGCTCTGATCTGTGAATATAGACTCAAGTTCAAGCAGTTTATGATGAGATGGGTAACATGAGCTTGTTTAATGTGCATCTGCAGAGCTAAATCAGGAGAAACCTATTGCATTTTGATGAAATGTGAGATGAGTTTGTCGCTCTCTCTTCCTCCAGTTCCGTACGTATGACCCGTGTAAGCAGCTGTGGTGCAGCCATCCTGACAATCAGTACTTCTGTAAGACCAAGAAGGGCCCGCCGGTGGATGGGACGGAGTGTGCACATGGAAAGGTGAAACCAACCATTATCTAAATCCATAAATTACTTTATTACTCAGGCGTGTTTGCGAGCATCAGACTTTCATCTGTGACTACTGATCAAATTTTAATTTGAAAATTACTTACTGTTGCTTAGAACAAAACCAACTTATATTTGATCTCTTAATAGATTAATATTTTATCTCTTACTTGAATAATAACCACCAATATTTAATCTCATAATTGAACATTAGCCATCGATATTGAAATCTCTTAATTGAACAATAACATTATTTCAATCTCTTAATTTAACAATAGCCATTGACATTTTAATTACATAATTGAACAATAGCCATTGGTATTTTAATCTCTTAATAAACAATAGCCATTGGTATTTTAATCTCTTAATAAACAATAGCCATTGGTATTTTAATCTCTTAATAAACAATAGCATTGGTATTTTAATCTCATAATTGAACATTAGCCATTTATATTTAAATATCTTAAGTAAACAATAGCATTTATATTTTAATCTCATAATAGAACAATAACATTGATATTTTAATCTCATAACTGAACAATAGCCATTAATATTTTAAGATGAATTGAAAAATAGCCTTTGATATTTTAATTACATAATTGAACAATGACATTGATATTTGAATCTCTAAATTGAACAATAGCCATTAATATTTTAAGATGAATTGAACATTAGCCTTTGACATTTTAATTACATAATTGAACAATAGCCATTGATATTTTAATTACATAATTGAAAAATAACCTTTGATATTTTAATCTCATAATTGAACAATAGCCATTGCTATTTTAATCTCTTATATGGCTACTAATATGGTGATATGTTTAGGACACAGTGTTCATGTATAGTAATGGTTGTGGGTTAGTGATACTGGTAAATGTGTGGGTTGCAGTGGTGTTTTAAAGGCCACTGCATCTGGAGGTCGTCCCATGAGCCCTACGGTCACGACGGAGGCTGGAGTTCCTGGGGAAAGTTCGGCTCGTGTTCTCGTACCTGCGGAGGAGGCGTTCGGTCCCGCAACCGCCAGTGTAACAACCCTGTGTGCGTTACAAACCTGTTTACACCAGCTCATGAATGAGTGAAACTGCTCTGTTATTCATTCCTCTCCGTCTCTGCAGACCTGCGTATGGAGGTCGTGATTGTCCAGGGTCCACGTTTGATTATCAGGTCTGTAATTCAGAGGACTGTTCTGGCCCATATGAGGACTTCAGAGCGCAGCAGTGCGTCCAGCGCAGCAACAAATACCACAATAACATCAAACACACGTGGCTGCCGTATGAACACCCTGATGGTGAGAGAAATGCAGCTAAATCCTTTTTATTCACTTTATATATTAATATATTAAATGTTTATATTAATATATTTATATTTGCATTCTGGAATTGATTTCCTGGAACAGGGATTCCCAAATATTTTTGTCAGCCAAATATCTTGAAATAATTGAAATGAGTTAATATTTTGATATTTTATCAACATTGTATTTTGTATGTGTTTCTGCTGTCAGTTAATGGTCACATGAGGTGCAGGTAAACAAATAAAATATTATAAAATAAAATTGTACTAATATTATAATTATTCAATTATTTTATATTAAAGTATTATAATATTCAATCATTCAATTATTAAATATTATTCAATTATTAAAATATTATAAAATTGAACATATTATAAAAATATAATAATTATTTCTTTAGACCTTTATATCAATTGCTTTCATTTTATTTATCATTTATTTAAATTTTACATTTTCGTGATTTAATTAATTATCACCTTTTCATCAATTCAGAAACCAAAGTTTGGAAACCTTGTTCTGGAGCATTTTAATTTTATTTTTCTACCTTAAAAAACACAAAGTATGTTGCTTGAACTATATATTTGCGATGCATGCATTCGTCAGTAAAGTTTTGATTATTAATCTATCACCTGTTTTCAAATCAGTTAATACACATAGTTCACTGACAAACATATATGTTCATATCAAAGATATATCAGTCGATATATGCGTAGCTTGTCAGTGAACTATGTTTAAAATTTATTTTAACTAATCAAAATGAAAAATCGCAAATATGTTGCTTGAACCATGGTGATTTGTGGTGATATTTAAACAGAATTGTAGAAAATACGTTTGGGGTCACATTATTATTTTTATTCATCAAGGATGCATTAAAAGACATTTATAATGTTAAAAAAAGATTATATTTGAAATAAATGCTGTTCTTTTGAACTTTCTATTCATCTGTGAATCCTGAAAAATAAATGTATCACGGTTTGCACAAAAAATATTGTGCAGCACAACTGTTTTCAACATTGATAATAATCAGAAATGTTTCTTGAGCAGCAAATCAGAATATTAGAATGATTTCTGAAGATCATGTGACACTGAAGACTGGAGTAATGATGCTGAAAATACAGCTTTGATCACAGAAATAAATTACACTTTACTATATATTCACATAGAAAAACATTTCACATTTTTACTGTATTTTTGATCAATTAAATGCAGCCTTGATGAGCAGAAGAGACTTAATGGACTTGTTTTATCTTTAAAACAACTTACTGACCCCAAACCTTTGAATGCTAGTATTTCTGGTATTTCTGTCACTTTTGCTGCCCGGTTTATTTCTGTCTCTGATGCCTGATGATGAATTCAGTCTCTCTGAAAGAGCAGGACTCACTGTGACCCTAAAACCACTGAATTCACCACAGACACAAGACACTGAGTGGGACATGGGAACATAATGTTCCTGGCAGAAACCGGAGAGAGAAAATAAGGAGCCTGTGAGAAAGACAGACCAAGAAGCAGATAAACATGAAGAAAAAAACGCTTCATACATCCACATATGCATCGATATACTGTGAAGGCATTAATTACGGTCACGTCTCACTATTCAACGTGGCTGACTCTCATTGTGCTTCTCTTTAGCATATTGATATGAGTCATGGCTCACCTTGAGACACATTTCTCTTTTGTACATCTCTCATCTGCATTTCATGAGCTGTGAGCTCTTGACAGTAAGTAGGTGGTCATTTAGCAGACTCTTCTATTCACAGCAGGACTTTAATTACAGATACAGACTCCGGTCTTTTAGTTCACGTCTGCAGCTCATCTGAACACTCACAGTCACTGTTATGTAAGCTGAAGACTGTTGGCCTTTATATGAAGAGATGAGCCCTTTGATATTCTCTGCTAATACATCAACACAGGACTGGTTTTGTGATCTTTAAGGGCGAGATGTTGATGTGTTGTGGCTGTTTGTGTATTTCAGAGGCTCATAAGTGTGAGTTGAGCTGCTGCTCTAAAGAGACGGGTGAAGTGGTCTTCATGAACCAGGTGATGCATGATGGGACGCGCTGCAGTTACACGGATCCGTTCAGCGTCTGCGCTCGAGGAGAGTGTCTGGTGAGAATCGTATCATGCACATAAACACAATACTGATTATATCTGATTCATTCGCTAATACTGGTCCTTTTAAATCATTGCATCTGTTTAGGACACTAAATATACCTTTTTAAATATATTATTATTTATATAACGTACAGCAATATATTATTGATCCAAATAAATAAATACTGTAAATACATTTTATTTTATACAACATATACTGCATCCATATATAATAGTTTCTTGTACTCATTAAGGCCCCATTTATTTGAACAAAAATACAGTAAAATTGTAAAATATTTTTTCACAATTTAAAACAGCTGTGTTCTATGTGAATATGTTAAAATATAATTTATTTCTGTGATCAAAGCTGAATTTTCAGCATCATTACGCCAGTCTTCAGTGTCACATGATCTTCAGAAATTATTCTAATATGCGTTAAAACTTTATTTTGATAGTCCACTTTAGACATTCTAAGTAACTTTGCAACTACATGTCAACTAGCAGTCATTAGAGTATTAGTAGACTATCTGCTATCTTCTACAGTTTTCTCAATTTGTTGTTTTAAGTTTATACAACAAAAAGTTGAGAAAACTCAAAAATCTCCTACAAAAATAAGTTGAGAAAACTCAAAAATCTGCTGAAGCTGGTTGCCTTAAACTTTTGTTTGCTCAACTTTTTTTTTTTTACTTTTTTTTTTACCATGTAGAAGATAGCAGATAGTCTACTAATACTCTAATGACTGCTAGTTGACATGTAGTTGCAAAGTTACTTATAGTTAGTAGAATGTCTAAAGTGGACGATCAAAATAAAGTGTAACCTAATATGCTGATTTGCTGCTCAAGAAACATTTCTGATCAATGTTGAAAACAGGTGTGCTGCACAATATTTTTGTGGAAACTGATACATTTTATTTTTCATCATTCACAGATGAATAGAAAGTTGAAAAGAACAGCATTTATTTCAAATAGAAATCTTTTGTAGTATTACCAATGTCTTTATTGTCACTTTTGAGCAATTTTATGCCTTCTTGCTGAATTAAAGTATTTATATCTGTCATAAAAAATCTTACTGACCCTAAACTTTTGAAAGTTGAATATATGACTGCAACAAGTCTGTGAATGTTTTTTGAACAAGTTTGTTGAAACGAACTTTACAAATAAATGTAGTCTCAGTGATTGAAACACAAACTGACCTCAGAGACACACTATTGATTGAGCACACCTTCTCTTCAGTGTGAAGTATGAATGAATGAATCCTGTCGGTCTCTTCTGATCAGCACGTCGGCTGTGATAAGGAGGTGGGATCGTACAAACAGGAGGATAAATGTGGCGTCTGTGAGGGAGACAATTCACACTGCCGAACCGTCAAACTCACGCTCAACAAAACCCCGAAGAAGACAGGTACAAACTCACACATTCAGACGAGCCTGACGAAACCACCTTTCATTATTTACTTCAATCTTTCTGTTTGGCCTAAAAAACACACGCCTCGGGACAAACACAAATCACATTCATATTTCACTTTCTCTGAGCTCATGTTCAGCTCCTGCTGAGAGAAAATGTGAAGTACAAAGAGTTTTATTTTACCACAGTAAAACTAAATACTACTATTTGTACACTTTGTAGTATATAGACTTCATAGTGTAGTGGGTATAGCATAACTATTAAAACATTTTCATTAATTCATTAATAAATCTCTTTAATACTGTATAGTGTGAAATGTTCTTTATAAATAAATAAATTAAATGAAATTTAGATAATACTAAATAAAGTAATATAAATATTAGGTTAAAAATGAGACTAAATAAAAAATTCAAATGTTGTCATGGTATCTGAAGTAAAATATGTTTACAAAATTATTAAAAAGCATTTTTGTTAAAACTAAAAAAAATAAAGTATAACTATTAGTTTTAAAACAAACTAAATGAAAATGAGAAATGTTACCTTGGCAACTAACTGAAATAAAATGAGTTTAAACGTAATAATAAAATTACAAAAACTGAAATCAAAATTATTTAAAACTAAATTGATTGATTTATTTTTAAAAGAGAGAAAAAAAATCAAAATATAAAAACAAGTCTAGTTCGTATTTTTACTCCAAAATAATCTAAATAATGTGATTTTTTTTCTGTCAAAGTAATGAAAATTTGTCGTAAAATGTGATTTATTTTTGTAAAAGGTTACTTTAGTGCTAAAATAGGCCTCATTTGCTTTATACAAAAAATAATTTATGATTTATTGATGAAATACGCAGGACCTTCATCACTGAGGTTCATCTATCGAATTGTTTCTTGTCAAACATGTAAAACGCCTCGGGCCAAAAGTAAAGATCATCTCTGAACCTCTGAATCTCTACAGCATCTTCATATTTTAATGTCTGGATGAATCTCACGAAAGCAATTTCACTTTAAAATCAGGATAATGAGATTGATTTTTTTGGCACAGTATTGAGAATTTGTGTGGTAAAATGTGTTTTATTATTATGCAAATAACTTCATTAGTGCTAAAATATGCCTCGTTTGTTTTACGCAAAATACAATTTATAATCTTTGCATGAAATGTGAGTGAAATATTGTGTTGTTTATTGTCAAACGTGATGACTCTCGCTCTGTTAGGTTTGCTGAAGATGTTTGATATTCCTGCTGGAGCTCGGCACATTGTGATCGAGGAGAATGAAACGTCTCCTCATGTAATTGGTGAGTTTGTACCTGTGCATCTTTCAGTAGGAATCAATGCTTTTCTCCAGCGGCACAAACCCAGGACAACCATGCATCCTATTGAGACCAATTACTGCCTTCCCATCATGCTTTGTGTGCCATTCCCCAGCATCTCCCAGCTTGGCTTAAGCAGTTTGTTCTAATAGTTATGTTTGTATTTCTTTCTTTTCTTTGACTTCAATCCCTGAGCTCAGGCCTGATTTATTATCAGAGAAAATATGAAGCGTTTAAATGGGAAGTACAAAGAGTTTTATTTTACAACAGTAAGACAGTATGCACACGGGTTGATGTTGTCTGTCAGAAGAGCATACTACTGGTACTATTTGTGTACTTTGTAGTATATAGACTTATAGTATGGTATATAGCAGTGTTGTTAACTAAAACCAAAACTATATAAAAAAAAATCATTAATACATTTCATTAATGCACTGTGAAAAGTGATTTATGAATAATGAAGTGAAGTTGAAAATAAAACTGAAATAACAAAATATACATATTAAATAAAAACTAAATAAAATGTAGAAATGTTACCAACTTACTGAAATAAAAAATCAGTTTAAATTGAAGTACTAAATTACTAATACTGAAAAAACTGCACAGTATCAGAAAATGACTAAAATTGAAATATAAACAAATGAAAACTAAATAGTAATATTTAAAAAAATATATAATAATATATAAAAAAACAAAAATGACAAAAATTACTAAATTAAAATTAAATGAATTAAAATTAAAATAAAAACTGAAAATATAAAAATGTATTTAAAATATTTTAAAAAACTGTAGCGGTATCATAAAATATTATAAGTAGTATAATATTTTACACAAAATTTAATAAAAAATTTAAAACAGATATGACGTAATTTTGCATACTATAGGTTGAAACATTTATTATTGAATAATGCCTGTTGTTTTTAAAAACTAGTATATACTGCACAATGTTTCATCTTCTGCTCTTCTCTGTTAAAATGATTTTCTCTGGTAATAAACAGAATCCCACAGATGCTGTTAATAGAGTTTAAGTCGTATTGAACCCATAATATTCCTCTACAGATGTGTCTTTCTCTTCTGTCCGTGCGTGTGTTCTTCAGCTGTTAAAAATCAGGTCACTGGCAGTTTCATCTTGAACGCCAAGGGAGAAGAAATCACGTCCAAG
The DNA here is from genome assembly GCA_023376895.1 of Aspiorhynchus laticeps. NCBI lineage: Eukaryota > Metazoa > Chordata > Actinopteri > Cypriniformes > Cyprinidae > Aspiorhynchus > Aspiorhynchus laticeps. The sequence continues at coordinate 33,357,853 of CM041809.1, forward strand.
ACTTTTATTGAGAACGGCCTGGAGTGGGAATATTCGGTGGCAGACAGCAAAGAATCTCTGAAGACCATCGGGCCGCTGCACGAAGGCATCGTGGTGCTGGTAAGAGCGACGTAAAGGTCCTTTACCTTACACACTGAGGCATTTTTCGTATTTTTTGTATTCGTCATCCTTTCCTATCAAAATGCTTGCTACAGATGTGAAACGCAGAAAATCGAACCTGATCTGATTTTTTTATGATGGACGAAAGTTTCGGAGGCAGAGTGTAAATGTGATTGACACAACGTGAGGTTGTCTTTATTTTTCACGTGCAAACATTTTTGACTCAGTGTGCAATGACCTTAACGCTGATGGAGTTTGATTGAGTCGATGCCGCAGGTGTTGAGGTTGAGTTTGTCGCTCTGAACAGGTCGTTCCTCAGGCCGAGGACACCAAGATCAGTCTGAGCTACAAATACATCATTCATGAAGATCTTCTGCCGGTCATCACCAACAACAACGTGCTGCTGGCCGAACTGGACACGTACGAGTGGGCACTGAAGAGCTGGTCGCAGTGCTCCAAACCCTGCGGCGGAGGTGTGCCATTCAACACCAGCTGAGATTTATTATAATAACTTTAGAATAATTACAAGTTTTTTGAAAGAAGTTTCTTATGCTTACAGAGTCTGTAAAACAGTAATAATATGAAATATTATTACAAATTAAAACAACTGTTTTCTATTTGAACAGATTTCAAAATGTAATTTATTCCTGTGATGCAAAGCTGAATTTTCAATTATGAGAAAAAAGCTGCACTATTTTTTATTCCGCAGTGGAAAAAGAAACAATTGAAAAGATAAGTCAGCACTTCAAGATCTAAACACACAATTGTGAGAAAAATGTCCTAACTTCAAGATGTTTTTTTTTTTAAATTGTTTAAATTTGTATAACTTTGTTTGTGTTATTAATGTGTGCTGTGCTTTTAAGTATTAATGTGGTTGTATTTATGTCACCAGTGTCAAAGACTAATTTCTGCTCTGTGACAAGCAGAATGGACAATAAAGTTAAACTAAACTCGCAATTGCGATTAAAAAGTCCAAACTTCTAGATGTAAACTCACAATTACGAGAAAAATGTCCTAACTTTGTGATTTAAAATCACAATTGCAAGTAAAAAGTCTGAACTTTGAGATGTAAACTCACAAGAAAAAAAAGTCAGAAAGTCGCAATTACCTTTTTTATTCCATGCCGGAAACAAGCTTCCATAATCTTTACTGTATTTTTGATCAAATAAATGCATCTGGGTGAGCAAAAGATACTTCTTTCAAAAACATTAAAAATTATAAGTATTCCAAACATTTGACCAATAGTGTATAAATGCACTTTGTAAGTACTAATGCAGTGTTCCTCAGGTGTCCAGTACACTAAATACGGCTGTCGGAGGAAGAGCGACGGGCGTTTGCTTCACAGGAACTTCTGTGAGATCAGTAAAAAGCCCAAACCCATCCGGAAACGCTGCAACACCAACAGCTGCAGCCAGCCCACGTGAGTCCTGCACCAGCATTAGAGTCACCTGAGACTAGACCAGCTTTCAGTAATGAGATATATCACGATAATGAACGTGCGATATTGTTATCGTGGGCACTTCAAGAGACCGTAAATAATTATTTATTGAATGCATTTTTAGAATACTTTTCTCATCAGCTGGTCACAATGCACAACACCGCTGTATGCTGCATCAAATCTCATCTGATGTAAACGAGCACGGATGAGAAGCGAGTGAAGGAGACGCGCTGAATGATAGCACATTCACTCTCTGACAGCAGGTGGCGCTGAACAGCAGAAATGCAGCCGTTACCCCGGAAACAAAGCAGCTGTGCTGCTTTCTGAAAAGTATTTAAATGATTTAAATACATTTTCAGATATTTGTATTCGCTATGGTGTTCATCACAGCACTGAATAGCCTACTTAAATACTTAGACTTAATAGGCTATTTATTTTCAACATTTTCACATTTTAATCTGGACAACAACATACCCTAGATATTGTTTGAAAATGTTTTGATTCTTTATTGTTCGGTCACACTTTACATTAAGGCTCCTTAACATTAGTTAACATAAACTGCCAAAAAAAACCTGGTAATTTCAGTATTTAATAACACGTTAAAATTAGTGCTGTCAAACGATTACATAAAATATGTATGTGTACTGTGTTTATTTATTATGTTTATATATAAATACACACACATACAGTATATATTTTGAAAATATTTACATGTGTATATACATATATGTATTTATATTATTATATTTAATATTATATATAAATATGTATAAACATAACATATTTTTCTTAAATATATACATGCATCTGTTTGTATATATATATATATATATATAAATATAATAAATATACACAGTACACACTCATATACAGTATTACGTCAACAAAAACTTTTATTTTGGATGCGATTAATCGTTTGACAGCACTAGTTAAAATCAAAAGTTGCAACTGTGTTATTTAATGAACTCGAGCTAACATGAACTAACAGTTGTATTCTTTAACAAAGAAGAATAACTTCTGTAGAAAATGTAGCTATTGCTCATTATTAATGTTAATGCATTAACTAAGGTTAACTAATGAGATCTTATTGTAAAGTGATACCTATTGGTCTTTATAATTCTTTTGCACTTCAATCTCTGGGATTGTTTTTTTACTGTATACATTTTTTTGTGTGTTGCTTTAATTTATTTCAAAAGTTATCAAACCTGTTATACTGTTTTATGACAATACTTTTTTTGCAACTAAATTTCAATATTGTGATAATACTGTATACCGCGATAAAAGCAATAGCAATGAATCGCAACATGAACATTTGACACGTCATATGTTTACCTGAGACCTGAATGAAGGCTAACCGAGGTGTGCGTCTGTGTGCAGGTGGGTGGTGGAGGAGTGGGCTCCGTGCAGTAAATCCTGCGGGAAGCTGGGACATCAGTCTCGTGTGGTCCAGTGCATGCAGCCGCTCCAGAACGGCACCAACAGACCCGTTCACACCAAATACTGCAGCGAGGAGCGTCCCCAGACCCGCAGAGCCTGTAACACCAGCGCCTGCCCGGCCCAGTGGAGGACCGGAGCCTGGTCACAGGTGAGGCTTTGTTCACAGGGTTTCATGTTTGGTGCCTAAAACCCCTTTAATTGATGTCAAAATCACTGTAATGCTTTTATTATTAAACGGCAGCAACAGCAATACAGTAAAAGACAACAATAAATAGTTGCATTCATTAATTTAAAAAATAAATGTAGAAAAAATATTCAGTGTGAACATATTTTGTTTATTATTTTCATTTGTTTACATTCATATAGAACGTGCATCACAGGTGTTTGTTTATAAGTATTTAACGGCTTTAAACGCAAACTGATTTTCTTCCTCAGTATTTTTTTGTTTTCTAGTTTAAATATCTAAATATTCTTAAATTAGATTGTGATTATATTTATATAAATGTAAATATACTTGCATTTGCATCATATAATTCTGTTTGGTTATTTAGTTTTGCATTTATTTATGTTTTGATTGTTTTAATTTGGTTTAGTTTCTAATGTCTAGTAGTATACATGTATTATACTAGTAGTTCAATTTCTAGTATTGTTATGTTTAAAGCTATGTAATACAAATAATAAATTCCAAATATATTATTGACATTTTGCATTTAATATTTATGATTAATAAGTTTAATTTATAACCATCATTTTTAATACAGTTTAATCAATCAATTATTTCATTCTTAATTAAATGTTAAATAACTGCAGTATTTAAGTTTAGTTTTTTTTAATCAGTCTATTTTTTATTCCTTAGTTTTCCTTTTCTCAGTACATTCTTAGATTAAGATACATTTACTTGATGCAAATCATATTTTTTCAAAATTAGCTGAGTTCATGCTAAGAACAAGAACAAATATCTGCCAACTTGTTTTCTCTGGTAATGAAATAGATTTTTCTGACCTCTTTGGCAGATATTTGAATTTTAATCAGTTATCAGAAAACAAGACTTGCATGAATTGCATCTCAAGTAAATGTATTTTGAGTTAACAATGTTTAGATATTTATGATGAAATACTAAGAAAAACATCACTTTTTGCAGTGTAATCTGAATTTAGAATTTTATATGAATATTTTAAATATTAATTCAAAATAATATTCATAATTAATAATATTAATTAAACAATAATATTAAATAAATAATATAAAATGTAAATATATTAATTTAATGATTTCCCTATACTTTATTCTGGGGACATATTTATACCCAGAAATAATCTTTAAAAAAAAAATCCCAAAAACGTGGGGAATATCCTTATTTTTTAAGTTTTTGTTTTGTTTTCAGTGTTTTGTTTTGTTTTTTGCAAAAATGTAGAAAGTTTTCTTTTAGGGTTACTGTATTTGTTAGGTTATAGTACTGATAACTAGATATATTTGAAAACAGTGGAAGTCTATGGAATGTGTTGTGTGTGTGTGTGTGTGTGTGTGTGTGTGTGTGTGTGTGTGTGTGTGTGTGTGTGTGTGTGTGTGTGTGTGTGTGTGTGTGTGTGTGTGTGTGTGTGTGTGTTGGTCAGCTTTGTGCTGGACTGAATGAGTGTTTCTGTTGTAAACGCTGTATATTTGGAGCTCGTCTGCAGATGTGGTTGTGAAGTTTAATGGTGTGGAAACTGCAGCACAATGGAGTTTAGACTAGTTTTGTGTCTTTCGTTTTCACGCTTGAAATCCGTGATTTTTTCTTGTGACGTTGCAAAACTGCAGCGTGAGGGAAATGACATCATGTTTAGAGTTTAAGGACAGGAAGACGAGAGTTCATTAGTTAAATGAACATCAAATTTCCTGTCAAAACACTGACAGTAATGACACTCCTCTCAACACGACAGAGGATAAACGCTTAATCCGACAATCCATCACACACACACACACACACACACACACACACACACGCACAGATACACACACACACACACAGACACACTCTTACACACACACACATGTTGGTTTTTGTGGTTTACGGGGACTCTCCATAGGCGTAATGGTTTTTATACTGAACAAACTGTATGTGCTATTGCCCTACACCTACCCTACACCTAAACTTAGCCCTCACAGGAGACTGTGTGCATTTTTAGATTTTCAAAAAAACACCATTTAGTATGTTTTTTAAGCCTTTTGAATTACGGGGACATAGGCAGTGTCCTCATAAAACACCTTCAAATTGTAATACCTCTGTCATACCCATGTCATTATACAAATTTGTGTCCACACAAAACCACACACACACACACACACACACACACACACACACACACACACACACACACACACACACACTCTGCATATAAGAGATAAGGAGACACTGAGAATAATTTAGATGATAATCACATAGCAGGAATATAAATTAAATATTTAAGTTAATTCGGTAAATACATTTAAATATTATTAAAATAGAACGATAAAAATAGGAATAATGAAAATACAATAAAATTAATTTAATAAATTACATATATTAGTATATATAATGTGCATTTATTATATTTGTATGAGTATTTATAAATTTAAAATACTTGAATGTGCATCATAAATTTGTTTAGTTATTTAGTTTGTATGTTTTTGGTTTAGGTTTCATTTCTAAATTTTAGTAGTATACTTTAGTATTAGTTTCTAGAAATGTTTCATTTTTAGTTAAATTTTAGGTATAAATACATATACAAATACACTACTGATTGAAATAAATAATTTGCATTTAAGCTTTATAATTGAAAAGTTTAATTTCTAAATGTAATCATTTTGTAATAAATTTTTTAAAAATTATTAGTATTTTTTATTCTGGTCAATTTATTGTTAAATAAAATGTTTAAATTATTATTAAATTAGTATTTTATTGGTAAGTAAAGTTTGAATAACAAAGTGTATGTTTCCAAATGCAAAGATAACTTTTAAGTGGTAATATTTTTTATTATCAGTCAACAATTTCCTGTGAGTTAGTATTAATTTCTAGAAATGTCATTTTTTTGTTTCTGTTTTTTAGTATTGTTATTATTTTTAAGTATTAAAATATTAAATATACATACATGTACTCTACTGATTTTATTTTATTTTTTATTTTAATTAATCGCATCCAAAATAAAAGTTTTTGTTTACATAATATATGTGTGTGTATTGTGTATATTTTTTATGTATATATATAAATACACACACATACAGCACATATTTAAAAAAATATTTACCTGTATTTACATGTATATATTTATATTCATATAATTTATGTCATATACAAATATTTTTAATATATAAATGTAACATATTTTTCTTAAATATATACATGCGTGTGTATTTATATATACATAATAAATATACACAGTACACACACATATATTATGTAAACAAAAACTTTTATTTTGGATGCGATTAATCATGATTAATCGTTTGACAGCACTAATTTTAATACATTAAATATAAATTATTTTAATTGTTTAATAAAGGGTAAATAACTAAAGTTGTGTTTCTAAATGCAAAGTTAATTTTAAAGTGGTAATATTGGTAATATGGGCTTGATGTGATCAAGAATGTGACAGTAAAACACAAATTCACAGATCTGTAGGTGTTTCCTGTCTGAATGTGATGTGTTTCCTGTAGTGTTCGGTCAGCTGTGGTGAAGGGATCCAGCAGCGGCAGGTCATCTGCTCAGGACAGTGTGAGGCAGATAAACCTGAGTCTGTGTCCGTCTGCAAGCTTCCTCTCTGCACAGGTCAATCAAACACTGACAAACACAGGACAAAAAGAGCATTTCTTAATAATTCACCTTGTGTTCTGCTTTTGGAGTTTGACAGCTTGATGGAATTCATTTAAATGTTTGTTTGTGCAGAAATGCAAATGCTATTGGCTAATTTTATATTTATTTACACAGTAATTTTAGTAATTCAAGCAAAGCTTTCTGGGTTTTAAGAGGCATACATAAATTCAGATGTTTTCAAACTAATCTATCTGCAGTTTTAGGAAGTAACTAACTAAATTACGTAATTTAATTTCAAAATAAATGTAATTGTAATCAGTCACAGTTACTTATGAAAAATGTGTAATTAAATTACAGTTACTTATGAAAATGTTAACGATTACTAAGGGGGTGAATTTTTTTCACACACACCCAAATTTACAGTATTTGACTTCTTTCATAAATTGCATTGACTGCTCTAAAATATTATTATAACCAATGTTTCAGGAGTTTAGGACACAGAATAGGACACACTTATTTGATAACTGTTGGGTTTATGTATTATTTAAGATGAACTGTTTTTCAAAGGCACTGTTAAAGGCCAGTGTTTCCAGTCATAACTATGGAAATATTTGATTTCAAAAACAGTATCATATTTGCTAAACTATATCTTGTTATGGTTTTAAATTTGTATTTAACCTCAGAACAATCTCCAAGTAAAAAGAGGAGCTAAAGTCTGATTTTGTGGTGGCTGTGCTTTAAAATTAAATTATTATAATCTTAATTCAAGTGATGGAGGATTTTGAAAATCTGACAGTAATCATTGTTGAGTAATACTGTAAGGTTAACCCTGCCTGCTTTATAGGTTTGAAAATGATTAACAGTTGAAAAAATTAGAAATTTAGAAAAGTAATCAAATGTAATCATTACTTTAATGAAGTAATTGAAATAGTTACACTACTTATTACATTTTAGATTGGGTAACTTGTAATCTGTAACCTATTACATTTCCAAAGTAACCTTCCCAACACTGAATATCTGACACTGCGGTGACTTCCTGTCTGACAGGAAATGTGCGTTTGTGTTGTTTTCTTCCAGGAGAGCCGTCTTTACCCAGTCCCACTAGAGATGTACTGGAGAATATGACTACTGAGGAGGAGAAAGCACCGGGAAACACTCTGGATAAAGTCTCTAGTAAGTGACTCGCTGATGATTATTGATCAGTGATCCGCTTCTGTCAGTTCTCTTGTGTGATCGGCCGCTCTTGTTCTCACTAAGACTGTGTTTATTTATTCAAAAATATAGTGAAAAACTGTGAAATATTAGAGTAAAATGTCATTTATTTCTGTGATGCGCAGCTGTATTTTCAGCATCATTACTGCAGTCTTCAGTGTCACATGATCTTCAGAAATCATAATAATATGCTGATTTGCTGCTTAAGAAACATTTCTGATTATTATCAATGTTGAAAACAGTTGTGCTGCACAATATTTTTGTGGAAACCATGAAACATTGAATTTTTCAGGAATCACAGATGAATAGAAAAGAACAGCATTTATTTGAAATAGAAATATTTTGTAACATTATAAATGTCTTTACTGACACTTTTGATCCATTTAATGCATCCTTGATGAATAAAAGTATTTAATTTCTGGCAAAAAAAAAAAAAGAATAGTACTTTAAAGTCATTTTTTTTTACATTGTATGCCAAACAATACTGATGATTTAACTTAAATCAGTAATATAATCGCAGTTTATAATTTTTTTGTATTTTAGTACTTTAAAAAAGTTCTAGAAATTAAACAAAAAAAAATTCTAGAAATTAATACTATAAAACATACTACTAGAAATTAAAAATTAAAGCAGACAAAAATTAAAACGAATAAATACAAAACTAAATAAATATATTCTAATATATTAAAAATTATATTATTTTTAACAATTATTCAATTTTATTCATTTTATAAGTGAAAATTGTTTTATTAATATTAATTATTGTATTTAAATTAATGAATACTCATCTAAATATATGTAATTGATTAAATTCATTTTTTGTATTTTTATTATTCCTATTAAATTTAAAATTATTAAATTGTATTATTTTTATTTTTATTATTTTTATTGTTATTAATTACTATATATTTAAATGAATGAATACTCATCAAAATATAATTAATATATGTAATTTGTTACATTATTTATTTTATTTATTATTCAATTAATTGATTATATTTAAAAAAAATATTAATGTTAATTATTGTACATTTAAACACATATACTTGTAAAAAATAATAAATATATATTCATTATATATAATTTATTTTATTGTATTTTTATGATTTCTATTTTTCATTATTCTAGTATATTTTATAACAATGTCAACAACGTCTTCTATCATTCATAATTGATTCCCGTCTCTGCTCCAGATGAGCCGTGTCTGGGTGATAAGTCCATCTTCTGTCAGATGGAGGTTCTGGCGCGCTACTGCTCCATCCCGGGGTATCAGAAGCTCTGCTGCGAGTCCTGTAACAGGAGGCTGGGGTTCAGTACGGTTTCTCCAGACGTTCATCCTCCCTTCTCATGGCTTCCGGATTTCACCTTTGCTCCTCTTCCTCAAACGAGTCCCGATCCGACTCAGACGCAGACGTCTGTATCTCCGTCTACAGCGGCTCCGCTCCTCCACACCACTAAAGCAGCTAGCAGGAGACCTCAGCCCACTTCCTCCAGCCCTAAAGCAGACGAGAGCACTTCCTCTCCAGAGTCTGTCACCTCGCCTCTACCTCCAGACGCACTCCAGATCCAGAACACCACTGCGGACTCGCTCGCCACGACCAGGGACTCGCCGGTCACATGATCACTCACTAACCAATCACACAGCAGCTACTGGTTACCTCAGAACGAACCGACGTCACCCACAGTCCGCTGCTCTTCCCACAATCCTCTGCTCCGTGTGTGGAAACTGGAGAATCCATGAAGGTGCTGTTATTGAAATGCTTCCGGCTCAATCGGTGCTGTTTTGTGTCTTCAGGACTACTAGCGTGTTTGTGGCTGTAGTACGTCATTATTCTCGTATAGATCGTAGCTGTGTTATATTGAGGCTAGCTGCGTACGTTTGCTTTGTAACTCTGATGTAGTTTTGTGATCGCTTTCAAAATCCCCCGATGACCTGAGAAAAATAACACATTCATTTCTGCAGTTCAAAATAATTGACATTACAGAAACCTGATTAATTAGTGTGGAATACAGATTCCCACAATGCACTTGACTTGAGCTTTATTGATATTTTAATTTCTGTTAAACTCACTATTTGACCTGCCTTCCAGAAATTCAGACATTTTTACACAAAATTAGATTAAGAATGCAAAACATTTTTACTATGAATTTTGAGATATTTATTTTTTAAACAATCAGCACATGCCAATTGCAAAAATAAACATAAAATAGTTAGGCCATATATTAATAAAAAAAAATAAAAATAATAAAAAAAAAAAAAATATATATATATATATATTAGTGCTGTTAAACGATTAATCGCGATTAATCACATCCAAAATAAAAGTTTTTGTTTACATAATATATGTATGTGTACTGTGTATATTTATTATGTATATATAAATACAATAAATACACACACATACAGTATATATTTTGAAAATATTTACTTTTATACATTTATATATTCATATTCTTATATTATATATATAAATATATTTAATATGTAAACAGCATATTTTTCTTAAATATATATACATGCGTGTGTTTGTATTTATATATACATAATAAATATACACAGTATACACACATATATTATGTAAACAAAAACTTTTATTTTGGATGCGATGCGATTAATCGTTTGACAGCACTAATATATATATATATATATATATATATATATATGTAATATGGAGAACTTTAATCAAAATTGGCACAAAAACTGAAATAATTTGAAGTCGAAGTATTAAAATTACTAAAAGTAACTCTAAAATAACTTGAAAATTATTAAAATGAAAAAAAAACCCTGAAAATATAAAAATGCTAATATATATAAAACAGATGAAACTTTAAAAGTGAATTTGAAATATGTTAAAATATATATTATATAAAATACTGTTATAGTGTGTAAATAATAATACAACAACATTGGCCTGTATTCTATTTAGTATTTGAGTCATATTTTTTGCTCATGTTTATGACGCTGAACGACACAGATGTACACAGAGTTACAGAGCTAGTGTTCTCCTGGTGCTCCTGATGTGACGTCACTCACCTGTGAAACAACAGCAACCCCCTGCAGTCTGTGTTTGAGCTTGCATCTGCTTCTGAACTGGGTGCTTTTGTATATACTGTAAATAGTTGCAGGTTTTCAAAGGTGCGAGAGCGTCAGGTCTGCCGTCTCTCACGTGGTTTAACCTAATTTCTGTATTGTATAGTACTTGTATATACATGAATGAGAGCTTTAAGTGTTAATATTTATTAAATTTTTAAGTTGTAGGATGATGAAATACATGAAAATATACACATTGAAAAGAAAAGTGGAGTTTTTGTTTCAGATTATTTGTTTATTTGCACATTCAAAACAGATTCTCTGGAAATGTCAGGTTTAACCGGTGTATCTTATTTTTACTGGATTAAAAGGTAAAGAGTAAGAATTTTTTTATACATGACATGAAACACAAAACTAATATCTGAGATTTCTGTTTCTCTAATTCCCCATCAGCAAACAATATGACATATTAAAACCATGAAATAAATAAAAAGGTAATTGCAAATTTGAATTATTTTTTTATATATAAATATGAATTAATTGCAAAATATAAACTCAATTCTGAGAAAAAAAATCAGAATTGTAAGTTAAAAAGTTGCACCTTTTTATTTTTTTTATTCTGTGGTTTCCAAAGACTAAAGACAAAATGCTTATTGACAAGGCATTACGTCTGATTTGTATGTATTAATAAAACAAATATCAATGAAAATGTTAAACTTTTTCTGTTCAGCCACTGAATCTGCAGTTTTAATCATTTTGAACATTTTAAACTTTCTTACAATTTGAGTTAGTTGCACATATTTATTCGAGAAAGTCAAAATGATTACTTCATTTTTAATTTTTAGTAGCATTTTTTATATTTTTAATAAGTTTTAAAACAAAAATAAATTGTATAGTGTATAGTATATGTATAGTGTATAGTTCATCCAAAAATTATACTTGACAGATTTATGAAAAACTATTTTATGAAAAAGCAGCAGTGAGTATTAAAAATTGTTTTTAAATTATTTTGAATATTATTTTTTTCTCTAAGTATTTTTATTAAAATAATTTTATAAAAATAATATTAATATAATTATTTTTAAGCTTTTTAATAAAATCGTTTTTAATACAATTATTTTTATATTTTAAAAACTTTTTAAAGGTATAGTTCATCCAAAAATGTTGAATGATACTTAAGAAACAGTTGTGTGAAAATTCTTCTTTTAAATGGTTTTAAAGGTCGATGAAGCATGTCTCTGTACTTTTCTCAGTGAACGATTCCTTTAAGTTGCTCTGATAATTGAAGCGCTCTGGCCCTGGAGCGTGTTATAGGTTCAGAGCTCATTATATTGTGGATTTGAAGCATGCCTAAAGTCTTTTCAGCTGATTGAATGGAGTCATTGTCGTCGGCTGATGTTCTTCAGCTCTCTAAAGGCCATTCTGCTGATGTTCAGAGACTATTAGAGATAAAAGTTCAGTCTTGAGATTGTCTCTTTAGAGTCTCTTCAGCATGTGATTTGTTCTTTTGAAGTGTTGAATCACGTCGAGTCTGTCAGATGATCTCCATCTGTGTGCTGTCACTGCGAGCGCAGATGTGTGAGTCTGCATGATAACAACACGTCTGGATGATTCCCAGCTGAAGGTTAAAGGACTAGTTCACCAAAAAATCATTTGGTCATCATTCACCCAAACCCATCTGCTTATTTGTCCTGTTTCCTTCACTGCAGCTCATTTAAACTTTCATTATTGGTTTAAGTATATGAAGCACAAAATCAGACACAAAATACAGAATCAGAGTTATCATAGTTAACTAAAAAAAGTTTCTTGAAAAAACTTATTTCAGCTATTTGCCGAGGCAGCATTTCTCACTTTTATTTAGATTAACCTGATGTACTAAATTAACGGAAAATGATCAATAAAATTGCAAGACGTAAACTCAGAATTTCATGCAAAAAAAGTAATGAATGTCATGAATTTAAGTGACTTTACCTCTCAGAATTGTAATTGCGACTATGAAACAGGGTTATAACAGTTATCTAAAACAAACCACATATATATATATATATATATAAGCTAGTAACATTAGGCAATATTTCTCATTTAACTTGCACTAAATTATACTAAAACTGAAAATTAAAAAATAAATGACAAAAAAAACAAAAATTAAAAATTACTAATACACTAATAGTTTAACTAAAATTAAAATGAAAACAGAAATATAAAAATAAAAAGAATACAAATATAAAAATGTAAAACACATAAATAAATAAAATGCCACTACTGTGAATGTTTTTTAATTGTAATTTTATATTGCCAAATCAATTTCATAGTAGTTCTACTCTGATGAGATGAGTTTGATACTGTTGGTCTGAGGTGTATGTTGCTTGTCTATGTTCCTATATCATCGTCTGCAGTCAGTGTTGGTGTCTGACTCTCAGCATCTGTTGTTTTGTGGGTTTTGAGCGGCCAGCCGGTGCCGCAGGTGTTTAGTGAAGTCCACTTGTGCTCGAGGAAGAGCCTTGTTCACCAGTGACGGCGGGAGCCAACCCTGAAAACACAAGGACACGTTCAACACACGACCGCAGAAATACATCGTTTCTACACTGCAAACATACGGTGTACAAACTTCTTTCACTCAAAAACAGTAGTAATATCAAAGAGTACATTAAACATAGACTTTAACACTGGAGTGAATTAAACATGACATTTTGATGTAGAAAGACTGAAATAGTCAAATGTTTTATTTTCAACTTTCAACTTCATATTTCAACAATCATTTTTACAGCATGTAACATCTGCTGGTCACTGGTCACAATCAGTCAAATCTAGTGCTGTCAAACAATTAATTGCATACAAAATAAAAGTTTGTGTTTACATAATATATGTGTGAACTGTATATATTTATTATGTATATATTAATGGACACACATCCATGCATATATTTAAAAAACATATGTAATATTTATATATATAATATAAATTATATATAAATATAAATATATACATGCAATTTTTTAAATATATAAATGTATGTGTGTGCATTTTTATATACACACACATACAGTATATCATGTAAGCACACACTTTTATTTTGGATGGGATTAATTGTTGTGACAGCACTAGTAAAATCATAAATCATAATACATATGCATGTTTAGTACCTTGACGTCCATGTTGAGCAGCCAGATGAAGCGACTGCGGTCGGGACGGTCCTGAAGCGGCTGCAGGATGATGCAGGTGGGTCCATCTTCAGCTCTGAACACAACAAACACCAAACCAACACACAGTCTTTACCATCAGAAAACACTGTCAGATTATGTCCTTTTATAGTAACTTCTAATCAAAATGTATATGAAATAATAATTCACCCGAAAAAATTAATTCACCCTCATCCATCCAAACCCGTATTAATTAAGCTTAAATGACTCATAAAAACAAAAATGGATTATGATTTATACTGTTGTGCTACATAAACATGAAAAAAGCACAATAAAAGTTGTGCATACGGCTCGGGCGCTAGTATGCAAAGTCTTCGAATTCATATAACAGCTTTGTGCGACAAACAGCCAAATATTAATCGATGTTCACTTTCAAAATAAAATTCTCAAATCTCAAAGAAGACGCGTTGCGATCGGTTTGGAGGATAACAAGCTCAGTTATTTTGCCAAACACTTTATTCAGCTTTTCACAGAAGAAAGTTGTCACGTGTGATTCGGATCAACATGAGGGTGAATAAATAAACTATTTTATTTTTACCTGACAAACCCCGGCTGAGGCGGCAGAGACTCCAACCACGTCGCGGCTCCGCCCAAATAAACACGTGACTCGCGCTTGGACGAATGTCTGACGCTCAGAAAGTCCCGCTGGCCAATCAGGTTTCCCGCCGTTTCCGCTGAAACCTCGTGTGTAACCATGGTGTTTCTGCCCACGTGTTTCAGCACCTGCGCATAAAGGAGTTTGTTTATGACTGAGTCGGACTTTAGTTATTTCACAGAAACAACGCAGAAAGAATCTAAACAGAACAAAATTATTACAATGTGAAATTTACGCTTTTGTTACAATTTCAAATGGACATGTCCCGTTCAACATTGCAACTCATGGATCATCTAGAATTCCGAGTTTCCCACTTGTAAATACAACTCCATGTCTGTGGCTGTCAGAATAACAGAAAATTCAGACGAAAATGCATTCCTTGTATTTTCTGAGAACTCCAACTTAAAACGTTTTACACTTTAAAACTAATTCAGTGCACTTAAATAAATTCATGGTTGCAAGTTATAAATTCCAACTAATTTATTTAATTAAAATCTTTTTCGTTGGCAACATTATTTTGATTAGTTCTGTTTGCATAATATTGATAATTACTTTCACTTAATATTGTGTGTAATGTAAACTCAAATTTAATTAAAGGCAAGTATAGGTGATTTGGTTCAAAACCATTTTTTGTTATGCTGGTTGAAAGTCTCTTCACATCCCGATAGAAGGCTAATCACTAAGATAAGTGGTCTACATTTATTTATATGTATTTAAACATAAAATGTTTGTCCAATCAAAATGTTCGGTCCGAACATTACAATAGGCTGTCCTGCCTGCCTGTCAAATATGTACAACCCCAAATCAGAAAAAGTTGGGACAGTATGGAAAACGCAAATAAAAAAAGAAAGTAGTGATTTCTAAATTTACTTTGACTTGTATTTCATTGCAGACAATATGAACACAAAATATTTCATGTTTTGTCTGGTCAACTTCATGTCATTTGTAAATATACATCCTTTCCTGTCATTCAGACCTGCAACACATTCCAAAAAAAGTAAAACTAAGTAAAAGTAAGACAGTAAAGCATTTACCACTTTGTAATGTTGCCATTCCTTTTCACAACACTTAAAAGACGTTTAGGGACTGAAGACACCAAGTGATTTTGTCCCATTCTTCCTGCAAACAAGTCTTAAGGTGGGCAACAGTACGGGGTCTTCGTTGTCGCATTTTGTGCTTCAAAATGCGCCACACATTCTCTATTGGAGACAGGTCGGGACTGCAGGCAGGCCAGTCAAGTACCCGTACCCTCTTCCTCCGCAGCCAGGACTTTGTAATGTGTGCAGAATGTGGTTTTGCATTGTCTTGTTGAAATATGCATGGACGTCCCTGAAAAAGATGTCTTCTTGAAGGCAGCATATTGTGCTCCAAAATCTCTATGTACTTTTCAGCATTAATGGTGCCATCACAGAAGTGCAAGTTACCTTTGCCAAGGGCACTGACACAACCCCATACCATGACAGACCCTGGCTTTTGGACTTGTTGCTGGTAACAGTCTGGATGATCCTTTTCTTCTTTGGTCCGGAGCACACAGCGTCCATTCCTCCCCAAAAATACCTGAAATACTGATTCATCTGACCACAGTACACGTTTCCACTGTGTGATGGTCCATCCCAGATGCCTCCGAGCCCAGAGAAGTCGACGGCGCTTCTGGACACTGTTAACATAGGGCTTCCTTTTGGCACAGTACAGTTTTAACTGGCATTTGTGGATGTAACTACGTATTGTGGTACTTGACAAAGGTTTGCCAAAGTAGTCCTGAGCCCATGTGGTGATATCGCTTATAGATGAATGACGATTCTTGATGCAGTGCCGCCTGAGGGATCGGAGATCACGGTTGTTCAGCTTAGGCTTGCGCCCTTGTCCTTTACGCACTGAAATTCCTCCAGATTCCTTGAATCTTTTAATTATGTTATGCACTGTTGAAGGTGAAATATCCAAATCTCTTCCTATCTTTCTTTGAGGAACATTGTTTTTAAACATTTCAATAATTTTCTCACGTATTTGTTGGCAAACTGGCGATCCTCGGCCCATCTTTGCACCTAAAGGACTAGACCTTTCTTGGATGCTGCTTTTGTACCAAATCATAATTACAATCACCTGTTGACATCAACTGTTTCAAATCACATCATTATTTAACCAATTTACCTCATTACTAGCCCTAAATTGCTCCTGTCCCAACTTTTTTTGGAATGTGTTGCAGGTCTGAATGACAGGAAAGGATGTATATTTACAAATGACATGAAGTTGACCAGACAAAACATGAAATATTTTGTGTTCATATTGTCTGCAATGAAATACAAGTCAAAGTAAATTTAGAAATCACTACTTTCTTTTTTTATTTGCGTTTTCCATACTGTCCCAACTTTTTCTGATTTGGGGTTGTATTTGCATACCTCTGCGCACCATCTTTGTGCAGACATGATACGTCATCAGCGCGTTCCAGCGAGAATGAAAGGCGCTATTATTGTAATATTATGCGCTCTGTACTGTAATGTCTTCTACCCTACCTTTAAGTTGTAGTAACTTGATAAAATGTCTTGTTAACTTAATAAATTGGGCAGTAGATTTCTAGTTCCCAGCATGCTTTGCATAGAACTGGAGAATTTTTTATTTTTTTTAAATAAGTGTTATTTTATGTGTTTTTAGTGAAGTGAGATATAATGTTTAATGCTGTTATGTGTGACTTGGGCATTTAATAGAGTTTCTCATGTTGAAATGCTTGTTGAAGCTACATGAGAGTAAACATTGTGACTCTGTGAGCAATGATGCACTAATGCCAGTGATTAGTGATATCTTACTTCTTTATTCACATGCTACATAAGTTTTATGCTGTTGAGTATGTGTTTATGCTACAAAATAGTTCCTCTAACTGAATGTAGTTTGTTTGTTTGGGCATAATTTCATTAAAAGTTGTCATAACTCAAAAAAGATGCAAACAGTTGTCCTAAGAAACACATAACTCTGAGTCTGATGAAGTGAACGTCTCTGAGCAGAACGTCCAGACCTGACTCAGTCATCTAGTAATTATGACATGGATTGAATACAGCATTAATTACAGAGCCGCTGACCTGAGGACACATGAACACAACCTGTTCTAGCATGCATGTTTAGCTTATTATCTAGAGACAGACATGCAGCTGCTTGCAAAAGGTATTTGTTCTTCAATTTTGGGCTTTTTTCCATATAGTGTTTTTCCATTAAACGCCTTGTTTCTCTCTCTGTTCAGTCTGTTTTCTGTGGCTTATTGATTGCATCACAATTTATTATTTACTATCAGCCATAGGTGTGGAGAATCAATGTATTTACTTATTATTCAAAATGCAATACTAATGAATATTTGTCATATTAATAAGCACTGCTGCATAAATGACAATTAGAACAATTATAGAGCATTAAAATATAATACATGATCATTTTGCCAAATATAGTTGAATTATTTTTAGTATAAGCCTAGTATTACATCATTTTTGTTTCATATTTTATTTATATTATTAACACAAGTAGTCTTAAAAGTAGATGCTGTGTGACCCTCACAGAGGATGAGAGAAACCTCATCTACCTCTGATCTGAACACTTCTAGCTCTATTGATTTATCAAGAGAGAATATTAAACAGCGCTGTGTCCTTGAGAGCTGCTCAACAAGCCAAAACTCATCAATCCAGAGCTCCTGACACTACATTTACATCTACAGTCAGTCTCTGCTTGAAAACTGAAGCCGTGACTCTGCTGTTCTGACAGTTTCTTCTCTTAAATTCTAGATGTGTTACAAGAACAGTGTTTTTGAAAGAGGTCTCTCCTGCTCACCAAGGCTGCATTTATTGATCATAAATACGTTAAAAATTGTGAAATATTATTAATATTTAAAATAGCTGTTTTCTATGTGAATATCTGTTAAAATGTAATTTATTTCTGTGATCAAAGCTGTATTTTCAGCATCATTACTCCAGTCTTCAGTGTCACATGATCTTCAGAAATCATTCTAATATACTGATTTACTGCTCAAGAAACATTTCTGATTATTATCAATGTTGAAAACAGTTGTGCTGCACAATATTTTTGTGAAAACCGTGATACATTTTATTTTTCAGGATTCACAGATGAATAGAAAGTTCAAAAGAACAGCATTTATTTGAAATAGAAATATTTTGGAACATTATAAATGTCTTTACTGTCACTTTTGATCAATTTAATGTGTTCTTGATGGATAAAAGTACTAATTTCTTTCAAAAAAGACAATAAGTTATAAATAATATAAAAAAGTAATAAGATATACAGTAAGTACGTGTCTTACTTTGATGCGTCTGATGCTGGGGTTCCATTCGTGCATCTCCTCCACTCTGAAGAACAAGATGTCGTGAAGTTCCTCCGGAGACGCGTTCAGTTCGGCCTCTAATCGGAAAACCTTCCTGTTGCCCGTGAGAACTTTACTATAGATCACATCTCCATTCTTCTGAAGGAAAAAGACATTCATAATTTCCTGTGAGAGCACATTCTGGAGATCTGCACACCAAGAGAACATTTGACATTCACAGACAATCACCTCGACAGTGTCCAGTTTCCATCCGTCCTCAGACTCCACGATCTTCAGAGCTTCCTCCAGAGCTGCTTCTCCTTGTTTCAGATAAAACACGTCCTCATCAGCCAATGCAGCCGTCCTCTGCTCCACCACCTCTGTCTCTGAAGACATTCATATACAAGTTATAGGACTTTGAAACTTTAAAATAATAATAATAATACACTATATTGCCAAAAGTATTGGGTCACCCCCTTCTAATGAACAGGTTTGACTACTTTAGTAATTTCTATGAGTACAAATCTTAATGTTAAAGCATATAATGATATTCTAGGAAATTGTGTGCTTCTAATATTATAGCAACAGTTTGGACTCTTTTCTATTCTAACATGACAATGTCTCTGTGTATAAGACAAGGTTCAAAAAGAAAATGATTGATTCAGTCAGTGTGGAAGAACTTGACTGGTCTGCATAAAACCAAGTCCTAATCCCAGTTTAACACCTCTGGTGTGACTGTAAATGCAGACCTTGAGCCAAAAACTCATCACCAAACACCAATGACTTGTACAGACACTATATAGACAAAAGTATTGGGACACCCCCTTCTTTAGAACAGAAAAAATGCACTTCCAAATCTGTGGCAACAACGATGGGAACATAATTCATGCATTTAAAAATTGTATTTCATCTCTGTTGCAACAGTTTTGGAAGTGTCTAAAATGACTGAACCCATATGTACAAGTCATTGGTGTTTGGTGATGAGTTGGTTTGGTGATGACAGGCACTGATATATTTTAAGATCAGTCAGTGCAAGTTTATTTCAGATGAAACAGCTAAGACTTACATTTTAGTCTAGGACTAGGCTTAAGCCTGGTCTGTGAAACTGGGGGTAAGATTTGTACTCATGGGAATTACTAAAGTAGACAAACCTGTTCATTAAAAGGGGTGTCCCAATACTTTTGGCAATATAGTGTGTGTGTGTATATATATAATGAAGTATAAATATTTCAGATTCTGCAGTGTTTCTATGTGAGTGATCAAATGTAAGTAAATGAGTGTCATTAATCATGTGACAGATTTTCTTACATCATTAAATCTGAAGATGCTTTTTGGATCATTTTCAGTGTTTATTTTTCTTACTCTGCTTTCTTACTTTTTTTTTTTTTTTTTGACAGAACTTAATATTTTATTCATCAAGGACACATTCAATTAATCAAAAGTGACAGTACAGATATTTATAATGTTGCAAAAGATTTCTATTTCAAATAAATGCTGTTTTTTTTAACTTTCTATTCATCTGTGAATCCTAAAAACTAAAAGTATCACAGTTTCCACAAAAATATTGTGCAGCACAACTGTTTTCAACATTGATAATAATCAGAAATGTTTCTTGAGCAGCAAATCAGCATATTAGAATGATTTCTGAAGATCATGTGACACTGAAGACTGGAGTAATGATGCTGAAAATACAGCTTTGATCACAGAAATAAATTACAGTTTAACAGATATTCACATAGAAAACAGCTATTTTAAATTATAATAATATTTCACAATTTTTACTGTATTTTTGATCAAATAAATGCAGCCTTAGTGAACAGAAGATACTTTTTAGGCTCACCATTTTAAAAAATCTTACTCCCTCCAATTGTTGAACTGAACTGCACCTCTGCTGGAGTGTTGGATGGAAAGTGAAGTTAAATATGAATGCACTGACTCACTTTCAGTCCATCTCAAAGGGCTCCATGCTGGAAGGGTGATTTGTCCTCTGCTCTGCAAGTGTGCGACCTCCTGGCCGAACGCCAACAGAGCTGCTCGCTGCAGACCTGCATGATGAAAAAGACACTATTAATAAGAACACAATACAAACACAAGCTCACGCATCGAGCTGAAGCTTCAGGTCACGCACCTGTCATGCTCCGTAGATGTGGGTATGTGATTCCACAGCAGAGCTTCAGGACGGCTGGCAGCATGTTGGCTCCCGCTGAGATGGCGAGGAGGAGGAGGCCGCGGGACGCTTTTATAGAGCTGCTGAAGGACAGAGATGAAGATAACGGCTGCATTTACAAGATAGGATTCAGTTCGGCTTTGCCTTCAAGGCCACATTCAAGAGGAACAAGAATGTAGGTTTGCACTGTTTAAAGTCACTGGAACCTGCTGAACCTAATAGTTCAGACAAAAAATCACAATCAGATAACAGCTGTGGGTTAAGATAAGACAGATTGTATTCATTTATTTATCATAAAAAATATATATATTTATTTGTTTGTTTTTTGTTAACACTTTTCAGTATTAGCATTTGTTAGTCTTCTAAAGTTATGTAATAGCTGTGAGTTAAGTTAAATCAGAAATTATATGTATTTATTTATTTATTAATTCATTTATTCCTTATTAAATATATTTTCTTTCTTTATTATTACTAAGTAATTTATTTTATAATTAAATAATTTATAATTATTACTATTAAATATTTAATTTTATTTTCAAATCGTTTATTTATTTATTTATGCTTTTGTTTGTTTGGTAACACTTTACAATAAGGTCTCATTTGTTATCTGTTAGTCTTTTAAATTAATTTGATATATTACATTTATATAATATTCATACACTGTAAAAAAAATCCAATTAACAAAATGTTGAAAGGGCAAAAATATTTAAGTTGAACTAATTTTATTGCATGGGCTTAGTTGAGAAGACACATTATATTAAGTCTGCACAAATATATATTAAAAACATTGAATGAATGGTTATTTACAAATCCAGTCAATGTTGACTAAACTAATAAAAAGAAATCGAGTAAGTCGAGTGGCACTGAATAAATATTTGTAACGTTACTTAACTGAATTTATCAAAACGTATATTAACAAGGTGTAAATGTTTTATTTAAAACGTATTTATACACAAACGTACAACATATATAAAAACATCGAATAAGCGTATGATAGCCTATGTATGAGGGAAATTTAAGTGAATGTGATCTTTCACCTTGTTTAATCCAGAAAACACTTAATGTCAAAAGCTGTTACTACAATGAATTTTAGCTCATTTTGGCGTGTTGTATGATACTTTTGTGTTTCCATGCCGTGAAAAGATATGAAGAGATCACGCGGTCTTTCTCTCTTTAATAAGCCATTCAACCAAAATGAAACGTGTAACTTAATGTAAACCACAGTAATGCACTCATTTTAAGTTAAAGGGGTCATATGATGCAATTTCAAGTTTTTCTTTCTCTTTGGAGTGTTACAAGCTGATTGTGCATAGATAAGATCCCTGAAGTTGCAAAGACTAAAGTCTCAAACCCAAAGAGATATTCTTTATCAAAGTTAAGACTCTGCCACACCCCCTAAAACAGCTCATTCAAACACGCCCCACATGTCTACGTCACGATGTGGAAATATTTGCCTAATGCAGCCCAAATGTTCACGCGAGGAAAGAAGGCGTGGTTTCAGTAACAGCAGTAGTGTTGATGCAGTCGTGTCAGGGAGAAGCTGTGTGTTTCTATGCGAAAGCAAAAGCACTTTATTTGGCTTCTGAAAGTAGATGCATTTAGGAATCATTGAGATTACTTACAACAGAACAGCAACACATTTTATGGACGACCGTTTCGTGAACCTAGGAGAGAGAGAGGAGGTAATTCTGACTTTGCTCTGATAATCTGGCGCTTCTGATTCAGCGACTGTAAGTATGTTTTGTTATTAGTTTAAGTATTTGCTATTGACTGTTCAAATGCGGAGTTTTGCGCGCGTGTGTGTGTGTGTGTGTGTGTGTGTGTGTGAGAGAGAGAGACACAGTCACATCACAACCGCTGCTTGTGTGCAAACACAGGATCATCACTGTGTCTGTCACGTGACTCTGTTCCTCTCTCAGGCTTGAACTGATGTTAAAACTAAGGACATTATTAACTGTCTTTACATTTATTTTGAAAGCTAAAGCTCGCAATTATGGAAAGGTGCGTTTCCGACTCGTGCTTGTGGTGTTCGGCCAATCACAATGCTCTGTGCCAGTTGGCCAATCAGCGCAGACTGTGCTTGTCGGAAGGAGGGGCTTTGTAGAAAACGAAGCGTTTGAGAGAGGCGGGGCATAGAGGACCTACAATAATGTACAGTATTTGAAAAATAATGTGTTTTTTGAATATTACAGCATGTCAACATATTCTGTTACACCAAATACACAAAATAATGATCTTTAAAAAAGCATCATATGACCTCTTTAACATGGGCGTGTTTAATGGGTTTTGGGGGTGTGTAAACTTTTGCAATTGTCCCGTGAAATAAAAAGACGACATTAAACGTGACTAACAACAAGACACAAATGTCGCTCTATTCAAACGGGGCTGATTAACTTTACACAGCGTTTCTGGGGTCTCATTTATAAAATGTTGTGCAGAAACCATCCTAAATTTGATCTTACGATCATTTCTCAGATATGCGTACGTGCGATTCATAGAATGAACGTACAAACAGAAATTGCGCGTACGCCTCTCTTTCAGATGTGAAATCTATGAATCGCCAATGATCTTGAACTTGCGCGCAATTGACTGGTTTCAGCTCTCTGCCTTGTAAACGACTCCTAATTAATATCATTAACATATAAAAGATCACCAATCATCATAATTTAGAACAGCGAGCTGCAAGAACAGCTTATATTTTAAAAAACCTGCAATACTCCGACAATAAAAAGTGTGTACGTCTGCTCAGACCCTGATGTGACGCTAAGCACTTTTTCACGTCAAAGACCGTGTGCTGCGTCCCAATTCGCATACTATCCGTCCTAAATAGTATTCAAAAATAGAATTAGTATGTCCCAAATCATAGTATGTTTAAAAAAGTATGCCAAAGATTCCCGGATGGTCTACTTCTTCCGGTTAGAATTCGAAGTGCAGATCGATGCACACTCTAACGGCTAATATTGCCCACAACACATTGCGCGGTGGACAAGGATTCGATTAGAACTACAAACACGCATAAAAAGTGTTAAAAAACTACAAACATGGGGGATATGCGCGACCAACGGACAGACAGAGAAAGAGATTTGAGTGATAAATAATCAATGTCTAACCTGATGAAAAAATATTTATTTAATGTTATCCACGTTATATTTCATCTGAAGCAACACTGTGAACTTTTATAATGATACGTTTGGTCATTAACTTGCAACACATGAGCAGAGTTCTCGGCATGAAAGACCCACGATCTGCTTCTTTATTTCTCTCCAGTACGGTAGGAAATCAAATTAAACGAAATGTGGATGATGTTAACTGTGACAAGATGATTGACAGCAGTTTAAACAGTTGCAGGATGCTCGTAACTAAGCAACAGAGCGTCCCTTAAAGAAGCAGCTATGAGGAAGTAGTATGTCCCAAAGCTTGCCTACTATTCTGCTACATACTCAAAAGTATGTACTTTTTCTTCACAAAAAGAGTACATACTTTTAGTACATAGTATAAGTAGGCGAACATTTTAGTTTTTACATTACTTTAAAAATGTACTAAACAAATATAAGCTATAATGTTTTTGTTATGTAAAATAATTTAGTTTTTCATATATTATTTTCAGACATGAGCAGCTCTATGTACTCACGTAATTAATGTTACGCATTTAACGAACACTTACAAGCGGCACTTTGGCAGAATTCAATTCAAATAGTCATCAGCAGCCATTAGTTCTATAAAACTGAGCATCAGAATGGACAAATTTGTTAAGAGAGAAAACGAAATGTGGAAAATGCCAGCGAAGGAACGCATTCAAACAAGATCGTCGCAGCATCAGCAGTGAAGAGAGTGCTGGACTTCCGGTTTGCCCCGCGCCACTCACTTGAAGATGTTCAGGTAAAAAGAAACACTCATAGGCTACTACGCAGCAATCATCCTTAATTACAGAAACGTGGCAAAACATCTCTGGAGAGAACCTCAGATTATTACATTCGAAAGAATTACATTCTGCAGTGTCGCGCGTCAAGTCACGCTTCCGTGTTACAGACCGCAACTTCATTGTGCTGTTACTCCTTTCGAGCAGAATTTCACAAAATTGGTCAGCTCCCGACAGCGTCAGGTGTTTATTAATTGTAAGTAGAATTATTTATTTATTTCAATAAATGTAATCGTTTAGATATCATAATATTTAGGCTATAAATAATATTATAAATCTGGTTGGTTTGTATTGATGACCTAATATGTAAATGACATGCGTGCGGCCCGTGAGACTTGCACTTGGACCATAGTGCGGCCCGGAGGAAAAAAAGGTTGAGAACCACTGGTAGACACTGATTATTTATCAATCAAATCCCTTTCTCTACCTGTCCGTCGGTTGCGCATATCCACCATGTTTGTAGTTTTAAACACATTTTATGCATGTTTGTAGTTCTAATCTAATCCTCGTCCACCACGCAATGTGTTGTGGGCAATATTAGCCATTAGAGTGTGCAGCGATAGTAGTAGACATCCGGTAATCTTTGGCATACTTTTTTAAACATACTATGATTTAGGACATACTAATTCTATTTTTGAATACTATTTAGGATGGATAGTATGCGAATTGGGACACAACAACACTCTAAGATCAAATCTGTGCGTAGGCACGCTTTATAAATGAGGCCCCTGGTCTCGTGAAGGCGCTTTGGGAAAAGAGTTCACCTTTCCAAACGAAAATGAACAACTGAATCGTTTCACAAGGCCGTTCAAAGCGTCTCAGTCAGTTCCCTAGGTAGTGAATCACTAGATCGTGCACAAGTTCATGCACTGGGTCTGGGGAAGACCGTGGCTCAGTAGACACTGGGACAACTGATCAATCAATTTGTAAAACGTCACCACTGGTATTTATCAACAACAGGCAGGACCGTTATATTTTGATATTATTTTTATGCTATTTAAGGTAACTTAGCCCTATAATATGAAATGTACATGTTCTATTACAAATCCAGTCAGCATCAATGCTCCCTGTTGCGCAATGCATTGTGGAATGGATTTGTACCAAAAAAAAAAAAAAAAGGTTGCAACTTCTGTTTCATCACAAATTTAATTACCTGATATTGATACATTGTAAATGATTTAAAAGGCATCATTTAATTTTTTTGAACTTAAAATGTATTTTTCTTTCTCCATCAGGGTTTGGCCAAAGGTTTCATTGGTGCTTCGTCATCATTGCAAGATTTCAGATGCAACCCAGTCAGTTCTTCCAAGGCACCAAACACTGGCTCGTGACCAGACCGCTCCACTGCAAATACATACTTTCAATTATACAATTATAATGTGCTTTATTGTTCTCAGTGGCATCTACACTAATATTAGTCTGTTTCTTTCTTATTCCGAGGTCACCATAGCCATTCAGATCCAGTCCATATCCAGATCATATGGTGGATCAGCATCTAGAGATGACCTCTACAGCCTTGAACGTCAGCGGAGACCATGTCAGCTAGATGAAGATCTCCTCCGAAGACCTCGCTGGCCATCGGGACAAGACCACGAGAACCAGACAATCCTTTGCTCAATCTGACCTGTGTTACAGCCTAGAATTAAACCACGTCCTGCTGGTTTCGTCTGGCCAGAGGAGTGCCTGGTTTCTCCCAAGGTTTTCTACTCAATCTCTGTCACCGATGGAGTTTTGGGTCCTTGCCTCTGTCGCCTTTGGCTTGCTTATTTGGGGACGCTTGACTGATTGCACAGACACTATTGGAAGAGAGCTGAACTGGATGACGTCAACACTGAACCACCAATGAACTGTCTTGAACTGGAAAAATGACATGTTAATGTCATCATAATAATAATGCATTACTGACAGACTATTTTCCTGTTTGACTCTGTAAAGCTGCTTTGACACAATCAGGATTGTATAAAGCACTATGTAAATAAAGGTGACAACTTGATTTTATATACTGTAAAAAAAAAATATTTTTTATTATTATTATTTTATTTTTTTTACTTCTGCCTCATTTTGAAGATGTAATTTTGAACAGTAGTAATATTTGTAAATGTTTGTTTGCTAACATTTTGTTTAGCTTGTTTAGTTTTTTCTTAGTTCATTAAAGTTTAAACTGAATTTTGCAGTTGTATTACAGATGTAATGTTTGTCAACTGGAGCTTTAAAGGGATAGTGCACCCAAAAATGAAAATGTGCTGTTCATTTACTGACCCTCAGGCCATCCAAGATGTAGGTGACTTTTTTTCTTTAAGCCTGTATGTTTAGTCTGTATGAAAAATGTTGTAAATGGAGATTGTTATTAAATAATGGCTATTATGTGTTGTAAAGTGTGTGTTTTTAGTGATTGATAAACACCAATGAATCATTTTTAATAATTTTGATTAACTATTAAAATATATGTTTTTGTAGTTAGTTCCCCTCAATTTCGTATGATGCCCAAATAATAAATCTTAGTTGAGGTAACATATAAAACACACGGAGTAAATTATTAAATTTTAATTGACATAACTTGCTGTAGTTTTCTAAATGTTTGACCAATTAAAACATTTTAGTTGAATGGACTATAAAACTAGTTCAGTAAAGATTGAGCCAACTAAAAAATAATTCAGATAACACTTTGAAGTCAGAAATTGACTGAACGTAAAATTAGTTTGGAACTAGTTACTAAATAATAATTAGTTGAAATCGCTTGAATTTTTTTTCAGTGTATAATGCCATAGCTGTGATTTAAGATAATACAGAAATTGTGTTTATTTGGTTATTAATATTAAATACATTTTCTTTATTTATTTATTATTATTGTTGTTGTTGTTATAATTATTATTAAATAATTGTATTTATTTTCTTATTAACAAAAGTTAAAATGCCATGGAAATATATTGCTCATTGCAAGTTTATGTTATTTAATGCATTAACTAATGATAACAAAGGAGACTTAGTTGTAAAGTGTTATGGTTTGTTTTCATTTTTGAGTGAATTATTCCTTTATTTATTACCAGCACAAGAAAAAAAGTTTATACATGCATGCAGAAAAAAAACTATTTTCTCTTCAAGGTGTTTAAAGCTTTAGTCCCACTGACTCTAACTAGAGAGTTTAGCAGAACGACCATAACACTGACCTTAACCTCCGCTAAACCCTGAGAGAAACCTTCACCTCCTTCTGCAGCCACACCTCCAGCCAGAGGACACACTAACACCATCACAATCACAAACCCTCCTCACATTAAACATGCTTTCATTGAGATTTCAGTGAAGAACAAGCTCTCAGTCATCATGCACGAGAGCAACAGATGCTCCTGAAACACTGAGATTAAGGAGTTTAGAGAGATTTGTTCATCCTGGGTGTCATAGTAAAGTCGTTTGTCTTTGGTTTCATGTCTGAAATGATCAACTAAGCAGAATTAATTCAATCTAGAAAAATCCATCATGCACACAAGGCCTATTATAGCAGAGGAATGAGAATTTCTGGATGACTACATATTTTATATTTACATTATATTTTCCTACTGCCATTCACAAAAGTTTCATCAGCTCAGGGGATAATATTAGTATTTTTAAAGGGTTTGACTTGCCAGTAATATTAATCAATTTCACTGCACTGACACTATCAGATGAGAACAAAACGTGAAATAAATTGAACAGAATAATGACATTCACAGCAATATTAAAGGAATAGTTCATCCAAAACTGAAAAATTTGGAGAAATGTGTCATTGCATCACTTTGCTCAGCAATGGATGCTCTGCAGTGAATGGGTGCCGTCAGAATGAGAGTCCAAACAGCTGATAAAAACATCACAATGATCCACAAGTAATCCACACCACTCCACTGGAAGCAACACTGAAAGGATTTGTTTCAGCTTTTGTGAAGATTCAGCTTCTCAAGACGTTAACTGATGGACTGGAGTGGTGTGGATTATTGTGATGTTTTTATCAGCTGTTTGGACTCTCATTCTGACGGCACCCATTCACTGCAGAGCATCCATTGCTGAGACATTTCTCCAAATCTGATGATGTGATGCTGTTGGATGATGTTAATCAATAGTCAAAAAGCTATTTAGGCATTGATTTAGCAAACACACACAAGTCACTTTTCACAATTCAGTCAATTCCTGTTGGGTAAAATTATTACAGAAGTAAAATGTTTCTTGAAGGTTTTGCTCTGGTTCTGTTGTCTTGCTGTATATGGTTTGTTTGATGACTGAATTAAATGGTATGCAAATAATTATGCTTCAACTGCAAACTAAATGTGCTGTTCTCTTCTGTTTGTTTAAAGTTGAACTACCAGCCTAAAGTGGCAGGTGATTTGGGGTCAGAGTAGTTGAGTCATTCAGGCTTTGAAGCTCTGGAGAACTTTATCAGTCTGAGGCGATGAATTCAGCGGCGCATGAAAACCTCCTCGAGACGTCTCTCATGTGTTTTGCACACTGTCAAAAAAGCAATTACATTTTATCCAGCATACAAGCCTTCTGAGTCACAAATACTAATAAATGTGACATAAAAGCACTGGTTAGAGATTCCCCAAACAAGCACTTCAGTATTGAGCAATACTGCGGAGGTGTAGGGCTTGTGAACTCCCAGCATGCATTGCAGAATTAATTATGCACTTACTGTTACTGTATTGTTTTACTGTTTACTCTATGCACTAAAAATATTTAAGATTTGTGTATTTTAATTGCATATAATATATATGCATTTAGATTACACCGTTTTAACATAATCTAATAAACGTAATGTGAAGCATAATTGACAGTCATACATTATATATTTATCATCAATAAATCCAATTTATCTCATGCATTCTAACTAATTGAATATTTATTTCACAGCTAGCCATATTTTAATCAAGTTTTTTGAACTAAATAAATGTAATATATTTAAATAAAAAACAGATTTATGCTAATTCTAAACTATTAAAATTAATGCATATTAAAAATCTGAGGTAACACTTTATTTTAGGGTTTCTTAGCTAGTTGCTTATTAGCATGCATATTACTAGAATATTAGCCATATTAGTAGTAATTAAGCACATATTAATGCTTTATTCTACATGATCTTATTCTACATCCCTAATCCTACCCAATACCTAAACTTAACAACTACCTTACTAACTATTAATAAGCAGCAAATTAGGAATTTATTGAGGCAACAGTCATAGTTAATAGTGAATAAGTGTTCCCTATTCTAAAGTGTTACCAAATCTGATTATTTAAATTAAATCAAGTTATGTATGACTGACAAAAACATAAGTTTAGTTTGTTTATATTAAAATGGTATAATCCAAATTTATGGAAATGTTATATGCAATTCAAATACACAAATCTTATATTTAGGCTTAATTATTTTTTGAGTGTTTTCATTCAAAATAAAAACATTTCATGAAATTATGATAAGCTTCTTGTAATGCTAACTGAACATGACCATCATGAAGTCTGTAAATGCCTTGACAAGAGTTTATCAGCTGAATGAGATGAGTTTCGCATTTATGATGAACATATTCAAATTGCCTAAAGTCATATGAAGAAAATAATCAAAAATCCAAATGCATAATGTTGACCTATTGACCACAACATGTTTTATAATGCATGCTTTTACCCTTCTGAGCTTCTCAGCATGATTTTCTGGATCATTCTGCTGTTTACTGTCTGTGACGTCATTAAGTGCTCTGACTCTAATCTATCTATCTATCTATCTATCCATCCATCCATCCATCCATCCATCCATCCATCCATCCATCCATCCATCCATCCATCTATCTATCTATCTATCTATCTATCTATCTATCAGTCTGTCTGTCTGTCTATCTATCCATCCATCCATCCATCCATCTATCAGTCTGTCTGTCTGTCTGTCTGTCTGTCTGTCTATCTATCTATCTATCTATCCATCTATCTATCCATCTACCTATCTATCTATCTATACATCTATCTGTCTATCTGTCTATCTATTCATCTATCAATCTATCCTTCTATCTGTCTATCTGTCTATCTATCTATCTATCTATCTATCTATACATCTATCTGTCTATCTATTCATCTATCAATCTATCCTTCTATCTGTCTATCTGTCTATCTATTCATCTATCTATCTATACATCTATCTGTCTATCTGTCTATCTATTCATCTACCTATCTATCTATCTATACATCTATCTGTCTATCTATTCATCTATCAATCTATCCTTCTATCTGTCTATTCAACAAGGACACATTAAACTGATCAAAAGTGACAGTAAAGACATTTAAAATGTCACAAAAGATTTCTATTTCAAATAAATAGTTCTTCTATTTATTTGAAAGAGACACATTTTCTTGCTTATATTCATTAAAGAATCCTAAAAAAAACAACAAAAAAAAACATTTCCACAAAAATATTAAGCAGTAACTGTTAACAATGGTTTCAGCTTTTGAAAATATATTATTTGTGTGTGTGTTTGTGTGTGTATATACCGCTATATATATATATATATATGTAATCAATCAAAAGTAAAAGATAATAGAAGAAAATACTATTATTAATAGTAATAGTTAATCTGTGTGTATATACATATTCTCTCACATTCTCTCCAAAGTAAAGTACATCAATAAGTCAAATTGAAACGCTGCATTAAAATCTCTTGCATATGACCTCACTGACCTCAGAACAGGTCGGGCTGAAGGTCCAGCCGCCGTCACGTTAGCAGCGACCTGTGAAATCACTAAAAACCTCACGCTGCAGGAATCCTCAGAGATAAAAGATCTTTTGTGTCCAAATGTTGATTTGTCTGCGTCAGTGCAGCAAAGCAGCAGAAACGACGATGGAGTCCAGAAACCTGCAGCACAAAGGTCACTGATGAATCACTGGCACACTAATGAGTGTGTGTTTATGAGTGTGTGCATGATCCAATAACAGTAACGCAGCACGGTTGAACTTCTTGACCCTCCAGTGAGAGTTTATTACAGTGATGCATAATTACAGTTAGACTGAAAATGAGGCTCAGAGACAGTGGAATGATTGTGAAACCACGGAAACAGTAAGTCAGAGCAAATAAACGACAGAAACATCAAAATGTTCAAAATCTGGTTCAGGATTTAATATGATTTACTTGATGCATGAATGTTATAATGTGCCAGTCATTATCATAACTTAGAAAACACACAGTTCCAACTCTAAAGCTGGGAATAATTAAAAAATATCAAATTTGTAAGTCCACTGAAAAAAAAATGGTGCTTGAAATTGTGAAAAGGGAAGACTGAAATAGTATTTTTTTATGTAAAATTTACTTTCTTTGTTTTATTTAAAACTTAAAACTAGAAAAGTTTATTTTTTTATTACCATACATGTCAAATTAATTACAGTACATAAAGGCATTAAATTTTGCATTACAAATTTTCTAAATGTTGTTGAAATATGCAAATGAGGCATTATCTAAATAAAAATGCACTAACTTTCACAAATTTCCAGGAAATAAATTTGAACACTGGATGAAGCTAGGTTCAAAATGTTGTTTTATTTGGTTTACATATTAGTAGATTTTTGGGAATTTGGATTTCTCTTTTTCACTTCATAAATCAGAAAATGGTGTCAAAGGAGAGAAAAAAAAGACATTTTCATGATGTGTTCAGGAATAAAATGTTGCAGGCAAATAATTTGTTGTATGTCAGTGCTGCTGAAGTGGAGAAAAAAAACTTTTAAAGGCTTGTATTGTAATTGAAATCTACAGATGTAAATAGATAAAGTACAAAAATAAAATCAGGTCAATGATATATGAACAAACCCTTCAGTAAAACCCTTCAGAACATAGAGAGGAACAAAACTCTAAGTTTTGGTGTAATAACTGCTGAAGTGGAGGGAAACTAATTTAGAGAAAACTGCCTTTAAAAGATATGCATTGTAATTTATTCTACAGACATAAACATGCTTAAAAAACATAAAAGATAAACACTCCACAATGAGTATTTTGGATGCTCTCTTTAAACTAGTCTAAGAAAAATGAAGAAACTACTGCCTACACAAAACAGCTTAAAGCCACACACACACACGTGATAGTGATGACATTCTGCTGCTTCGAATTATTCATTTATCTATTTCAGTTCATAATGCGTGGTAAAATAATACGCTTTCATATGCAGCACATGTGAAAATCTAGTAATTGGTCGAACCTTCAAACACTCAGGTATATTTACCTCATCAAGCATCTGCATTAACGAGCAGCACAAAGACAAATGTTCATTAGGTGCTATTCAGGTGATGATTAAAGGGCTCAAACATCTCTGATTGATTTCTTTTATGACACTTTTTCCACATTTATGATGTTATTAAAGTTTTCTGTGCATGAGACAACATGTTTTATGACTGTTCTGTTAAACCGGCTGTATTTACTCATGCAGGAGCTGAAGGGTTAATCTAGCTTTTATTCGCTCAATCCTTTAATTACAAACTCTATGTTGCATCACATACAGTATGATGACAGAATATTAAATCAATCAGCACTGAAATGCATAATTTTTTCATGTTACAGTAAAGAGAATGAGACTGTATTTTGCATTATAGTAATGAGAACTGTATTGTAAAATTGTATTAATAGTCCTGAAAGAAATATCACATGCTTAAAAGAAAATGAAGGATCTTTAGTTTGTTTATGCAAAATATAATTCAATTTTTTTAGGTATAATGTGAGATGTGTGAGATGGTTTATTGTTGAGTTTCAGTGGATTTACAGTAATGCTGACGTGACTGTGATTTTCTCCAGGAGGGTTTAACACTGAATCCAGTCTCATTCACAAAGCCCTTCTGGATCTTTTGCTCTTTCATCCTGTGTAGTAAATCTTTCATTGAAAAGCTTCTGTTTCAGCAGGGAACCGAATACAAGATCTCAGGGATTGAACCTGTCAGTTTGATCAAGGATGCGACATTAATATGTGAGTTTGAAACACTCTAGAATAGTTGCTTGATGTATAATTGACTGTGTTTCAAAGATTTATTCATTTATTCAAGATTTATTCAAGTTATTCATGGGTATATTAGTGCTTTCAAACAATGAATCGCAATTAATCGCATCCAAAATAAAAGTTTTTGTTTACATAATATATGTGTGTACTGTGTTTATTTATTATGTATATATAAAAATACACAAACAGTATATATTTTGAAAATATTTACATGTATATACATTTATATATTTACATTATTATATTTTATATTATATATTATTGAAATTATATTTAATATGTAAACATAACATGTTTTTATATATATATATATATATATAATGCATGTGTTTGGATTTTTATATACATAATAAATATACACAGTACACATATATTATGCAAACAAAAACTTTTATTTTGGATGCGATTTGGATGAATTGTTTGTCAGCACTATATATATATATATATATATATATATATATATATATACTGTATATAATTTTTTTTAATAATTTATTTACAAATTAAAATTTTTATTATATTTATAGTATATCTATATTTTTCTAGCATGTCTGATTTTTCCTCATTCCATCAGCTTAAATAAATGTGAATAAGATGTTCATTGAAATGTAAACATGAAATCAAATTGCACTTAATACTCATCCCTGGTTTTATCATGAACAATCAATCAGTGTGTGTTATTCTAAAGTCTTTCATAGGATTCTCTGCCTGAAATGCCTCTGAAATGGCTTTCTATTTCGGTTGACATCACATAATGTGTTAACCAGCAGATAAACAGAGGTCATTGTTAGTTACTGTCATGTAGCGTTCTGAAATCTTGCCTGTTAATACAATAATGTCATTGCTTGTTAGCTGCTCAAGCCGAGTGCAGTCACAGTGAGGGCTGTAACAGATGTGTTTGGAGCTCGGCCAGTGTTTGAGCATGTGGTCAGCAGGTGAAGTTCAGTGTCTGCGTCATTCATCCTCACACAAGGACACCTGTTTGCTGATAACGGACAGGTGCACTTCATCACGCAGCACACAGGTGGCCTGAGAGACTGGCTGACACCTGACCTTTAGTGCGCATTAGTATTAGAGGTCACCTCACATGACCTGCACTCATTACTCAAACACGACCTGCATCCACGCAACAGAAGCAGGTTCTTTATGTACTGCATGATCATTTCTGTGCAAAAAAGATTTATAGAAGCATCTGTTTAGCATTAAATGGGATCTGATCATCCTTGATCTTCAGAGATAAAAGAACAAAAATTAAAAAAAAAACAATGCAAAAATGCTGTAGTTTAAAAAGAGCTTTTAATCACTGTAAATAATGATTGCTGCAATTCAACATTAGAATTCAACATTAAAATAAGTAATACTTACATATAGAAGCCTGTTTCCACCATTCAATATAAAAAAATATAAAAAATAAACTTTTTAAAATAAATAATGTAACTTTTCATCTCACAACTGTGAATTTATTTCTTAGAAGTTCAAGTTTATATCATGCAATTTTAAGAAAAAAATGTGAGAAAAAAGTCAGAATTGTGAGATAATAAAATCACTTATATTTTTTTATTTGTTGTTGTAACGGGCTTCCATAAATGTATTGTTAAACTACAATTTTAAATCAAGCATTAGAATGTCGTGGAAAAGTTCATTTATTTCAGTAATTCAACTCAAATTATGAAACTCGTGTATTAAATAAATTCAATGCACACAGACTGAAGTAGTTTAAGTCTTTGGTTCTTTTAATTGTGACGATTTAGGCTCACATTTAACAAAAACCCACCAATTCACAATCTCAACAAATTAGAATATGGTGACATGCCAATCAGCTAATCAACTCAAAACACCTGCAAAGGTTTCCTGAGCCTTCAAAAAGGTCTCTCAGTTTGGTTCACTAGACTACACAATCATGGGGAAGACTGCTGATCTGACAGTTGTCCAGAAGACAATCATTGACACCCTTCACAAGGAGGGTAAGCCACAAACATTCATTGCCAAAGAAGCTGGCTGTTCACAGAGTGCTGTATCCAAGCATGTTAACAGAAAGTTGAGTGGAAGGAAAAAGTGTGGAAGAAAAAGATGCACAACCAACCGAGAGAACC
This sequence comes from Aspiorhynchus laticeps, assembly GCA_023376895.1. NCBI lineage: Eukaryota > Metazoa > Chordata > Actinopteri > Cypriniformes > Cyprinidae > Aspiorhynchus > Aspiorhynchus laticeps. The sequence continues at coordinate 33,394,083 of CM041809.1, forward strand.
GCAGCCTTATGAGGATTGTCAAGAAAAATCGATTCAAGAATTTGGGTGAACTTCACAAGGAATGGACTGAGGCTGGGGTCAAGGCATCAAGAGCCACCACACACAGACGTGTCAAGGAATTTGGCTACAGTTGTCGTATGCCTCTTGTTAAGCCACTCCTGAACCACAGACAACGTCAGAGGCGTCTTACCTGGGTTAAGGAGAAGAAGAACTGGACTGTTGCCCAGTGGTCCAAAGTCCTCTTTTCAGATGAGAGCAAGTTTTGTATTTCATTTGGAAACCAAGGTCCTAGAGTCTGGAGGAAGGGTGGAGAAGCTCATAGCCCAAGTTACATGAAGTCCAGTGTTAAGTTTCCACAGTCTGTGATGATTTGGGCTGCCATGTCATCTGCTGGTGTTGGTCCATTGTTTTTTTTGAAAACCAACGTCACTGCACCCGTTTACCAATAAATTTTGGAGCACTTCATGCTTCCTTCTGCTGACCAGCTTTTTAAAGATGCTGATTTCATTTTCCAGCAGGATTTGGCACCTGCCCACACTGCCAAAAGCACCAAAAGTTGGTTAAATGACCATGGTGTTGGTGTGCTTGATTGGCCAGCAAACTCGCCTGACCTGAACCCCATAGAGAATCTGAGCTGAAGGCCACTGTCAAAGAAACCTGGGCTTCCATACCACCTCAGCAGTGCCACAAACTGATCACCTCCATGCCACGCCGAATTGAGGCAGTAATTAAAGCAAAAGGAGCCCCTACCAAGTATTGAGTACATATACAGTAAATTAACATACTTTCCAGAAGGCCAACAATTCACTAAAATTTTTTTTTTTTTTTTATTGGTCTTATGAAGTATTCTAATTTGTTGAGATAGTGAATTGGTGGGTTTTTGTTAAATGTGAGCCTAAATCATCACAATTAAAAGAACCAAAGACTTAAACTACTTCAGTCTGTGTGCATTGAATTTATTTAATACACGAGTTTCACAATTTGAGTTGAATTACTGAAATAAATGAACTTTTCCACGACATTCTAATTTATTGAGATGCACCTGTAGATATATATATATATATATATATATATATATATATATATATATATATATATATATATATACTCTTAAAATGAAAAATTCCAAAAGGGGGTTTTCACAGCGATGCCATTGAAGAACCAGTTTTGGTTTCAGTGAACCTTTCAAAGAACCTTTCAGTGAACAGTTCTTAAAATAATAATTTTATATAGAATTGAATATAGAATTAGAATTAAATTGGGGTAAATAATGTAAATAATATATTGGACAGACTCTTGACTGTATTGTGAGATTCGCCCATGAATAACTTTAGAAATCAGATACTAATCATTCCTTGAAAGAAAGTCAATAATACATCAAGCTCTTCACATTCACATATTAATGTCACATCTTTGATCAAACAGAAGCTTTTCAATAGAACATTTACAACATGCATTATTGCAAAAGAGCAAAACATCTCCTGCTGCTTCCAGAAGGGATTTGTGCATGAGGTTGGGTTTAGTGTACACTAAAGTGTGCACTTCTGAGGGCTCAATCATTAAATGCACTGTTTTGGGTATGAACAAGTTTCCTTTGAGGTACAAACACAGTCTGTGAGAAGTCATAAGATAAAATATGACTAATATTCATGTCTTCTGAAGTTACATGAGCCTTTGTGTGAGAAACAGAGCCATTTGAGCTCTATATTGATGGTCAGAGTGTGAATCTGTCTGAAACACAGGAATGAGTGTAAAAGACTTCAATGCGCTGACAGAAAGAGCTGCTTTTAGACGTTCATGCACTAATGCACTCGGTCGGTGTGGGACGCTTTTATTCCTGATGTCTGATTTCTCAGCACTCGTTCTGATTGCATCTGCGAGCTAGAGTTTAGAAACTGACAATTCAATTAAAGAAAGAATAAAGATGCTCTGCTCTGCACACTTTTATTATTCACTCCCCTAAAATCACAGAAAAATGTCACCTCATTACAGAGGGATATATGATGATTATACAGTCTGAATAATGAGGTACGAATAGAAATGAAAGGGTGACGATGACAACCCTCCATTACAGCCGTTCTCATTCCACAACGTCCATAGTGAGATTGTGCTTTCAGTGGTGGACAGTTTACACTAAAAGAAAATCAGTTTTCTTATTTTGGCAACAGATGCAACACATGATCAAGCCTGAGCCCATCGCCGTGGTTACATGTATGTAGAATCAGAACCAGATCAGAACAGCAGCTGTTCACTATAACTCACCCGTGGGAAATAAAACAATAGTGCTGCTGTTTGTCCTGAACGCTGATGAGATGAAATGTTTGCTGCATCTCAAATGAGAAAACCCTTGTAATCTCACACGAGTTTCAGAAGAGCATCAATATTGTCTCGGACTCTCCTCAGATTTGCCAATGTCTGCAAACAAGCTTCAGAGATTTTAACATGGAGTCAAACACTGCAAGAGCAAACTGTTTGGACTGTGATATGCACAAAGAAAGCATGTTGTCATAGCAGGTTGAGTCATTTTCTCCTGAAAACATCAGTTAAAACTAAAACTTACTGACTTTGCTCACACATAGTATAGTATAACACCCACTAAAAATTTATAATTTTAGTACTTTTTTTGGGGGGGGGGGGGGGTTCTTCACACTTTTACACTTGTTGTTCCTTAGTTAAAAATGATCAGCCTTTAAAAAAAATAGAAATTTCTCATCACGCAGGCCTCATTGATCTGAGCTCATGTACTTCAGGTTTTGAGTGAATATTGCCAAAATTAGGAACAAATAATGCTTTTCCCCCCACTCATAAGCTCAGATCAATGAGGCCTATGATGCTAATTAAAAGATAACAAGTTGCCAAAAAGATTGAATCTGATATTTTTAAAAAGCCAGGCAAGGGTTAATCAAAAAATAATAACACGCACACACACACACACATATATATATATATATATATACATATATATATATATATATATATATATATACATATATATATACATATATATACATATATATATATATATATATATATATATATATATATATATATATATATATATATATAAAAGAGTTGTCAAATTCAAAATATTTTTTTTTGTTTTTACATAATATGTGTAATGTATATATGTATAAATACACATACACGCATGTATATATTTAAGAAATATTTACATGTATATTCATATTTATGCAATATTTATATTATATATTATATATAAATGTATGTGTGTTTTATATAATATATACAGTACACACACACATGTTATGTAAACACAAACTTATTTATATATATATATATACTGTATATAAATAAATAAAAAATTAGGTCGCTATTCATTGAAAATCATAGTGAATCAAGTCGTATGACTTTGAATTCTCCTGAGTAGTTTTACATTTCAGTTTTTAGGAGGTTTATTGGCATTGCAAATATTTTTACATTTCTGTTGCCAAAGCAATTTCAGCATTGCTGCGCACAATTACAACAGTGAAAAATGAAAATAGTGTAAAGCAACATAACATTCATGAGCAACTGATGACAGAATTTGCATTTTTGCTTAACTTAATATTTTAATTGAATGTTCTGGATTCAAAACGACATGATTATCAATTGACAGTATTTTAAATTAATACCATATACCAACTGTGATTACAATAATGCACAGTAATAGAAATGAAGGATCTTCTAGAAGAAATGTGCAGCTCATATTTGTGTTAAAGCGCTTACAGCATATTAAATCTTCCATGCAAATATTATTATTCGAGCTCTAAACTGTCTAAATTGTTTAATTTGCTGTCTGACTCGTGGCATTTCACAAGAGACGTGACTCCCACAGAAAATAAATACACTTAAGAAAAATACCTGTTTGTATGCTTTATTAACAAGAAATTAAAAATGAACATTGCATTGCACTATGATGCTAAACGAGCTAATTACTTCATGAGATGCAGATGTTGTGTTCATGACAGCAGCAGCATTATGTGTTTTCTGGGTACAGCGTGAGAACTTCTGCTTCTCCGATCCGCTCTACAACAGAAAGAGACGCTCAGAGAACATCCTGAGAACATTCTGAGAACATCCTGAGAACATTCTGAGAACATTCTAAGAATATTAGAAGAACATCATGAAAACATTCTGAGAACATTCTAAGAATATTACAAGGACATCCTGAGAACAATCTGAGAACATTCTGAGAACATCCTGAGAACATCCTGAGAACATTCTGAGAACATCCTGAGAATATTACAAGAACATCATGAAAACATTCTGAGAACATTCTGAGAACATCCTGAGAACATTCTAAGAATATTACAAGAACATCCTGAGAACATTCTGAGAATATTACAAGAACATCGTGAAAACATGCTGAGAACATTCTGAGAACATTCTGAGAACATCCTGAGAACATTCTGAGAACATTCTGAGAATATTACAAGAACATCATGAAAACATTCTGAGAATATTACAAGAACATCATGAAAACATTCTGAGAACATTCTGAGAACATCCTGAGAACATTCTAAGAATATTACAAGAACATCCTGAGAACATTCTGAGAATATTACAAGAACATCGTGAAAACATGCTGAGAACATTCTGAGAACATTCTGAGAACATTCTGAGAATATTACAAGAACATCATGAAAACATTCTGAGAACATTCTGAGAACATTCTAAGAATATTACAAGAACATCCTGAGAACATTCTGAGAATATTACAAGAACATCATGAAAACATGCTGAGAACATTCTGAGAACATCCTGAGAACATTCTGAGAATATTACAAGAACATCCTGAGAATATTACAAGAACATCCTGAGAACATCCTGAGAACATTCTGAGAACATTCTGAGAACATCCTGAGAACATTCTGAGAATATTACAAGAACATCCTGAGAACATTCTGAGAATATTACAAGAACATCATGAAAACATGCTGAGAACATTCTGAGAACATTCTGAGAATATTACAAGAACATCCTGAGAATATTACAAGAACATCCTGAGAACATTCTGAGAACATTCTGAGAATATTACAAGAACATCCTGAGAATATTACAAGAACATCCTGAGAACATTCTGAGAACATTCTGAGAATATTACAAGAACATCCTGAGAATATTACAAGAACATCCTGAGAACATTCTGAGAACATTCTGAGAACATCCTGAGAACATTCTGAGAATATTACAAGAACATCCTGAGAACATTCTGAGAATATTACAAGAACATCCTGAGAATATTACAAGAACATCCTGAGAACATGCTGAGAACATTCTGAGAATATTACAAGAACATCCTGAGAATATTACAAGAACATCCTGAGAACATCCTGAGAACATTCTGAGAATATTACAAGAACATCCTGAGAGCATTCTGAGAATATTTACTTTTATTGTCACATCATCACAGCACATGTGCCTTGATGAGTGAAATTCTTGAGAGCGTGCTCCAGACAGTGCAGAAACAATTAACATATAGACAGTACCATTACATACTTACAGACTTATACAGATGACAATGTGCAATATACACATACATATACTCAGTACACACTGTGTACTGTAATACATTACTATAGAAACCACAAACAGAAGCACTGGAGTACTTGTTTACTAGAATCTGACGTCTGTGTAGTGGACGACGCTCACTTGATTCCAGCTTCATTGGCAGATATTTTCAGAATACCTTATTTATCATATCACAGTATAAAGATGCATCTCTCTGTTTTTTAACATCAAACGAGTTCTCTCTACTAGATGAAATGCATTTCACTTCGAATTTGGATTTCACTTCAAAAGGTTTTTAAAAAATGAAATAAAAAATACATAAGATTTAACAACACAGGATGAGTCATTAATATGTTTTTTCCAGAAGAAAAGTTTAGGAGATCACTAGCACATACTGTACACACAGAAAAAGGTACAATAGCTGTCACTGGGCCAGTACCCTTTCAAAAGGTAATAATATGAACCATTTAAGTACTAATATTTACACTTTAGATACTAATATGTACCTTTAACAAGCACGCTTTAGGGGTAAATAAGGTACAAAAATGTACTTTTTGAAAAGGTACTGCCTTGGTGACAGCTTTTGTACCTTTTTTCTGTGTAGATGTAAACCTCAAAGGTACAAATATAAACTATGAGCCACAAAAAGAACTATATTTGATCTAAAGATATCTTTAACTTGATTTTTCATCAGTTGTTAAAGTTTCTATGGTGATAGAAGTCTAAACAAGAGCTCTGTTCCAGGTGATGTTGTTAAAATAGGTCAGTCCAATTAAAAATGGTTTGTTTGCCTTCTGGTTTTTTTATGTTTATCATATGTTCATTTGTAGAAATGTGTCATTACATCAGTGTCTCAGCAATGGATGCTCTGCAGTGAATGGGTGCCGTCAGAATGAGAGTCCAAACAGCTGATAAAAACATCACAATAACCCACAAGTAATCCACACCACTCCAGTCTATCAGTTAACATCTGGAGAAGACAAAAGCTGAAACAAATCCATCATTAAGATGCTTTTAACTAAAATCTGAGTCCATAATCCATAATAACGCTTCCTCCAGTGAAAAAGTCTCACATCAAAATCCAGCAACATATTTGTTTAGAGCCGTTTTGGCTTGTAAACGCTGCTTGATCTGTGCAGATTTCTCTCCTGATTCAGACCAGAACACTTTTTCACTGGAGGAAGAGTTATTATGGATTATGGACTCTATGGTATTTGAGTTAAAAACATCTTAATGTTGGATTTGTTTCAGCTTTTGTCTTCTCCAGATGTTAACTGATGGACTGGAGTGGTGTGGATTACTTGTGGATTATTGTGATGTTTTTATCAGCTGTTTGGACTCTCATTCTGACGGCACCCATTCACTGCAGAGCATCCATTGCTGAGACAGTGATGCAATGACACTTTTCTCCAAATCTGATTAATTTTCAAATTTGAAATGTAATTTTGAACTATTCCTTTAAGGCTGGAATACACAAGAGATTTTAAAACACTAGGCATCACAGCCCACTCTGTAAGCGGTTACAGAGGAGCAAACACTACCAACAACAATCAAACAGAAACATGTGCACAGTTGCTAGGACACACAGGACAGATGAAAACAAAGTGTGTTCTAAGATTGTCTCAAAATATCAAACAAGTTTGATCTTCTCTGACTGGATGGAATCATAGTCTGACACTAAAAACCAGAGTCTGTGTCCAAAATAGACTACTAGTGTCGACTCCTCCAGACTGCAAACTGGGCAAAGTTTGTGGACAAAATCCTTAAAAATCTACTAACACTAGAAAAGAACCAGTTTTTAACATAAAGAACGTTTGAATAATCCAAAGAACATTTTGTGCAATGGAAGGGTTACATGAAGGAATCTTTAAATAAATCTTTATTTTTAATATTTTAATATCTCAGTCCTGAAGAGTCACTTTCCTACAGCGTTTAGTTCTAGTTCCACTTAAATCCACTAATCAAAGTCTTTGAGTTCACTTGTAAATCCCAGCCAGGTGTCGAAGCACATTTGAAACGAGATGCAGAAGGAAAGTGGCTCTCCAGAAGCAGGAATGAGGAGCCCTGATGCAGGCGGTGGACTCCGTTTGAAACGGAGCCAAATTGTCTTTTAATAAAAGCTGAGAGCAACATTACTCTTCTCTGCCAAAAGCAGCCCACGTGAAGTCATGAACTCAATCTCTCAGAATGACAATGGTGTATTAATAACGCTCCAATTCACATCAGCACACAATACATCTAACACAAGTACAGAAGCCTCACCTGGTTTGTCCTGTAATGTCTCTTCAGGATGTGAACTGTGCAAAAGAAAGATAATAAAGTCTTGAAATATTCATAATCATAGTCATATCACTATATGATGATAAAAATTGGGTAAAACTTGGAACAAATGAGTAACACATTATTAACATTGTAGTAATTAATATTAACTAACAAGAAACTATGATTAATGAATTATTCAGCACTACTAGTTCACTATTAGTTATTATCCTTCAGAAGAAATTACTGTCCAAAAACAATCGTTACAAAATTATTTAAAGACTTACAATGACAATGACTATTTTACTAGGGAGTTATCATGATTTTCACTTTAGAATACTATTCCAAATAAATATTATTAATAATAATATTTTTTTTGCTATTATTTGTGAAATTTGCTAACGATTTCTGAGTGAAAATGGTTCTTATGCCAATTTTTTAAATCAGGGTACTAGTCATTACTAGTCAGTTACCACTTTATAACCTGCAAAAATGCTTGCTTAGTATTTTTGTCTTGGTTTCAATTTCTAGAGAGATAAATTTGATTTGTATTGAAAAATAAATACTAAGAAATATTTTATTTTTTGCATTGTAGAATTAATTTTCCATTTGCATTATGAAACAATATTTAGCTTTTTCCTCACAGAGACATTTACAAAAACAGTATTTATTATAATTTATTAGTACTAATTAGCGTATATGTTAATCAGAGTTGTTAGTTAATAGCAATATTGTGTGTAATGCATTGCGAAGTAATCTGATACTATAATTGAATTACTTTATCTTGAAAACGTAATAAGGGATTACTCTTAATTTTTCCATAATTTAATTACAGTTAACCTTGATGTAACTGCATTAAATGTATAGATTATAGAAGAATTCTACATAAAACAATAAAGGATTTTTAACATCAAAAATTAACATCTAATGCTAAAATGAATGTTTTAACTGTAACGTTCTCCTTTAAATACTTTGGTCAGTTTGAGAATAATTTATATTATTTATTTGAAAGAATTAAAAGAACATTTCATGTCTATCCTTGTACTGTTGAACTGGTTGAGGCTGATATGTGATTTAGAAAGTAATTAGTAATAAGCAATGCAATACTTATTAGAGAGAGTAATTAGTACACTGCATTATTAGATAGGAACAGTATTCTACCAATAATATAAGACAGCAGCACTAAACTGTCACCTGAGCTTCCTGCGGCTGACAGACGAGTCCAGGAACACGTGATCAGGAAGATCTTCAGACGTCAGTGGCAGAAGTTCAGATCCAGACGTCTGCTGGGTCAGAGAGCTGGAGTCGACCATGGCCTGCTGGAGTAACCCCTGAACCATCTCTTTCTCTGAGAGCAGAAACACATCTAATGAGCCTTCATTAGCACATCAATGTGCAGGACGCAAGCGGCCCCTGTCCAGGGGTTAAACTCACAGATGTTTCCATCATAGAAACTAATAGAACAATTAGTGCATCCCTGCTGTGTTTGTACTGCATTATGTATTTGTGTTGTTGGTGGTGATTATTTAAAGAGATGATCTCGTGAGGAACATGAATAAATTGAGGCAAAGTTTATTCATGACTAATTAAACACAGAACTATGTAAGTTTTAATCACGGGATAAACCATATGTAATCGTGACTTTTTAATCTCACAATTCTGACATTTTTCTTTTAATTCTGAGGAAAAAGTCAGAATTCCGAGATATAAACAGAATTCTGACTTTAAAACTTGCAATTCTGATTTTACATCTTGCTATTTTGAGTTTATATTTCACAATTCTGAGACTATTTCTCGCAATCCTGAGTTTATATCTCGCAATTCTGAGGAGATGTTTCCTTATTGTACATATGCAGTGTTGCACATGCATGAAGGTGTTTGATTACACTGTAAAAAATAAGTTACATTTGAACTGTAAAATTTTGTAAGAACGCTACGGAAAAAAACTGTTAATATGTTAACAGTAAGTTCCCGTACTATATACAGGGAAAACTGTAAAAGATCTAACCACACATTTCATGTAATTTTACAGTAAAATGCTGTTAATTGTACAGTTTTTAGAAGTCAAAAATAACAAATCAATGTATAATTTAGCCAAAAACTGTAAGCTGATATTCCCAGAATTCCCTGCATGACACTCCACATTTGAAAGTATTGTTTTTAAATAATCATGTTTTTTAATAGTTTTTGTTATCAGTTATGTACATTTGGGCTTTATGTTACATCTTCTGTTGTTTAATGAAAGTTTATTGCATTATTTAAGTATCATGTGTGTTATGATGGTGTTTTGGTTTGCATGAATGACTCTTCTATATATTAGTATATACTTCTGCTTGTGGCGAAGCTACTTGTGATGAGCTATGATTCTTCATGTGACTTTCTCTTTCACCTCCTGCATTATTATGATGGTTGTCAGTATGTTAAAGGCACAAAACAGATTTTAATAGCAGTGTGTGTTGTTGAATTAACTGGTTCACATTCAAATTTCCTTGTTTGTAAATTACAGTTTTATATTGTAAATTTTACAATATAAAACTTAAGTTTTAAGTTTTTTCCTGTAAATGTGTTTACAGTTTTTCTGTATTTTTTACAAAATTATTCTGGCAACCACAGCTGCCAAAATTATTTTGTAAAAACTACAGATTTTTTTTACAGTGTACATAATCGCAATGAAATAATAGTTCAAATATTAACAGCAACTGCATTTTATGTTTGCATAAACATCAAGCATTTTAAATTTAACAAAGACTGTTCTATTTCAAAGATCAATGTGAAGTCAACAGGGACATCACTTATTTATATAAAGCTAAAATATTCTGAGCAATTCACTTCATGACTGTGTTTATTATTTTCCTTTCCTCAGGTTCTTCATAATTTCATGCATCTGAATATCTACAGTGTTTGTAAGTTGCATTAGAACAATAGATTTTACACAAGAGAAACACCAAACTCTGAAGCCTTTAGAAGTCATCAGTACTTTCAGTCTGTCTTCTGGGAAGAAAGAGATTGTGCATTTTACATTTCCTCAGCAAAAACTAATTTAGTCAGTGTTTAGGATAGTAGCATGAATGCTTAAAATGCTCTTCAAAGCAGAACATTCACCATGTGTCAGTTATTTGGTTAACTGCTAATAAATCAATCAATAAAATCAAAGGGAAATTGTTCACCTCTGTCACTCGCCAACAGAAGCCACTGCTGAACCATCGAGAGAGAATCAGTCTGCAGGATCTGACACAAGAGCTCCAGCACCTGAGAAATACAGACTTCATTGAGATATTAGTATACAAAGCTTCAGTAACTTTGTTGTGTTGTAGTCTTTTGTGTTAGCTTTTTATTCATTTTTATTTCCGTTTTAGTCAGTTTTCATATTCATCATCTTAAATTGAAAATGAGCAAACAAGAAGAACTTCAGGGTCTGTCCTGACACACTGCGTTCTGAATTAACACTGTATAGATCGCAGACTTCATTGTATTTTCATCATTTCAATTTGCAGTTTGCTACATGGTTATCCTCATCATATTGCATGCTTATTTCAGCAAGTGCAATAAATACACTTTTTACTCCAATTTTTTATAGAAATGTATAAAGTTTTGGCAGTCAAAGAAAATGACCACAGTTTATTCATGACAAAGAAAAGTCTTGTACATTGCATTGAGAGTAAAAATATCAAACATACTCTTTCGGTCAAATGTTTGGACTGAAACATTTGAAAATTGCTCACCAAGGCTGAAATTATTTAATCAAAAATACAGTAAAAACAGTAAGATTTTATAACACTATTTTCTAGCAATATACATTTTAAAACTATATTTGAATTTATTCCTGTGATGGCAGTAATGATGCTGAAAATTCAGCATTGCATCACAGGAATAAATTACATTTTAATATATATTCACACAGAAAACTGTTATTTTAAATAGTAAAAATATTTCACATTATTACTGCTTTTTCTTGTATTTTTGATCAAATAAATTCAGTCTTGGTGAGCAGAAGAGTCTTCTCTAAAAACCCTTAATCCAAACTTCTGACCAGCTATGTATTTCTGCTTGGTGTTTTATTTGAGTCCATTCAGCATGATGCACTTAATGTGTTCTGAAACACTTTGCAAGAGGTGAATTAATGCTATTTAATATTTTGTAGAATGTTTCCATAGAAACCTAACTTCTGAGGACACTTAAAAAATCAATTGAGTTTTAACCTTAATTAACTGTAATTAAGGCAAGAATGACATGACCTGAACACCACATGCAATCTGTCATATAAATCAGGTTATGCCTTTACCAAAAATGTGACTAGCAATTGTAATTAAAAAGCGGGATGTCTGTTCTTCCAGCTGCCAATACTGCATTCTACTAAACGTTGGAGTTCACATTCACTATCAAACTGTGGTGTCAGAATGTCATTGCTGAGGTCAGTACACCAGATCAGGTGAGTTACCTTGAGCTCCACTCCCTCCAGGGTTTGTGTCTGCCATCGCTGGGCTCGTTTGTGTGAAGTCCTGCTGCTGCGCTTCTTCCCTCCCCAGGACGAGACAGGGATGATCCGGCCCGACTGCGCCGAATACTGCGTCTTCCTGCGAGGAACTTCCTCATCTGACGGTTTCTTTGAGTTAACACAAAGACTGGCTGTATTCTCCAATAACATATATGTGATTCATTCTGCATCATATAATATAATGTATATTCATCCAGATCAAAAGGTTACACACGATGCATGTGAATCAATGCACCTTTTTTCAAATGAGCCTAATGCATTTTAGATTATGGGAGTTCTGGGGAAGTTCTGCTCAAAAAGACAGAAACAAATCATTTCAAATCATAAATACGTGCTACAAATAATCCTTATCTGTCAGTTTGACTGAATGAGCTGAACATTTTCCTTCATGTTCTATTTTCAGATGTATAACAATCTTTTCACTGTGCTGCATCATTTTCCTCATTATTTTCATTTTTTCTTTACATTGTGCTGTAACAATACTAAAAAAGACAACATATACTGCACATTTGTGCTCTGCTTTCCTGATTTAATATACAATATATCCCATGGATAATGAACTGGGATGCACAAAGGATATCTTGTTTTCTCTTCCCAAATACTCTTTCAGGTTTGTTTTCACAGGGATGCTTTAAATGTAAAGGTCTCCTCTTTTCACTTCTAATGCCTATTAGCCGTGTTTACTGGAATGTTGTATATTTGTTATCTGACTGAAATCACAGTGTTCCAGTTGATGAACATGTTCAAAATATGAACAGGTTAATTTAACATGTTCATAATATTGCAGAATTAATTGAGGTTTTTGGGGTTATTCATGGTCTGCTGTAGTAATTTGTTACTGCTCAGTCAAATCACGCCTTTGTTTTTTTTAATTAAATATCTTGGCTGATTTGATTATGATTTCAGCTATTAATAAGAGTGCAGTAGGCCTAATTTATGCTTTGTTTTAATACAGTTTATCATATTTGAATCAATATCACAAAATTAAAAAAGTATATATAAAATCAGTGTATACTAAAATGCTAAAAACAAAAACAAATCAGTGAATCAATCAAATCCATAAACAAACAAACTTTGTGCACTGCATTGCATTAAATGCATTTTTTATCAGTTCATGCATTCACTAGTAATCACACTCATGACCTTCTACACTGTAAAAAAAGAAAAAAAAGTTGAGCAAACGTAAAAGTTTAAGCTTCAGCAGATTTTTGAGTTTGTTTGTTTTTTTGAGTAAATAAAAAAAAAAAATAGATGCACAAGATCTTGGCCTAGAGTGCAAAATGTATAAAATCTTACATATTAACAATAAATAATTTTGCATTATACAACAAAACCTGGTTAATATCTGACTCTGTTACTGTACACAGTCTGAAGGAATAGATCTGATTTCTGCAGATCTGGATTGTGTGTATTGTGCTCAAAGCCTCTGCTCTCCTGACAGCAGTGTTTTGCAATGCGGGATGTGCCATTGTGATTTAAAAGCGTAAAAACAAATGTTTGATGTAGGTGTTACAGTAGGAATAAAGTGAAGCTATAAAGCTTTGTGTGGATGAATCATAAAGAGCGCTGGGCTTTACTGCGGTAGAGTCGAGTGCTTCACTCTTAAGATGAGAAGTTTCTATCATCTCTGCTGACAATCACTCCATCCTTTCAGAAACACTGCATTCTCTCTTCCTGCTCATGCGGTTCTGAATATTATTCATGCATCATTTGTGATGCCTACAGCAAATAAAAGTCAAGTACCTCTCTCTTGTCCTGCTGGGTCTCAGCCGCCGTTGAAAGACTGACTTTAGTGGCCAAATCCTTCAGTTCCTCACGCCAGCTTTCAGAAATCAGTGCTGTGGAAAGACATGAGAGATGAAGGAGAGCAAGAAGAAACAGATGTGAAAATATCAAAAAGGAAAAAATAAATACACCTATATATATTTGAGGATCATTTTCTGGAGGTTTTTTTTTAGATCTTCTAAATAGTCAGATGTGACATGGTAGGTAGTAAAAACTTTACAAAGGTTCACATAACTAATATATAAATATAATAATAATAATAATAATACTAATGCAACCTATTTCTCTTGTTATTTTGTTTTTTATGAACTAATTCTGTCCAACAAAAATGACCATTTCTGACAACTTAAATACATTTGGTCTGCTTTTGAATTGATTTATTTGATTGGAATTGAAGTTTAGCATTTAGCAATGCAAGTAACTACAATCTTACATCTTTATGTTTGATTTTCAATGCCTAAGACATGATATGAGCATTGCAATATTTGCCTCTTAAAACTAGAGGCCAATGTATTATTAATATGCACCTAAACTTGAACACACAAATCTCAAACATGATGATCAACAAATGTTAGTTAAGTTGTATATATAGTAACCATTTAGTAACTGAACATTAGTTTGTTTTGTTTTTTTCAAGTTCCAATGTAACAATTCATGCTAGAAACTTGTGCAACATTGTTATATTATATATATATATATATATATATATATATATATATATATATTCATTCATTCATTCTAAATTAAGCCTTAAAATCTCAACAAGCTGTTTTGGGTATTTTGGCCTTTTCTTCATTCACTTTGGTTTGGACACATCTGGCAGAATGTATGTTTCTCATGATACTGAATGTGATGCATGTATTTTTTTATGCCGAAATACTTCCATCTATCCCAGTTTTATACTTTAAAGTCAAGCAAAGAATAAGCCATGCATTGGTGATTCTCTATAAAACATTCAAAACATTGAAACATTCATTATGTGCATATATAACTACCTCCACAAACATACACATCCATTTCTTATTTATTTCTCTTCTTATTTATTTTGTTTTCTATATGTGCATATTTTCTCAAACCTTTTTTAAAGTCAAACAGTCAAACTTTTTTTTTTTTACATTTTACTAGAAGGAAAAATATATGCATATATACATACAATAAATAGAAGTAGAAGTGCATGCAAAAATGTATTTCTCTGTCGTAAAATGTAAAAATGTTGTTATTCTGTTTGATGTATCAAATGTTGTTTTCACTCAAAAAAACTTAATCCCCCAAAATTGAAACATTCAAAACTCAAACTGTTTAAACATCACAAATAAAATTTGAAAGATTTTTAATCAGTAACCTAAATTAAAATTCCTCACATACAATGACACAAAAGGCTTTTCTGAGCTCGACAGATTGTGAATATTCAGACTAGACTCAAGCATCTCCTTTTGTGTTGCCTGAAGAAATAAAGTCATATGGGTTTGGTGCATCAGGGTGAATAAACATTATTTTTGGGTGAAGTATCTCTGTAACACTAAAGCAGCGTTCAGCGTTCGGTATCTGTACCTGCTCGTGGTCCAGAGCGATCCGAGCTGATCGCAGGAGTGAGAAACACAGAAGAACGGCTTCCAAACACTTGACTTTTAATGAGTGGATGCGGGCAGAGCGGAGTGAAGCCGTACCAGTCATCATTCACCATACAGACCGGCTTACCATTCAACCCTGCGGAAAGAGGAGACCATTAGAAGTCTGTGCTGGAAATGTGATCAGACTTTCAAGTCTCCCCGGATTCAGCGGGGGATCATGCGACCATGTATCCATGCAAGGCCTGATCAAAAACTGCATTAAAATGCATTGAACGCCTGGTGTGGCCAAAGCTCTTCACAGGATTACAGTAAGGCAAAGTTATGAACAGCTGCTAAAGTAAAGGAAAATATTCAAAGGTAGGTGGAAAGTCATCAAAGAAACCATCTGTGATGAGAATCTGCGAGGTCTGAGACGCTCGTGTCGATCACAAATAAATCATCTGTTGCCCAAAGCAACACCTCACCAATATCCAAGGAGACCGAGGCCTGTATGTGCTTGATTTCACTCCATCACCATTGAATACGGTCTAAATTAGTAACTTGTGGGCAGCCCTGTGCGGGTTTTCAAACACAGACCTGCTTCTTCACACTTTCTCGCAGACAGCGTGAAGAACTCGCCGTTGGAAGTATGTAAATCAGTCACGTTTGTTGACAAGGACAAACTGTGTGTTTATGCAGTAACTCTTCATTAAAGTCATTCAGAGAACAGATGAACATGCTGGCACTTTCCTCGTAAACGGGGCTTTTGATAGATTCAGGTGCCTTTATTATGCTAATAGAGCCTAAAACTTCACAAAACACCTTCTATGTCAGGAGTCCTGCTGCTACAGGCATATTTTACCATGCAGTGAGTCTCCAGTGCTGTGACAACATAGAGGATGAAGAAATAAATGTTTTGTACTAAATATTAATCTTGCAGGTATTTACCAACTGCATGCTTTTAATGACAAAATACATGTTCTCCTTGCTTTTATCACTCATTATGTGTCAACACTTTCTGTCACTAATGCAGTGTCATGACAAATCTAGCATCTAACATTAAGAATGAATTTAGAAGATGACTGACAGCTCCATCTAATGAAGAAAATCTGACGAGAGTGAATAATCATATTTTGCACACATGCATTAAATGCAAAAGTTTTTTTTTTCTGGTGTTTCTGGACCTACATAAAATAAGAGACATTATCTACACTGTAAACATTATTTTCTTCCTCAGTATTTTTATCTTGTTTTTTTCCAGTACAAATATCTAAACATTTTAAATCAACATACATTTAATTCAGAATCAAAATGACATAAGTCTTGTTATCTGGAAAAATATATCAAAATTAAGTGAGTTTTATTAGAAAATTAGAAAAAAATGTCTGCCATAAAATATTTTTTTCTCTATAATTATGACCACACTGGCAGATATTTAATGTTTGTTTGGTCATTCATTCATTCATCCAGAAAACAAAACGTACTACCTTAAAATCATTTAGCTTCTTAAGTAAGTGCATCTTGATTCAAGAATGTTTAGATATTTGAAAATCTTTTTTTTTTTTTTTTTGCTGTATGAATTTGTTTTGCAATTTTTTTGTTGATATACACTGCCCTCCAAACGTTTGGAAACACCCTAGAGAAGTGGTGTTTTGGACGATATCACACTTCCAAGCTGTGCAAATCCTATTTGGAGAGGAAACGGTCAGCTGGCATCATGTCTGTCATGGGATGGCCTCCCAATCACCCGACCTCAACCCAGTTGAGCTACTAGGAACTGGACCGTGATGTCCGTAAGAAGTGTCCAACCAGTATGAATCATCTTTGGGCAATCCTTCAGGAGGCTTGGAGTAATATATCAATCAATGTTTGAATAAACTGACAGCTTGGATGCCCAGATTATGCAGAGCTGTAATAGCTGCTAATGGTGGATATTTTGATGAATCCAAAATTGAAGTTTTTTCTATGTATAAACTGTTTATGCAATGAAATATGTTTTCGTAGATTGTGTTGTCCCTTATCAGTGCAAAATTATCACAAATTAAAAAGGATTCATGCCAGTATTGTCTAAAACCCCATTTTCTAGAGCGTTTCCAAACTTTTGGAGGGCAGTAAGTTGTTGATATATAATTGAGTTGATTTATAATTGTGAAACTGAAAAACACCTTAAATGAAAAACACTTAAAATTAAACAAAAAACAACAACAACAACAACAACAACTATTAAATACACAAGACCTTCAATATAAAGACAATATTAATTTAATAATGCCTGATACATTTTTCTTACATATCTGAAAGTGCTGAAACACACAAATGTGAAACCTGAATATAAATATATTTTAAATGCACTGTTTCTTTCTTTGTGGTCATAGCTTGATGTAAATACATGTTCATAAATATTTAAATTTAATAATGCACAACAAAATGTTGAAGTTGCCCATCCTCATGCATGATTACTGCCGATCCCACACTGAAAAATTGCTAACTAGCTCTTTAACCTGTTTATTTCTTGTAATTGTGTAAATAATCAAGTTATTATGATTAAAAGAAGTGTCTGATCTTGACCAGAGCAGATTTCTGAAATGCAAGCATGAACGTGTTTTTGAACATGCGTGCAGACGCAGGTCTATGTATCCGGAGCGGCTCACCTTGCATATGTCTGACTCTGTGAGGATGAGGATTGTGTCTGGAGAAGAAGGAATGATGGCTGAGGCTCCCGAAGCGAAGGCTGCCTCTAGTGGAAGTCCTGCTCGTGCCCGGCGTCTCACACAGAGCTTTCTCCTGACGCACAGACTCAGGACTGAGACGCAGGCCCGACCGCAGCTGCTCATCCGAAGCCTCCATAATCTCTGGAAGGAAAAATGAAAAACGTTCCAAAAGCTCAGTCCTGTTCACCAGGAGTCACAGAGATAAACGCATTTCCACTCATTGCCTTTGACACAAAGCAAACATCATGTACTTTCACATATAGTACAGTACCGCAATTTAGACACACAAAGGTTGTATTTATTGTATGTAAAGTCTTCATTCATGCAATAATCAGTTTTTGAACACTTATTATTAGGAATACTTTGAAATACCCATGCAGCTCACCTCAGTTCACTGTGTTCCTCTGATGTTTGCTGTCGTTGCCTGGAGACTCTGAACAAAGCCAGACTAAAGCTCCAATAGCAGAGCTCAGGACGACTAAAACACCTCAACCTACTCATTCTGCATTATTTTAAGCCACTTGAAGCGGTCGTGAGTTCAAGTAAATGCATTAACCTTTAAGTTTGCACTCTTTTAGGCCCTTCTAAACGCTTAGAAAACATCCTTCAGATTGAAGTATCAGGCTGAGTCTGACATTTTATGACGTTTTAAGAGAAATTATTATAAACAAACTCTAAACCACATAACATACAATTTTCACATGCTAAGACCTTCTATCAGTTGTATGCTTGTTGTTTTATTGTATTTTTGTTCATGCATTTTTTAATTCAACAATGACTAAATTCAACACTGCGGTCTATACGAAGGCCAAACCAAACAAAGAAATGTCAATGGACACAAAGCATGAGAGTAAATGCACGTATATTTGTTCACCACTCAAAGAATCAATCAGGTCATGACTCTAAACTAACCACTGCAGTGCAGCGTCACATTTCTGATGTATGACAATTGTGAGCTCCACTTTTGCACGTCATGAGCACTCAGCTGTAATTTTCTGCACCACTAGTGTGTTCTTCTGAAGAATCATCACCTCAT
This sequence comes from Aspiorhynchus laticeps, assembly GCA_023376895.1. Classification (NCBI taxonomy): domain Eukaryota; kingdom Metazoa; phylum Chordata; class Actinopteri; order Cypriniformes; family Cyprinidae; genus Aspiorhynchus; species Aspiorhynchus laticeps. The sequence goes on from CM041809.1 coordinate 33,413,430, forward strand.
ATGCTGCAGCATGAAGAACACACTCTAATACCTTCATTTACAGCTCCTCTGTGATAAATTGGCCCATGCAGACCGGATGCACAAAAGTAATTGGAAATTACTTTTTTTGAAGCAACAAAGGCACATTTCCCATTAAACATATTAGATAAACTATAACAAATTTATATGAACACAACCATGTCCACCCACCACACAACACGGTTGGAAGACAAATAGCTTCAATCTGCTGATTGCATTATCAATTTTCACACAGACTGTGACTAGACCAGCAAACACAGAATGTTCCCTAATGTTCCTGCTATTTAATGTCTAAATGTTTAGGGAGAAAAAAATAGTTATATTAGCAATGCTTAAGTATACTAGAATATAGATCTTTTTTCCTGATCACTGTGCAAAAAAAGTGTTTATCCTATAGTTTTGTCTTGTTTTCCAGAGCAAAAGATTTATAGCCTAAATAAAGATACATTTACTTAACTTAATTCAAAGGAAAAAAAATGTTTTCATTCCCCATTGACAGATATTGGTTCTTGTTTTAAGCATAAACTCAAAAAAAAAAAAAAGTTCAATTTCTCAAAAAACAAGACTTCATGTGTTGATTTTGCATCTCAAGGATCTTGATTTAATGGATTCACTGGAAAACAAACATACTAGTTTTTCTGCAGTGCATGCAGTATTTAATACCATGACTTTATTAATACTTTCTGCTATACATATGTGACTCTGGAGCACAAAAGCAGTCATAAGTAACACAGGTATATTTGTAGCAATAGACAACAATACATTTTATGGGTCAAAATTATTGATTTTTATTTTATGCCAAAAATCATTAGGATATTAAGATCATGTTCCATGAAGATATTTTGTAAATTTCCTACTGTAAATATATCAAAACTTAATTTTTGATTAGTAATATGCATTGCTAAGAACTTCATTTGAACAACTTTAAAGATGATTTTCTCAATATTTAGATTTTTTTTGCACCCTCAGATTACAGATTTTCAAATAGTTGTATCTCAGACAAATATTGTCCTATCATAACAAACCATACATCAATGGAAAGATGATTTATTCAGCTCAATCTCAATTGTGGTTCAGTGTCACATATGAGAACTTTTAAAGCCTTAAGCTGATGATCCACTGGGCAACTTTTTGAACAATATTGCCGTCAAAGGGCAACCAGGTGAGACACTGAGCCCACAACTGATCTAAAATATCCAAATAGAAATTTGTCACCCATTCTCAATGGGAAAGTGCCCAAGCAATGTTGCTCAAAAAAAAGTTACCCGGCAGAATTGCTCAAAAAGTTGCCCCGTGTATCATCAGCCTTAGTTTGTGCAAGGGCAAACTTTAGGATCATTTTAAGACCCGCAGAAGTCCCAAATAAAAATGTACCAACATTTGGTACCAAAACGAGACTGGAAATGTTATTTGAAATCCCATCTGACATTTATTTTGCATTACTATAACTATTAACCTAGGAATTCTCAAAGATATTTAATTTGAAAGTTATTTAACATTTAGTGGTAGAAAATAACGAAATTAGGAACTGAAAATTTGATAACCATATTTTGGTAACCAGTGTTGGGAAGGTTACTTTGGAAATGTAATAGGTTACAGATTACAAGTTACCCAATCTAAAATGTAATAAGTAGTGTAACTATTTCAATTACTTTATTGCCGTAATGTAACTGATTACATTTGATTACTTTTCTAAATTTCTAATGCTTTCAACTATTAATAATTTTCAAACATGTAAACCAGGAGGGTTAACCTTAGTGCTCAACACTGATTACTGTCAGACTTTCCAAATCCTTCATCACTTGAGTTAAGATTATAATCATTTAATTTTAAAGCACAGCCACCACAAAATCAGACTTACTTACTAACTTCATTCTGAGGTTAAATACAAATTTAAAACCATAACAAGAAATAGTTTAATAGCTATAATCCTGTTTTTGAAATCAAATCTTTGCATAGCTATGACAGCAAACACTGGCATCTAACAATGCCTTGGAACAGTTAATCTTAAAAAATAAAGCATATACATAAAGTCAAATAAGAAATAAAACAGTTTTCGAATAACCATGTGTCCTGTTCTGTGTCCTAAACTCCTGACACATCAGTGTCTTATATTTTAGAGCAGTCAGTGCAATTTATGAAAGAAAACAATTAAATCTGTATGTGGGTGTGTGTGAAAAAAAAATTCAGATGTAACCCCGTTTGTAATCTTTAACATTTTCATATGTAACTGTAATTTAATTACACATTTTTTTCTCAGTAACTGTAACTGATTACAATTAAATTTATTTTGGGTAACACTTTATTTTAAGGTGTCCTTGTTACACCTATTTCGTGTAGGCCCCTACTTCCTATTATAATAACAATTAATTATGCATAATTACATGCAAGTAACCCTTATCCTAACCCTAACTAGGCTATAGTAAGTACATGTAGTTAATTAATATTACTCAGTACTTAAATGTATAATTACACTGTAACAAGGACACCTTAAAATAAAGTGTAACCCGTATTTGGTAATTAAATTACGTAATTTAGTTGCATGTAACTAGTTACTTCCCAACACTGTTGGTAACAGGACGTATCTCGAGTAAAACATGTAAAATGTAAAAATCTCTAAAAAAAAATCCCTTACGAAAATTAACCATGGTTTTATTGTAGTAATAGTGTAGTAACCATGTTTTTTTGGCGTATCGATTACCATTTGTATAACCACAGTTTTACAACAAATACCACAGTTAAACTATGGTTAGTGTAGCAAAACCACGTGGTTACCATGGTTTAACTATAGGTTTTTTGGTTTTATTTGTAGTAAAATCATCGTTAATTTTCGTAAGGGATTAATTAATGAGGTGGAAATCAAACCTTTAAGCAACATTACAAGGTCGGGCAAAAAAAGAAAAGAAAAAAGTAGTCTATTCTTATCAGATACAGTACATACTAGCGCGCGCGCGCTGGCGCTCCCCACAGACGCGCACGAGCAGCAGAAGCAGCAGAACATCTCAGTTCACTAAACCTCAGCGGATCACTGCATTTATACTTTTTCCCTTTCTACGTGATCAGTAGAAGCTGGAAATCGACATGTCGTCTTCTACAGAGATGACGGCCACCGCGAAGATCACTCCGGAGGTTCTCCAGGAACTCCTGCAGTACTACAACCTCTCCCGTCAGGAATTCATCCACACATACAACATCCAGCCTCTGGTCTACATCCCAGAACTCCCTGCCGGAGCCAAAACCACGTTTGTCGTGATGTACGTGATTATTTTCGCGCTGGCGCTGGTGGGGAACAGTTTGGTGGTTTATATCGTGGTGCGTAAACGCGCGATGCGCACCGCTACAAACATCTTCATCTGCTCTCTGGCCGTCAGCGACCTGCTCATCACCTTCTTCTGCATCCCGTTCACACTGCTGCAGAACATCTCTTCTGAGTGGCTGGGAGGTCAGAATCACTTTAATTAGTCGTTAACAAACTAAATATGACGATGGGTATGGCAGGTTAGAAGAGTTAAACATGACATGCTACTGTATTCTTCACCTCAAACTATTCAGACATTTCATATTCTACAGTTTATGAGCTCATATTAATTAGAATACGCAATGAAAAACTTGTAATACCTGCAGGACTAGATGCATATGAGCAGGTGGCGCATCTAAAACACATTTTCCTCTATACAATAATACAGATGTTGAGTTTATGTGAATTTAATTATTTGAGAATTGCACATAAATCAAACTTCATTTTATTACACTTTACCTAAAACATTTAATATTTCATATTTTAATATGCTAAACTGTAATATTTCACATTCAGTGTCAATGAATCACAGTCATGTTTTTATTTGTAAACATTTATCATACCCTATGTTGTTTTATGAGATCATATTAATTATGAGGCTATATGGAATATTGGTAGGTTTATAAACTTATTTGTCAAATTGTAGGAGCATTTCAAATTTACTAGTGACCATAAAAATGTGATTAAAAATGGTGAAACATGACAATCAAATACATATTTTTTTATTAAATACATTTAATTTATTAATGTATATTTTCATATGAAAATACTGGAAAATTGCTGTCAACTATCCACTCTCTCTCTCTCTCTCTCTCTCTCTATATATATATATACACACACTTTTTTTGCGGCATGTCAGATAGCACCATGGCATCATGTAAAGAACACACACACACAAATATATACTTCATATATGCAAAAGCACCAAAAAGTATCATGATAATACTATTATAGTACTATTTTTTTGTGGCATGTCAGAGAGCACCAGGGTATTATGTAAAGTACCTTGGTATATAATGTAAATACCATGATTTACAAATATGGCACTCAATCAGTACCACAGTATGTTAGAAACTCATGGTATTACCATCAGACAGCATCTCAGTGTTTTATAAGGACTGTTTTCCTGTGGCTTTAATTAAAGTGATGCTTCAGGTCTGAATCTAAAGTAGGATTATGAGAAGTCTGGAGCAAATACACAACAAATATTTGCTTCTCTCATTTTTATATTTGTCACTGCATTAAAACATGGCATTTTAAAATGTAAACAGTTTAATATTACAGCAAGAAGTCATTAGACAAAAATATACACACCCGTATGGAAACACACATTCACTGTCACTGTTGTGAGCAACAGCACACTTTGGCAAGTTTGTCTTCATGTCATGGTGACAACCAATGAGTGTGCAGACAGTGCAGGTCGTGTGATCTACGACTGATGCAGCGGCACAGGTTTTAAGCATGCTAATTTTCCCATAGAACTGTACATTATACAAGTCTGTATTCTATGCACTGAGCGAGTTCAGAGGTCATCAAACTAGAACGTACTTTCTTCACCGTGTGCTTCTGCTCTCCTGCATTAGTATACGTATCAATGGACGTGAATGAAGCACAATGTTCAGTGACGCACCTTTAATCCTCAATAATTCAGGGTTTTGTGCTGCTCTCCTTCCCTCTGGACAAACGTTCTTCTGCAGTAAATCACTTTGATGGCTGGTCGTGCTGCAATTGCAAATTATATATGACTCTGTTAGTGTTATCAAAGCAAAAAAAACCTTCATCTACAAATGTACAATTAATTAACATTTGCATAAAAGAACAAACATCTTCTCAACATCGTCATGTCCTTAGAGCTTTTATCATGTATGAAATAGTGATATTTCATTAATGGTCAGGGTTATCATCATTAACAAAAACTACAGCCATACAAAATCATTTTTGCTACTTGAAATAAAATAAATGGTAACTGAAAAAAAAAAAAAAAATATAAATATATATATATATATATATATATATATATATATATATATATATATATATATATATATATACACACATACACATATACATACACCTGTATATGTATATATGTCATCTTTCGACGTATCCCGGCTATCTGCTATGGTTTCATTCTCTCTTCCTCCCCCTGAACAGTTATCATCTCTTGATGCTAACAGTGCTACTGATACTTTCTGTTCCACTCTGACGTCTTGTTTAGACACTGTCTGCCCCTTGTCTTCCAGGCCAGCCCGTACCACCCCTTGATCTGCCCCTTGGCTGTCTGACGTTCTCCATGAACATCGTTCTAAGCTCAGGGCTGCTGAAAGGGTGTGACGCAAATCACAAAATCCTACTGACCTTAATGTGTATAAGACACTCCTCTCTTCCTTCTCTGCTACTGTCTCCACTGCTAAAAGAACATACTATCATAACATTTTTTACAATTCGTCTAACTCTTGCATGCTCTTAAAAACATTTTCCTCCCTCCTTTGTCCTCCTCCTCCCCCTCCATCAACTCTAACAGCTGACGACTTTGCCACATTCTTCATTACTAAAATTAAAACCATCAGTGCACAATTTTCCACACCACAATCTGTCAAGCACATCTTACCAGCAAACATACACTGGTTCACATCCTTCTCTTCACTCTCTGAGGCAGAAGTCTCTAAACTCATCCTTTCCAGTCATCCTACTACTTGTCCGCTTGATCCTATTCCATCTCATCTCCTTCAAGCCATTTCTCTTGAATGCTTGAACACTTGAATGCATTGTGTTCAACCAAGTCTCTGCCTTTCTCACACAGTACAACCTCCTCGACAGCAACCAGTCTGGTTTCAGAAGTGGACATTCAACCGAGACTGCCTTGATCTCAGTTGCTGAAGCCCTAAGACTTGCAAGAGCGAATTCCAAATCTTCAATACTTATCTTGCTGGATCTGTCCGCTGCTTTTGACATGGTTAACCAACAGATCCTCCTGTCTACCCTATTGGCAAAGGGCATCTCAGGAACCGCACTCCAGTGGTTTGAGTCTCACCTCTCAGATAGGTCCTTCAAGGTATCTTGGAGAGGTGAGGTGTCCAAGTCGCAACATCTAACTACTGGGGTGCCTCAGGGCTTCACTTCTCTTCTCTGTCTACATGGCATCACTAGGTTCTGTCATTCAGAAACATGGCTTTTCATATCACTGCTATGCTGATGACACTCAACTCTACCTCTCAATCCATCCTGATGATCCAAAGATAGCTACTCGCATCTCAGCTTGTCTAACAGATATTTCTTGCTGGATGAAGGACCATCACCTTCAACTCAACCTTGCCAAGACAGAACTGCTTGTGGTTCCATCAAACCCATCGTTTCATCACAATTTCACCTTCCAGTTAGGCACATCAACCATAACTCCATCAAGAACAGCCAGAAACCTTGGAGTTGTGATTGATGATCAGCTGACTTTCTCAGACCACATTGCTGAAACTGCCCGGTCCTGCAGATTTGCTTTATTTGACCCTCTAACTCTAGCACTCTCTATTCTAATTCTATTCTTAAATTTGTTTTTGCCCCTTTTAGACTTGCACTCCATTTATTTACTACCTGCTTGTTTTCTTGAAAAAAAAACTAACACTGGCTTCTCTATTCTTTTTGTATTCTATGTTTTTTCTTTTTATTTATTATATAATAAAAAAAAACTTTTTTAAAAAAAAATAACAAATTTGTACAATTTTAAAATTAGTATGAAAATGGAAAATAGGAACTAATTAAAATATTAATAAAAAACTGTAATTGTAAACCACTTGATACACTGATATTTAGTTATTTGTGATTAGTTGCATCAGCCAATACTAAAACCATAAACATATTTTTGTTACTTTAAATAATATAAACATCAACGGAAATAAAGTGTGTGTGTGTGTGTGTGTGTATATATATACAGTATATATACATATATATATATATTATATCTTATTTCAGCAACTTAAAGTATTAAAATAACTACAACTTTAAAATATAAAAACTATATAGTCAAATAATACAATAATTACTAAAAAGGACAAAAGCACACAACAGAATTACTAAAACTTTAACTAAAATCAAATGAAAATGGAAAATACAAAAAGTACAAATATTATAAATTTTCATAAAATGAAAAAATACGAGTCCACTTGACCGATTAACAGCATTCATAATAAACATGTTGTTTTAAATTTCTTTAGGGATTTTGAGTAAGTACTGTTTGAAATAAGAGCTCATTTTATTAAATTAATATCAATAAATTGTATTATAAATATCAGCTGTGTCTAGTATGAGTTGAGCACTACTGTAAAGTGTGCTTCATGTGTTCACGCTGTGTATATCTTGTGTGTTTTTGTGTTGTACGTGCAGGGGTTCTAGTCTGTAAGACCGTTCCTTTTGTCCAGACCACAGCTATCGTCACCGGCATCCTCACCATGACCTGCATCGCTATCGAGAGATACCAGGGCATCGTCTATCCGCTCAAAATGAAGAGGCAGTACACACCCAAACGAGCCTACAGAATGCTAGGTGAGGTCAAACACCCACACACTCAACACGGTCTGCTCGATTATTCAATAAACCTGCAGAAAATCAAGCCCTAAAAGACAACATGAAATCAGATTTGACTCCACGCACGTTCTTAATGCACGCTCCTGGTGTTACTGTGCACGATTCACCGTTATTCTTAAGAAAAGAAGAAAGTTGCATTAAAATGTGATAACTTGCTCCAACACTGAAACAACTTTCTATTCAGATTGGCATCACACATCCCTTTTAGTTTTCATATATCATTTCAGAAGGCAGCATGGTTTGGGTAAGTGAGCAAATGTCTCCTGATGATCTGTCTAGTAACTCCCATCATGCACTGCAGCATATCGAGATTACTAAAGGATGGAGAACATGTCATTAAATCCACCGACTGCTGTGATCTCTAAAGGTGTTCATTTGGAGGTCTGTGGACTGATATAGAGAATTTTCTTAAATTATTAAAAAATGTCCACATATTTCAAAGTGTTTGAAATATTCTTTATAGATTACAACAGTTTCTGACCACTTTCTCAGTGGCCTTAATTCCAGAAGACCCCCCCCCATTCATTTTCTCTCATAGGGATTTAAAAAAAAGTCTTTGTTAAAGCATTAAAAGCCTAAAAACAAACAAACAAAACAAGCAGCTATGAAGTGAACCACAACATTAAAAATTACACAAAAGTACAAAACTTTGAACTGTTTTAATGAGAGAAAGAATTACAATACCCATGAAGCATTGCTACTCAAAAAAAAAAAAAAAAAAAAAAAAAAAAAAAAATATATATATATATATACCGTATTGACCCGAATATATTCAGGGTCTAGACTTTGACATGTTAAATACATCCACAACAATAGGTGGCGCCAAAAACGCATGAAACGAGTGTGTTATGAAATATGTAATGTAATGTGTTGTAAAGACCGCAAGTGAAAACAAAACAAAACAAAAATAAAAAATGAAGCTTACAGCATCATGAGTCGTGACTGTAGCCTGATGGGAACACACTTCCTCTGTAAGTGATTTTAAAACGTAAGACAGTACCCAGATTTGAAGACTACAATAAGATTTCACTTCTACTGTTAATATCATTTTGATAAGCTACTATGAGATGGATGGACTAAATGTTATATCATTCAGATGGGCTACCTGTTATTATTATGGTATATCAAAAAGTGTCTATTTTTAAATGTCATTGTTGGTACATTTTACCAGTATTTACCATACTTTCAAAACAAAAATTAAAATAGGAAAAATATCAATATGAAAATAATTTAAGAAAAAAATGTGTTTTACAGAGAAAAACAACAACAACAAGATTTGGTTTAAAAAAAGCCTTTTTCAAAAAGGTACATCTGGAAAAAGGCGGGTCGCCTTATAATCAGGGTCGTCTTATATTCGGGTCAATATGGTATATATATATATACAGGTGCTGGTCATATAATTAGAATATCATCAAAAAGTTGATTTATTTCACTAATTCCATTCAAAAAGTGAAACTTGTATAATGTATACATTCATTCCACACAGACTGATATATTTCAAGTGTTTATTTCTTTTAATTTTGATGATTATAAGTGACAACTAATGAAAACCCCAAATTCAGTATCTCAGAAAATTAGAATATTGTGAAAAGGTTCAATATTGAAGACACCTGGTGCCACACTCTAATCAGCTAATTAACTCAAAACACCTGCAAAGGCCTTTAAATGGTCTCTCAGTCTAGTTCTGTAGGCTACACAATCATGGGGAAGACTGCTGACTTGACAGTTGTCCAAAAGACGACCATTGACACCTTGCACAAGGAGGGCAAGACACAAAAGGTCATTGCAAAAGAGGCTGGCTGTTCACAGAGCTCTGTGTCCAAGCACATTAATAGAGAGGCGAAGGGAAGGAAAAGATGGTAGAAAAAAGTGTACAAGCAATAGGGATAACCGCACCCTGGAGAGGATTGTGAAACAAAACCCATTCAAAAATGTGGGGGAGATTCACAAAGAGTGGACTGCAGCTGGAGTCAGTGCTTCAAGAACCACTACGAAACAAGACATGGGTTTCAGCTGTCACATTCCTTGTGTCAAGCCACTCTTGAACAACAGACAGCGTCAGAAGCGTCTCGACTGGACTGCTGCTGAGTGGTCCAAAGTTATGTTCTCTGATGAAAGTAAATTTTGCATTTCCTTTGGAAATCAGGGTCCCAGAGTCTGGAGGAAGAGAGGAGAGGCACAGAATCCACGTTGCTTGAGGTCCAGTGTAAAGTTTCCACAGTCAGTGATGGTTTGGGGTGCCATGTCATCTGCTGGTGTTGGTCCACTGTGTTTTCTGAGGTCCAAGGTCAACACAGCCGTATACCAGGAAGTTTTAGAGCACTTCATGCTTCCTGCTGGTGACCAACTTTATGGAGATGCAGATTTCATTTTCCAACAGGACTTGGCACCTGCACACAGTGCCAAAACTACCAGTACTTGGTTTAAGGACCATGGTATCCCTGTTCTTAATTGGCCAGCAAACTCGCCTGACCTTAACCCCAGAGAAAATCTATGGGGTATTGTGAAGAGGAAGATGCGATATGCCAGACCCAACAATGCAGAAGAGCTGAAGGCCACTATCAGAGCAACCTGGGCTCTCATAACACCTGAGCAGTGCCACAGACTGATCGACTCCATGCCACGCCGCATTGCTGCAGTAATTCAGGCAAAAGGAGCCTCAACCAAGTATTGAGTGCTGTACATGCTCATACTTTTCATGTTCATACTTTTCAGTTGGCCAAGATTTCTAAAAATCCTTTCTTTGTATTGGTCTTAAGTAATATTCTAAATTTCTGAGATACTGAATTTGGGGTTTTCATTAGTTATCAGTTATAATCATCAAAATTAAAAGAAATAAACACTTGAAATATATCAGTCTGTGTGGAATGAATGTATACATTATACAAGTTTCACTTTTTGAATGGAATTAGTGAAATAAATCAACTTTTTGATGATATTCTAATTATATGACCAGCACCTGTATATATGTGTATGTATATATCATTATATATGTATGTATGTATGTATGTATGTATGTATGTATATGTATATATATATATATATATATATATATATATATATATATATTAATAAATGCATAAATATTAATAAACGAATATTATAAATATTATGTTCCATAGAGCAAATGGAGACTACTTACATAATTTGTGAGCAGACACAAATTAGTCCTTTTGGTGCAATTTTCTTGCCAGTTTTCTGATTATTGGAAATAATTGCAGAATCATGGGCAATTACTGTTAAACATTTTTTTTAAGTTTTAATAATGCACACTGATGACTTACTTGCTATTAATATAGCATTAATTAATGACCTCACAGCAAGTCTGTATTTAATGAGTTAATGTTAAAAATCAATTCCCCTATGGAGAAAATAACAGCAGAAGCATCATTAAACATGTAAATCTCTCTCTGCTGGGCAATGAAAGCATTAGCTCATCTGCATGTGTAAATATGAAGTGTTCACCCGAGGGCTTTTGTCTGGATATCCTCCGATAGGTTCATGTATTCTGTTCATCATTAACAGCACGGGCTCATGGGACAGAACCCAGTAATGATCTGATTTATATACGTCTCTGCAGGGCTGCTGTGGATCGCTGCGGTCATGGTCGGATCACCGATGCTCTTCGTGCAACAGCTAGAGGTGAGTGACATCACAAAATAAACAGAGAACAGCGTGTTTAATTACCATCACAGTTAACTGATAGCATTTTACAAGTGCAAGGTTAATTGTTTTGACATGTGAAAGATAATTTAGTCAAGCTTGACCGTCAGCAGATCAAAGATACCGATGCCACATCAGTTTGTCCTTGAAATCTTTGGAGATGAAAAAACGTGTGACAGTAGAAGAGATTCTCTTCTGAGAGTCTTATCACAAAAGTTCATGTGTTATTCATTGATTTATCTGAGTTCACCAAACGAGTCATTACTCACCCTCGTGTTCTTCACAGCTGCAGAATGCTTCTGAAGAACTTTACGCTGATTTTATCTAATAACATCTGTCAAGTGACAAAAGCATCATAAAAGTGTCATAACAGTAGTCCCAGAATAGTGTTGCATGATAAATATGCACATCAATTCTAGATTCGAAGTTAAAAAAGTAGTTCACTCAAACATGGAAATTTGCTGAAAATGTGCTCACCCTCAGGCCATCCAAGATCAGGATGAGTTTGTTTCTTCATCAGATTTGGAGGAATGTCTCAGCAATGGATGCTCTGCAGTGAATGGGTGCCGTCAGAATGAGAGTCCAAACAGCTGATAAAAACATCACAATAATCCACACCACTCCAGTCCATCAGTTAACATCTGGAGAAGACAAAAGCTGAAACAAATCCATCATGAAAACATTTTTAACGCAAATCCGAGTTCATAATCCATAATAAAGCTTCCTCCAGTGAAAAGGTGGTCTGAATCAGGAGAGAAATCTGCACAGATCAAGCAAAAACTGCCAAAAAATCAAGCCAAAACAGCTGTGGGGCTGGATTTTGATGTGAGAGACAGATGGACTTTTTCACTGGATGAAGCGTTATTATGGATTAATAATATGGATTTCAGCTTTTGTCTTCTCCAGATGTTAACTGATGGACTGGAGTGGTGTGGATTATTGTGATGTTTTTATCAGCTGTTTAGACTCATTCTGACGGCACCCATTCACTGCAGAGCATCCATTGCTGAGACACTGATGCAGTGACACATTTCTCCAAAAGACACATTTCTTCATTTTTGGCTGAACTATTGCTTCAAACGTGGTTTTGCAATCACATTAAAGGTGCTATAATCAATTTCAGTCATTTTGCAACGTCCACCAAACACAGTTTCTTGAAAAATATCTAAACCTATAAAAGATTGACAGTTATCGAGAGCATGGGTTGACTTTGTTTAGAAGTTTCAGCAGTTTCTGAACAGAACATTTTATGCATGCAACTAAAATAAATAGCTTACAGCACCTTTACACTCATGCATGCTCCGTGTGAATACCAATTAGGTTTACTCTCTTATCTGTGCTCCTCAGGTAAAGTACGACTTCCTGTACGATCATCATCACGTGTGCTGTCAGGAGCGCTGGCATTCGCTGCTGCACCGTCAGGTTTACACCACCTTCATCATGGTGGCGCTGTTCCTGCTGCCGCTGGCCGCCATGCTCTTCCTCTACAGCCGCATCGGCATCGAGCTGTGGATCCGGAAACGAGTGGGAGACTCCTCTGTCCTCAGCACCATGAACCACAGAGAGATCAACAAAATCTCCAGGCAAGAGACCTGCTGTTTTACACTCAGCATGTTCCCGGACAGTTTTTATTTCCAAATTAATCAGGAAAATAAAATGCAAATAACTTTCTTCAACTTCAATATGGCTTTCCGACATAACTCTTTTCACATTTTACCCACAACATTACAGAATTTCCATATCAAATTCTGGTGGTCAAAATCAGGCTTGTTTGCTATATAATATGGAATAAAATTACTTTTGAAGCCATAATGTAAAATGCATTATTTAGGTATGCATAATGTATGTTACATGCAGTATCTTTTCATAAATAGACTAAAAATATTAAAAATTAAAAACCCTAATAATAAACTAAATTAAAAATAATAATTAAAAGCTAAACAAACTAAAGTTAAAATGCATTATAATATTTGCAGATTCCTTGGATTAGTAAATTGTTGCACAATTTGAAGAAAAATTCTTAACTGCAATTTTTCCAATTCCAGTTACCGAAAAAAATAATAAAAAAATGTGCTTGTTTGTAGGGCTGCACAATTTAACCAATTTTTAATATATATAAATATGGCAATGAAGTAAAAAAAAAAAAAAAAAAAAAAAAAAGATCATTAATAGTAATTATTTATTTAATCTAATTAATTACACTGTGCATGATGATATTTGCAGACCATGTTTTAATGCATTATACTGTCTAAAGTTGTAACAGTGAATAGATGAGTATTATAAAAGCAGTTAGTTTTTCACGAAATCATGCAATGCATTATAAGGTGCATTACAATGCCTTAATTATGCATTCAAAATACTAATGCATTACATATAAAGGCTGCAAGTAAATATTTAATTCAGACGTTCATCACATGACATAAGCGAAATACATAATGTAAATGAGTTTTTCTATTAATAAACTGTCATGAAATTACAGAAACATACCTTCACAGCTGTATTTTGTTTAAACAGGAAGAAGAAACGTGCCGTCAAAATGATGATCACTATTGTCCTGCTGTTCACCATCTGCTGGGCTCCGTTTCATATCGTGCACATGCTGTTCGAGTACAGTAAGTGTGTAATGCAGCATTTACTCCTGTAATTGGTGTCACATGATGCGTTCGAATAAAAGGCTTGAACGCTGAGCAGAAATCACAGCAGCTCGGTGTGAATGAGCTGAATTGCAGTAGTGTGATGATTATTCACCGTGGCAGCTGGTGTAATTACAGGCGTCTCAGTAACAGTCCGGGTCACTCGTATTCGAGGCTGAACCCACAATCAGCGTTAACAGCCCAGATGATTAATCATTAGATGAACACCAGCCACCACACACAGGGTTAAGAAGGTCAAACGTTCTGCTTGATATGATTTCCTCTCGCTGCTCGAGCACAACAGCACCATACTGTAAGTTCACAAATTCCTGAAAATAATACAGATGATCTTCTGTGTAACTGTGTCCTAAACCAGACACAGCGACACATAGGCTGACTGGTTGTGTGTCTGTGGCTGGTTTGAATCCTCATTATGCTTTTATCACATTATGTCTGGTTAGGACACAGTTCAATCAGTATCAATTACTACAGAATTTAGAGACTAATTAGCACTTAACACTGTGAATAAACACTTCAAATGCAATAACACTTGCAATAAGCTAGTCAATGTAGGGCTGTACAATTTTTTATATACATATTTTGTCATTTTTCTGATATTAAATTTTGATTAAAAATTGTAAAAATAAAATTCCAGGTTTGCTGTGCTGGTTTGTAGGGCTGCACAATTTTGTTAATATAACTACAAAATAATATTAATAATAATAAAACAATTAATATTATTATGATTACTAACAACAATAACAATTATTATTATTATTAATAATAATTATTTTGATTTTGTAATAAATTTATGTAGTAAGGGCTGCACAATTTGACCAAAATGTTGTGATTATGTATCAATATGGCTATACAATAAAAACAACAACAACAACACACATATATATATATATTTTTTTTTTTTGTCTTTTATGTTGTAATAGTAAAAATTCATAATGTAGGGCTGCACAATTCAACCAAAATATTGTGATTCTATATCATTATGGTTATTAAATAATAATCATATTTATTTTGCAATAGTAATAATTATGTAGGGCTGCACAAGTTGCACACAAAGTAATAATAATAATAACAACAACAACAATGATGATTAATAACACTGCTTATAATTATTAAAAATAATATTTATTTTATTTAGTAGCAATAACTTATACTACAAATATAAATTACTAAATCAAAACAGTTGAAAAATATTACTATTATAATATTTAACTAAAATAATATCTAAAAAAATTATCATATTTATTAATATATTTATATTTATAAAATATTTATATTTTATTTTACATTACAACTGTGAAATTACAATTCTAATATTTATGGCAGTATGATTTTTTAATCCATCCTGTAAACATTACCCTCCCATATGATTTCAGCTAACCCTTATGATTTCCTTCTATTTCATTCTCAAACTGAGATCGAAGCAGCTGAAATAAGCTTTGTTGGTGATGAACTGTTAATATGAGCTCTCCAATCAGGAATAAACCTTTTAACTCTAATGAATCAAAAATGTGTCTTATTCATTCAGACGAGCTGGAGAAGAACTACAACGAGGTCACGGTGAACATGATCATCGCTGTGGTCCAGGCCATCGGCTTCTCCAACTCCTTCAACAACCCCATCGTCTACGCCTTCATGAACGAGAACTTCAAGAAGAACTGCGTGGCCACTCTTTCTGCGTACCTGCGGCGTCCCGTCCAGCAGAGCGGCGCCGTTCAGCGGCCCGACCTCAGCGTGCACTTCTCCAAACACCTCAAAACAGAGGCCTTCAGCAGGAACAACGTCAACCCGCAGCAGAACCCAGCGCTGACGTCTTCACACGGAGATCTGGAGATATCCACAGCATTCACCGAGCAGAACGTCAAAACCGCTTCCTCTCAGCTTCCGTCCAGCAGCTCCTGCGTCAAATAAACTCAATACAGGTGGATGAGAGCTTTATTGTGATCTGATGACAACAAACACAGCCTCAAGATCATCAGCACTGCTGTCGGATGAGTTCAGGATAACAAATCCATGATGAGATGCAGATCGAGAAAGGTTCATGAGCAGCACAATGGAAACACAACAGACTGACCTCACTTAAGGAGCGTAAAGACCATCATTCTGTCATTGTTTACTCACAATCATGTCATTTCAAACACAGATGCTGTTGTTTTTCTGTGGAGCACAAAAGAAGAAATTCTGAAAAACCTGCCGCTCCATTAAACAACAGTTCACAGGCTGTCAGAGTCCACAAATAAAGCACTGAGCCTAAAGGGACATGGAGATGAAAAAATACATGAGGAAAAATTATATTTCAATGCTTCCTCTGAAGATTTTTTTAAATTATTTATTGAATATTTTCAATTAAATTTATATTTACTTAATTCAAAATATGAAACATTAAAGCTATAAAACTGAATAATATAAATCTCAATAATCCTAAAAGAACAAAAAAAAAAAGGTTTAGTCAAATTAAATTTTTGCTTTTTTTGTTTTGATAATTTTTTTATTTCAATTTTAGGTTTAGTTACTTTAGTTCATCAAGTTAAACAAAAAAAAAAAAGATGTAGCAACAGGAACTAGATGAATGAAAAAATATATATAGTTTATTTTAATTCAGTTAATATGTAAATAATATATGTATATTTTAAGTAACAAAAGGGACATCATAATTTTAGTTAACTATAACTCAAGAATGCAAAAGTTTATTAGGGGAACAAATGTTTTGCAAGCAAATGCAAAAGTTTTGAAATATAGTTTTTCCTCCCATCAATAATGACAGAACATTTTTCTATGAACTATTTTAGTTATGTTACTTGATGCCTTTATGCATGCATAAGTATTCATTATGCACAATATAATGCATAAACAACTGTAACCAATGTGAAAATGCATTATAATATTTGCAGATTCCTTGTTACATTTGAGGTTGTTTGTTTGTTGTGTTTTATTGCATTATATTTTCTAAAGGTGTAACAATGAATATAACGGATCACAATTATGTTATCATACAATGCATAATAAGGTACATTAGAAGGCATAATTAATGCATTCAAAATACTTTTATAATGCATTATATATGAAGGCTTCAAGTAAAGTGTTGGCACTATTTCTTAAAGTCTTGAATAATAACTAATAGAGAAGGACACTGTAAATACTCCACCGGCAGCTCTGCTCTTTAGAGGCAAACTGATTTCCTCCTGTGGACTTTATATAGAAATGTTTGAACATTATTTTAGAGCGAAACCATTTGTGATGAACAGCTGGGACTGTTAAATGATTCATGCTAATGACAATGAACTAACGAGTTTAAACGGTGAAAATGTGCTAGTTAAAGGTGTCGACTGATTTTGTTGTCTGTAACAGATTCACGCTCCATTACACGGGTGTTTTAAGTGTACTTGCATGCTCTGATGGACAGGAACATGCAGTGACTTCAGTAAATCACAGGATGGAGCGTCACATGTCTGTTTTTGTGATGAATCTCAGTGGCTTGATGTGTAAAAGCATGCGATGTGCAGGGTCTCAAATGCATTCACAGCATCTGACAGTTTTAATAATGCACCAAAAATAAATAACGCAAAGCAATGTGTCAATGTACATTTTATTCACACCAAATACATATTTACATTAAACATGGACGTCAGCCATGCCTGTTATCAGCAAACAGCAGCAGCACAATGAAAACGAAACCAAAACCGCACACGCAGAAATTAGATTTGATTACTAATCTATAAATACAAGTGCCTCAATTAAACTTAAGCACTTAGCTTTAACAAGTAAAAAACTATCTCAAATGAGAAAATAACAGGGCCGAACGTTCACAGGAATCCCAACATAAAGGTCTATTATCATCAAGATAATATCAATCATCAGTGATTTCAGTCTTACTGGAGATTCATTCATCAGATCATCATTCTCACCCGTTGAGAATGGGAAACACTGTTTTGGTGAGGCCAAAAAACCCTAAAGGCACAAAAACCTAAGAGGTGCAGAACAGCTGGAGATCTGCAGTAAACACTCATTACGCTCCACATCACAGCCGTCCAGACACGCGAGTGGTTTATATGGCCAGAGGGATGTGGAAATCAGGACTGTCAAAGAGCAAAGGCCTGCGCGGGGGATTCGGCTCCTTCGTGGCGCTGTGTAAAAGCTTAAAGAGTCCAGTGCCGATGTTCATGGGGATTCCCATTATAATGCACTCAGAGACACCTGCAGAATGACACCGAGAGAGGAAAGAGTTCAGTTTGTAGACGACAGATGACATCCAAAAAATAAAAATAAAGAAAGAAAAATGTAATGCAAGAAAAATAAATGTAAAAATATGGAAAATCTCAGTTTGCACTGCTAAAAACAACAAAATTGCAGGGTGAATCTCACATTATTAATAACATAAAGGCAGTGCAACAAGTACTATCGTTATGTGAAAATACTTTAAAACTGAAATATTAAAATTAAACATACTATATGTATATGTGTGTGTGTATATATGTACGTGTGTGTGTGTGTGTGTGTGTGTGTGTGTGTGTGTATATATATATATATATATATATATATATATATATATATATATATATATATATATATATATATATATATATATATTAGTGATGTCAATCGATAAAAAAACAAACAAACATTAAATCACACATTTTTCTACAATTAATTGCGATTAATCCCACCTAACATTAAAGTTTCTAAATATACTTTTATATTGCAATAATTTCACATTCAATCTTCAAATGTACAAACAACACCAAGACAGTATATTTTTAATATTTCTTTAATGGCATCTTTTTTATGATTGAAGGCCAGCATCACTGATATCAATACTACTTGACTGTAGCCATTCAGCATTACAGTATAATTGAGAGCTATAAATTTTAACATTTATTAAACTTAACTTCTAATTTAAGTGAACTTAAAACAATCTTCACGAACCCATTATAAAAAATGACATATTTAGCTACCTGTGCCCTTCAGCAGAAATATACAGAAAATGAATAGTTACCAAACACTAAATTCTAAATTAAATATAGATGAACCCCTTAAAGCTATAAAAGTTATTGATTTCCTGTTTTTTCTTTTGTTCTTGGATTAATAGACATCACAGCAGCTGGTTATTATTATTTGGCTGCTATTGCTTTAAAAGCTGCTGCTGCTTTCTGACTCACTTGTGAACTTGTGAATGAACTGACGAGTTGAATCGGGAGTGTTAGATGAGGGAGACAGTGCTGGGGGCATCAGGAAAGTTTTGAAAACCATTTCAGAGACAAGTTCTTAAATATGAGGTCATATATAACATATTGCATGCATGCACACAGTTTTAAGGCAGCTTTAATCACCTTTTTGGTAACTTCATGCCTTAACTGACGGCATAACTAGGACATTGCATGCACGTAGTTTCTTTCACTGTTTGATATGAAATGATACAGGCTACAGCGCGTGCCGGCACCTTTGTGCGTGTATTTGAAGAGCGCGCACTACGAGCACAGTATCTTTTCCGCGCTCGTTTGACTCGTGCCTGGCGCGGAGGCGGAGTTAGCAAGTCTGAAACGTCTCCCGTTTGATGTGGTCATAAAGACGTTCTGCATCTAAATAAACGCAATCCTTTTCAAGAAAAAAGAGACGGAGGCAGCAATTGTGAATGGGGTGGCCAACCCTAGCCCCGCCCCTGCGTTAACGGCGTTAAACATTTTTAACGCGTTAATCTGAAAAAATTAATCTCCTGTGTTAACGCGCTAATTTTGACACCACTAATATATATATATACACACACACACACACATATATTTATTTTATTAGTTTTTGTTTATTTTTAATATATTAAACTTTAAAGTTTGCATTTTTAAAATGTATTCATTTACTTTTTGAGAATGAAAAATGGGAATTAGGAGTGAAAATGTATGAATAATGCAAAAAAGGTCCTAAAACAGTCTTACATCATTACAGCAATTCATATATATAAATTAGAATAATTATTGATATTCATAGCATAGGAATATTTTTCAGGATTGCTACTGAGAGGCTTCATTTGATTGACTCTGCATGTAATTTCTTTGCTCATGAATTGATCTTTTCTGTCATTATGCGTGTTTCTGCTCATCACTCACCGCAGACCGAGTCTTTCTGTCCGAAATAAGCTGCATCAAACAGATGATCCGCTGTCTTCTCAAAGGACGCCAGCATGAGAACGCTCTCCTTCATCTTGGCCAGACCAAAGCGGGTGATGCCCAGAATCTCACCCTACGACCCAAGAGACGCTCTCATCTCACTCACAGTCATGAATCCATCACTCAACATCATTATAATGCATTTATCACTTCACAATCTCCTTCAGCAGCTGAACCGCTCTCACCTTATAAGACATGAGATCCGCCAGCAGCATCACGTGTCTGCGGTCGATGCTCATACCGTGGTTTACCATGGTGTACTGGATCTCGTTAATGATGGTGGATCTCGCCGCTTCGATGCCTAACGTCTTCTCAACCTGAAGAACATGAACAGATCATCATAAACACTACAGATTCGAATAAACATCTTCACACACAATAGAGAAGCTGAAAATAACAGCTGTGCATCTTCAAAAAAAAAGCCAACAATTTTGCTGATTTGCAAGAAATACTACTCCTAATATTACCTAATTTGATGATGCGGAGTTCAAAAATATCAATACAAATTTTCCATCATGTACAGTTTTTACAAAATAAAAATGGAGATTTTTCAAATTGCATATGTATCGCTTCAATGCACAACAAAAGCAGTCAAATGTAAAACGTTTGGCTTTTAATGACAAAAAGAGGATTTCAAATTTAATTTAACTTTCAATTTGCAGAGTGGAAAAATCTGTTAAAATACTCATTGTACAATAAACATGAGTTTATAAATAAATAAGCTTTTTCACAAAATCTATAATATTTCGTCATTGTATGGAAGCAGTAAAACAACCACAGATAAAGCAGAAAACATGGCTCGTTTGCACTTTCTAACCTTGAAATCAACATTAGGCATAAAATAATTATGGCTGCAAAGGGGCAGGAACTTAACAAAAGTTTCCAAAATTATCCTACAAAACTTCCAAAAAATTCTGTAATGTTTCCAGAAATTTACTGGAAATTTTCTGCCACTTTGCAACCCTAAAAATAATGTCATGCATGTGAAAATGGGCTGAGAATTGAACAAACTGTTGTAATGTGGCTCAGATTCAGACAGGATTCATGTGTTTGTGGTGTTTGTCTGCCAATTAAGGGATAAATAAAGACTTCCTTCACCTTACAAATGGCTGTAAAAAGAGAAAATGCTATGAAATGAATCATATTTTGTGAGAAAGTGTGACCTGCTCCACCAAAATTGGCTATTTTTAGAATCAGCAGCTTAAAAAAGGCCTCTAACACTAGCTTGCTTTATTCTTTTTCTATTCTATCTGTTTTCTTTTTATTTATTATATAATACAAAAAAAAACCTTGCTACGTGTACTGTGTTAAGCTAACGAAGACTTGTTATAGCACTTGCATATCATTGCTCTTTTGTTGATTTTGATTGCTTCCATTGTCCTCATTTGTAAGTCATTTTGGATAAAGTGTCTGCTAAATGTAAATGTGAAATTAGTAAGAAACCAGTCTAGTATTTAATTCAGTAGATATGATGTGATTTAAAGGATTTACTTCTGCATTTAAATGCAAAAACAGTGCCGTTTGAAGTGCTGCCCATGTAAGAGACTGCTGTTTAAATGTCACACTCTGAAGGAGACACTGAGGAAAGTGAACAGCTCGATCCGTGTGTGTGTGTATCTCTGACAGTCAGACTGAGCTGTGGGCGGGACGTACCTCGTATGTGTTGTTGGATGTTGTTCTGTTGCCGTTGACGCCGTGTGTTGCCATGACAGCCCTGAGATTATCTCCCTCCACCAGCAGTTTGAGCTTTTGTTTGCCGCTCTGTTCATCTATGTGAATGACGGCACGTGCCACTTGAGGGATGCCCTGGACCACCACCTGCACACACACACACACACACACACACACTCTTATCTATTAACAGTCGACTGATATCTGCCACACGCACTAATAGGGCCCTATGAAATCCATTTTTATTTTTTCCAAAATTCCGTTTTTTCCATTTCTATTTTTTCTTGATTCTGTTTTTTCCACTTTCATTTTTCTGGACTCCTTTTTAATGGTAAAATTTATAAAAATCATGAAACATACAATTTTACATCAATTTATTCGAAGTTACACAAAAAAAGGCTTGTGACTGTCCCATTGACTGCCAAGTAAATTACACCGTCAAGGTCCAGAAAAGTATGAAAAACATCGCCAAAATAGTCCATCTGCCATCAGTGGTTCAACTGTAACGTTATGAAGCGACGAGAATACTTTTTTTATGGAGATAAAACAAAAATAACGACTTTATTCAACAATTCGGCACAGTAACATCACCGTAGTGCCATTTTGGAGAGTATCGCTGCACGCAAAATGCGTACGCTCTTCCGCGTCAGCTGCGACAAGGATTTATTTCCGTACAAAAAGTATTCTCGTCGCTTCATACGTTACGGTTGAACCACTGACGGCAGATGGACTTTTTGGGCGATGTTTTTCATACTTTTCTGGACCTTGACAGTGTAATTTACTTGGCAGTCAATGGGACAGTCACAAGCGAATGAAGCTTTTATGGGTTTGGAACGACATGGGGGTAAGTGATTAATGACAAAATTTTCATTTTGAGGTGAAGTATCCCTTTAAGGGTCATTTTTAGTACTTTTAATTTTTATTTAGCTTTGAATTTATTTCAGTTTTAGTAATGTCAGTACTTCAACTTAAACATTTTACACACATACATTAACATTTCAAATTAATAAATTAATATATTTGAACAAATGAATTAACAGGATGTTTCTAAACGAACACTAACCCTAGTAAGTTTGCTGTAAAAAATTTCATTGTTCACTGCTGGTTCATGATATCTAATGCATTACCTATTTTAAGAAATTAAACCCTTTTAAGTGCTACATATAAATACAAGTATAGGGACCAATTTTCAATATTAACCCTAAGGGGACGGCTGTATCGCCGGCGATACCAACTCGTTTTTTTTAAGACCAGTGCAAAAGACATTAAAAATACTCCGTCGATTTTGGTCGTACAGATAAGTGTTATACATCAATTGAAACTTTGAAGTGTCTATTATTTTTGTGTACACTCACAATAACAACAAAACTTTGTGGTTTTCGAAAAAAACGAGAAAACAAACAGGATGCGCTCTCTGTCTTCTCCATCTCCGCGAGCTGCTCTTCAAAAAACGTCACTAAAATGAACTGTAACTCAGCGAAAACTCAACACACGGACATGGGAGTTATATCTATAGAAAGCTGGAAGTGTCTACTTTCAAATGAAGTAAGTCTTATCGAAAACAAACATTCTGTGATGAAGTAATCCGTGTGAAACCAACACGATGTTCAGTCTGTCCCGTCTAACTCATTATTTCTAATGCGATCCCGCCCCCTCGCGTTCATATGTAAATATCACGCGTGAGCCACGTGAGCCCAAGGAGACGCCCCAAAACAAAGCCAGATGTTCCTCGCGCTAACATTACTGTTCGTTTCTGGAAGAAGACACGCTGAATAAAAGCTGGATTCACCTCAAAATAAGAGCAAGAGTTCATCCAGAAGAGAAGAGCGATATGATGAGTAAGTAATGTTTCTTTTTTTTGCATTAGTTAACGTGTTATTGTGACTCAAACTTGAACACGTTTATTTGTTTTCCCAAACGACAACATGATGAATGCTACAATGTTTAGAAAAATGTTTAATGTTCACAAATGGATTGAATATCGTGCTAAACGATAATAATTAGTTTCTCAGATATAAAATATAATTTTTTATAGTACAAAGTACATCTTTTGTAGTACAAAGCCATACATACTAGGCTATATGACTACAAAATCATAGTTTGTTTTTTCTAAACAATAATAATTAGTTTCTCAGATATAAAAGGTATTTTTTTGTTTACGATAGTACAAAGCATGCGTGAGTCTATAAAACATATATATAAAAAGATGCTCCTGATATTAACATGCTCACAAATGTTTTGGTTGTGTATTTTATTGAATCAGATATCTGCACCACAGATGAATCCTGATGACCTTCTTCAAACTCAGAATCAGATGTCCAACTACACTGATATTATATGGTAAAACAAGCTCCTTGACCACTGATTATGTTGTTTTTTCTTCTTGAATCCATGGAAAGTAGCAGAAACACTCAAATAACACATGTAAATATCAGGCATGATTTACTTGTCACTTGTTGAACAGAATCTGTTGCAGGAATGACTCAAAGTCTGTTCACATCTCTGTGGTTAGATCAGTGTGCACAATAATGTGTCTTTGACCTTCATTATGTATGTTTTGATTATACGGTGTTGTAAATAAAATACAAATAATTTAAAAAAAACATTTGTTCAATCTCCTCACATTCTCTCTTACCTGCCTCAAAGTCAGTCACACTGATGGGCCATCAGCAGCTTTAGGGGAGGGCCCTTTGTGTCTCAGGTAGGGATGGGTATCGTTAAGGTTTTAACGGTATTACTACTCTTATCGATACTGCTTATCGATCCGGTACTTTAACGGTATTCTTATCGGTACTTTTAGTTATACTGTATATATATATATATATATATATATATATATATATATATATATATATATATATATATAATAACAAATTAGGAGCTGAATTAACATTACTTTATATTCTGAAATGTAAAATAAATATTTAATTAAATTAATATAAAACATCAATTTGTAAATGCACCAGTGTGCAGGCATTTTTAGTGTTTTATATACATAAGATAAGATACAGTAACAATATGAACAAAGAAACAAAGTAAAAACAAACTGACAAATACAATAAAACAAATATACAAATTAAATGAAATAAACTGCTTTAATTTTTCCATGAAGGTCTACTAACATTACTGTTCAGGCAAGTAATAGCCTACAAAAGAAATCTAAAAGTAATCAAATGTAAATGCGCACTGCATAGTTTTCACTGCATGTATTGATAGATTAATGCTTATTAAAGCTATAACGTTATTCAGATTAAGAGCTGTGGTGGATTTTCTCGTTGCGTTTTTTTCTTTGATTAACATTGAAGCGCCAGTCTGTCACTTTAAGGCAATATATTGATACACATCGGATTTTCTCCGAACAGTTCTGGTCCACTTAAGACAAACTGTTTAAGTGAATACTCTCGTAGCTGGCCATTGTGACATATTTTTGTGTGTATTTGATCGTTTGGACGCGCCCGAAGCTCAAACTGTAATTTGCCTGTCCGTTTTGGAGCGCGCTGCGCAGGCACGCACACACACACACACACACACACACACACATTTCAGCCTGGGGAGCAGCGTCTCTTGTGCGGATTGTGCTTTCAACGTTTTATTATCAAACATGTCCCGCAATTTAGCAACAGTAAAGACGGCATTTTACAACAATCACTGATTGAGCTGATTCTGACGTTAAGTGTTGGTTAGGGAGGAACGAATGCGCGCCGCTGTAAAGGGATGGAAGTTGTGCTAGAAGAAACGCGGCTATAATCCTTAGAAGCCAAAATCAAAAATAAATAAATAAACTTAGCTTAATATAACAGCCACAGGCATAAAGTGCATATGTTTTAATAGTTAGTTCTCTATTCTATCATAATTAAACAGGGCTTTCATGTTGCGCGTGCTGAAGCTCCTCTGCGTGAGTGCGATCTCGCTTCTGAATTATGAATAGCAAAAATGCATCATAGACAAATGTTTGAATATTATTGCATATAAAAACAGCTGGCAACTCTGGTGAGATGGAATTTGCAAGATAATGTGTATATATAGCAACAATAAATGTATGTGTGTTTTCATAATTTCTCCAGTACCGACAGCAGAACCGATAACGTCAGAGCTTATCGATACTCCGGTCTTTCATAATTTAGCCCCGAGACCGATTAAATACCGATTTCGGTACCCATCCCTAGTCTCAGGTGAGAATCACTTAATATTCAAGGACATTGTCACTCCCTCGCATACAGGCTTTCAATCACAAAACATGTCTTAAAAAATTTTAATCAATGTATTGTTTTCTGTAAATGAGTAAGCAGAATGATTCTCACTTAATTGTGAAGTAAATATTCTAGCCGACAAGACTGATTACACAAAAGTCTTATTCAGGACTATTTAGTGTGGGTTTTATGGCCTTATTTCAGCTACATTTTTTTTCCCAAAACTTACTAACCACGCATAATATTTTTTTTCTAAAAAAATACAAAGATGTACATCCATCTTGGTCACATAATATTGTAGCAAAGTTTGTGCTGAATACAAAAACAAATACATGTTGGTCATTAGTATGTTATAAGTAGCTGAAATAAGCACAAATATCAGGACATGTCAAAACCTCTCAAGGGCCCCAAAATCACCTCAGACCTCAGAGGGTTAACTAGTTGCTTATTAGCATACCTATTAGTAACATATTGGCTGTTTATTAGTGCTTATAAAGCACATATTCTGCATGATCATATTATACATACATAATCCTACCCAATACTAAACTTAACAACTACCTTACTATTAATAAGGAGCAAATTAGGAGTTTATAGAGGTAAAAGTTGTAGTTTAATGGTTTGTTAATAATAGCGAGCACTGGACCTTAAAATAAAGTGTGACCTTTTTTTTTTCCAATATTACATGGCTTATAGAGACAATTATGATGGAAATGGGGTCAGTGTCCAACACTGTGGCGTCAGGACTGACCTTAGGAAGCTCCTGTTTGAGTGACTGCAGGACGTAGTACATGGAGCTCTTGCTGTTTTCTCTGGGAGTCACACAGACCACAGCCTCTCCGTGAACCGCGATATCACCTGGCTTCACCCGCAGCTTTGACGTAAAGATGGAGTATCGCACCGTCTCTGCGTTCACCTGAACAGAACAGACAACAATACAACTCTATAAACCTCTGCAGAAGAGGATCATCACTGTGTGTCAAGAAAATCAGTCATTTAAAATCACTCAACAGCAACAGCTGCTGAGAGAGAGAGAAAATACAGTAATGACAACAGCAGAACTATCAATATAAATAAGCGAAAATCCAGAGACCGATAAAAACACTGATGCTGGAAGAATAATTTTGAATTAACATTTAATTATGATCAATCTGCTGTTACCTCCAACCTCAGAAGACGAATCCTCTCCAGCGACAGCTTCACCAGGATGAAACAATCATCAGGCAGGAAAACCTCCTCGATGTACTCGGAAATCTGACGGAAACGATCAATCAATTCACTGATTAAGCTGAAAACAACAACACAACATAATACACAAACCACCAACATACTGGCGCGGTCTCAAAATTAATGCACTGCCTTTCCGTCTACCGTAATGTGAACGTTTTCAAAACTGGTATTAGTTTCTCCACAAAGGACATGCTCAAAGTTGCTTTATAATTTAGGTAAAAGGGATCCTACTTTTCCTGAAAGCCTTATAATGACTTTATATTCCTCTCAAATTTTTGGAGCAGTTTCTGTGACATTAAACATGAATGAAAGGCATTTCGATGCAGAACCCTGCAATTCAGACTCACTCAGATCAAAAGCTATTCTGCATCCCTCCATTACAAACAATCTGACACCCATTTCAATCATGCACATACTGAATATAAACACAGAAAAATATCACATGCTACAGGCCAGAGAGGCCATCATTTTCCCACACTGCACTGCACTTCAAAAACAAATGCATTTTCTGAAGTAAAAGTGCTGTTTGTTCATGCAAAAAAATTTACCCCCACAATCCTAGGACATTCCTAGGAGTAGTTGCCAGGGTGTTGCTATGCAGTTGCTAAGGTATTCAAAGTATTTTCAATGCATTGATACAGTATGATGTTCTGGGTGGTTGCCATGGTGTTGCTAAGGTGTTCTGAGTGTAATTGAATGCATTGCTCTGCAGCTGGCATGTTTTGGGTGGTTGCCAGGGCGTTGCTATGGGGTTGTTATAGTGTTTTGAGTTTATATAAATGCATTGCTCTGCAGTTGGCATGGTGTTCTGATATGCCTATACGTGACTTTTCCTCTCAAAACGCAATTGTATACGAGTAGCATTGTTTAACAATGCAGCAAACATTTTTCAATACCTTGAAAAAATACTTTAATGTCTTTAAAGCGTTAACAGATTTTTCCTTTTGTTGAGTAAGCTACATTTGGCCAAAATCTAGAAAAGATGATGCTGTATTGGCTATGACTAAGCGCAGTGGGTTAAGATACCAGATCTCCTGTTTTTTTTTGTTTGTTTTTTTGAGTAAAGAAAATGCTGTACTTTATTATTATTGGCAAAGAAAAAGTATTTTTTTCTACTCAAAACGGTATCGGAACGGTAATAATACAGAGGAACGCAGGAACAGAAACGATAAAATATCGATTCCACTCAAGAGTGAACCGATTGAATTTTTTTCCGTTTTCAAGCCCTGGTTATGAGTGTTTTTAATGCATGGCTATGTGTTTGTCATGGTGTTCAGGGTGGTTGCCAGGGCTTTGCTGAGGTGCTTTGAGTGTATATTAAATGCACTTCTGCAGTTGGCATGTTCTGGGTGATTGGCAGGGTGTCGCTAATTCAATGCACATCTAATTCAATCGAGTGCATTTTAATTTCACTCCTAACAGGAAGCATGAACAATTGCAATACTAATGCAGTATTAATAATCAGCACAAGTCAAACTCCGCACACCTCTCCCAGTAGAGTTTTCTCAATGCGTCCTTTCACCAGCCGAGCGAAGTCTGGGTCATCATCGGTATCCAGGTTGGCACTTATGATGGGCGTACTGAGACACAGAGAGACTCGTTAGCAATAAGAACTTGAGTTACAGCAGCCATTAATCATCCGTGAAGCGTCAACAGCAGCAATCACGCCGGAGCTGCATGCCAACACTCCTCCACCCGACCGTGAGGTGACAGGCGGTCCTCACCGCCCGAGGCTTCTGACTCTGATTGACAAATGAGTTTTCCTCCTTCAGGGGTCGAGATCAAACTCTCATGAATCGATGGCACCTGTGTCAGCCGCTGCACTTACAGTCACCTGCACGTCTATAATTTTCACAGGGTCTTTTCTAGAGTCTAGAAATTCTGTATTGCTATTTTGTGAAGGTTGTTTCAGGTTTTTTTCCTCTGACAGGTCAGTTTCAGGTCTGTTTAAAGGATTTGAGGTTAGCTTATGGTTATGGCTTATTATAAAATAATACTGCAGTGTTAACCATGGTATATCAGATGATAATACCATAGCACATTACCATACTTATGTACCATAGTATTTATATGGTGGTACTCAAAGAACCATAAAAGAATAGTAATAGTATTTCTAGTAAAGAATAGAAATAAAGAATAGTAAAGTAATAAAAAAAAATAATAAAAAAAAAAAGTATATAATTTTTTACATATTTTTGAGATATGGACAGGGAGTAACGAACAAAAATATAAATCAAATCATTAATTATAAATAATTTATAGTTAAATTTATTAATAAATTATAATTTTTATTTTAGATTAAAAATAAAATTAAAACAATATAAAAATTCAGTATACACTATACCAGTGGTTGCCAAACTTTTTCTGCTGGGCCCCCCTTTTGTAGAGAAAAATATTTTCAAGACCCCCCAACCCCATCCAACCCCCCCCTTTTTTTTTGGAAAGTCTCTTATGCTAACCAAGACTACATTTATTTGTTGTTGTGACATATTAAATATCTATTTGAATGTTTTAACATATAGGCTACTTTATTCCTGTGATCAAAGCTGTATTTTCAGCATATTACTCCAGTCTTCAGTGTCACATGATCCTTCAGAAATCACTCTAATATGCTGATTTGCTGCTCAGTAATCATTTCTGATTATTATCAATGTTGTAAACATTTGTGCTGCTTAATATTTTTGAGGAAACTATTTTTTTCAGGATTCTCTTATGAATAGTTGAAATTGTCCTTTGTGTCAGAGCGCTGGAGTTCGTGAGAAATAGAACGAGACATCAGTTTATTGTCATGCATTTGTCGACGAGAGGAGCATTAACCTCGGCTAGTCTTTCTGACATCTGCCGCTGGCTCTGATGTCTCTGTAATGTTAAACATAAAATATAATTCGTTTTGGGTAAATCTAACAGGTAATATTTGGTCTTTATTCTATTTCTCTATTAATATGTTAAAATGAAAATGAAAACAATGAAAAATCATTATACAATGATATAATATTTCGTTTCATTGTAATGTAGGCTATGTACGTTCCCTGAACTACATTTCTGCGGCTATTAATATGTTAAATGAAAATGAAAAGAGGCAGTGGTGTTTGATATATTTCGTTGTAAATACAGTGAGGAAGATTGCAGCAGCCGAGGCGAACTGACTGACGTTAAGCTGCTGTTCCATTTGCAGAATTACCAGACTTGCGTCGTTCCGTCTGCGGGAGTTCACACTCCAGAGTCTCGTGAAGTCCGAACTACCGAGGATGCAAGTCCAAAATTTGCGTACTTGATATTGAGAAACGTGCAGACCTAATACGAATCTTGGTACTTTAGACCGCGATGGAAACGCAGACAGCAACAGGTCTGGGGGAAAAAAGTTCCTGCGATTAAAATTCCTTGGACATATTGTTCCAGATAATTTCGGTGGAAAAGCGGCTTTATATTTCTACATGGCTCCCTGCAATACAACTCTGATTCTTCAAACGCGCCATCTAACGTTAGTGGTCTGTTATTGATACAACCACAACTGCTACAAATGATAACGGAGCGCTCAAGCGGGTACTGCGAGTTTAGGGCATTAAAATATGTCAAATTAATATTTTGCGTTCAATTATTTACTTATCAGGCAAGTGGCCGCATGATAAGCGGGAAAATTACACAGTGTAGTCTTTATCACCCAGCAGAGGTTTCTTTTGCAAAATAATCTGCTGACTGTACACTATCCCTCAGCCTTGCCGCGCCCCCTTGTCATAGCTCCGCGCCCCCCAGTTTGGGAACCACTGCACTATACTACTTTTCCAGCCTTGGAGTTTATATAAATATAAATTTAGTTTATATAATTATAAATAATAATAAATAATTTTTATTTATTATACCAAATGACAAAGTTAAATTCACTATAAAGAAATTCTACTAAAAAAAAAAAAAAAAAAAACTTTTCCAAGGCTGGAAAACAATTCCCTGATATTTCCAGGTTTTCCAGGTGGTATCAGGGTTTATGAAGTCACCTTATGTTTTTGGATGCATTGATGATCTCTTTGATTCTCGGGACTCCCAGAGTGATGTTCATGGAAGCGACTCCAGCGAAGTGAAACGTCTTGAGGGTCATCTGAGTCCCCGGCTCCCCGATGCTCTGAGCACACAGAGCCCCGACGGCAGAGCCTGGCTCCATCTGCGCCCTGAGCGCCATACAAATCACGTTAAAACCATTTCTGTCTCTCAACAGCGGTTAAATTGTCTCAGGGTCTCATTTTAGCCATAGAAGTCATTGCATAAGCGTTACACAACTGGAAAGAGCCTGACATGGTCAGTAATGGTGCAGCTCTTTCCGCCCATCACAGCAGCAGATTACGCACAGCTCATTAGATGAGCATCCCTCTACTGAACTGAACAAGTGCAATTAGAGCTTGTGTACCACTGTGTTACCTCATATATTTGTCCCTGCAGGTTTCCAGAAACTTCTCCAACTGGGTCGGAGTGATTCTGTCCAGCTGGTACAGAACTTTAGGCTGTAATGAATGAGAAAACAGGCCATCAGACACAAGCATATAAACACACACAAACACACTCATATGAAGCTGAGCTCTCACCTCTGTCGTTCCGTTGTCGTTGATGCCGTACTTGTCACGTGTCTTTTTGATTTTCTCTGAAACTGTTTTGATGAACTTTCTGATTTCCTAGAATTGAACAGATTTTCAAAGCATTTAGAAACATTTACAAGAACACAATGAACCCGTTATGCAATGCAGAGCTCATTAACTGCAGCAAAATCATTCATTAAAATAATTCAGCATTGCACAAAAGTAGAAAATAATATATTATTGGATTAATTTCACAGAGTCAATCAAGAATGTGAAATATCACCTCAAAATCAAAAGAAAAAATTTAACTATTTCATGTGAAGAAAACTTATTTTGAGGACTTTTAGGATTTTATGCATTCAAAATCTCATTACTGTAACACAAAGAAAAATACATTTAAACTTTAAAATACATCCAAATAATGTAGTATTTATTGCACAGACTTTCATCTTTACCAGTGTTGTTACTTTTAACTAAAACCAAAACTTTTTTGTCAATTGAAATAAAGCTGAAATAAAATAAATACTATTAGAGGACTTAAACTATACACACGTTATTAGTAATGTTAATTAGAAATGTTGCCTTGGAAAATAATAAATACAATAAATTGTTTAAGTACTAAAATTTTCTAAACTAAACTGGATTGAAAAAACTAAACATAAATGTATATTATAATAAAAAAATGTAATTGGCAAAAGCACAAAAAAAATAAGCAAACAAAAATTGAAAATATAAAATTCTAAAAATTAACAAATACTATATTAGTATACAAATAATACTAAAACAACACTGATTTATACTGATAGATAAATAAAGAAATACATAAAAACTGCATTTCTAGGCATGAATTTCATTAATGTATTACAGTACTGAAAATATAATGAGAATAAAAAGTAAAATATCTGAACAGTCACAGTAATGAATGCTTGGGGAAAAATATGCTTAATAATAAAAAAATAAAGCAGTGAAAAAAAATTCAGCAAAATAGTTTCGCAGTTTGATTTAGGGTGCAATATGAGCCAAAAATGTCTTCAACACTGACATTCACCCAGTTATACATTACAACGGTGCAGAGTGTTGCAAAGAGAATGAGGAATACAAATTCACATAAACCTGAAAACCTGTTTGACTGACAGTGTGCAGGATTAGTGTTGATCAGCACCAGCACAAGTTATAACACTGGTTACTACAGTAATCCATGCTGAAATAAACACATCTGGCTCTCATATATAGAAATGAATAAACTCGATCACTGTCACACACTTCATGCGTTCAGTACTGTACCTGTAAGTACTTGTCACTGCCAGTGTCTGTCAACGCCTTCAAACGAAAGACACAGACACTGACCACATCAAATAAAAACAACCCACACTAAAACGTTTAAAAGCAACATGGCCCTGGATGGTGGAAGTTTAACCCATTTGGAATGAGCTTTATTTTAAAGATCCGTGCCCTCTTGTACCACGTGTTGTTTACTTGTGAACAAAGTAAAAACACTCGTGTTTCTTTGAGAGATGAGTGCGTGTCGCTGCTTGGAAAGACTCATCTATAGCGCTTTGAGCATTCAAAGAGTGAAGAAGCTTAAGGGCCTTAAGAAGGCTGATTCCAATGAAAAAGGAAATGTGTTTTCTTTGTATGTTCTGGCCTTGGGTAAACTTCCTGTCAGATTGTCATTCATCATTTTCTATTATTTGATAAATTGTTCAATTTCCTACAGCTGTGGAGTTTGGTGGTTGAATCACACATTTGGGATGTGGGTAAAGTCACAGTGGTGGATCAAACTAACCATGTTAATTTGGAGAAATGTATTAATTATCTTGATTTAAAGGAGTAATTCACTTTAAAATGAGTGGCGCTCTGTCATCTTATTCTCACCCTCATTTTGTCTCATTTCTTCTATGAAACAAACGTTGTTAGGCAGAATGTTCATGCTGCTCTTTTCCATACAATGAAAGTGCCTCCAAAAATGACAAAGCATCATAACAGCAGACTATTTTCAAGTCTTCTTAAGCAGTGGATCTCAATCTTTTTGACTTCAAGACAATTTTAAGCAAATTATCTTTTTCTTACCCAAGACACTTTAGGAGAAGTAGTATTTACATAATCTAACGAATCTGTATTTTTTAAGTGCATTCATAGATCAAAATTGTGAATCAGATTTAATAGTTCTGAATTTGCATCCTAATTGACAAAACCTAGGAATTGTGAATTGATTCGCTTTCACACCCTATAAGAGAGCCAATATATTCAAAAATTATATTTTAAAATAACATTTATATAAATAATTATAAATAATTAAAACATCATAAAAAAGTCATTTTTAGGGGATGATTATTATTTTTACCCTCAAATTAGAATTTCTCAGCACTTTCTACATAAAATATTTTAGAGTTTGACAATTAGAAAAAAAATATATTCATCATAAGATTTCTAGAAATCAATCTTTTAAGATTTCTGGAGGATTATTATAACTATTATTATTGTTAACTCACAAATTACAATGTCTCAGCACTTTCGATCCCAAACAAATATTTTAGTGCTTAATGAATAAGTATTTTTAGCGACATCATAATAAATATAAAAGTTTTAGCGAAATTACTAGAAAAGATTATATTCCTCAAAAACTGTCCATGACTTTTCCAGATCTATAAATCAAACTTTTACATTACGTCTAGGTTTTCCAAGGCTGTGGGAAACAACAAATCTTTGTTGATGAGGGGATAAAAAAAAAAAAAAAAAGGTAAATTATATTTAAAAAAAGCAGTTTTAAATCATTTTAAAGCTTGTTTTGTCTTATTTTAATCATTTTAAACCACCTTTCAGCCTCCTGGTTGAGAAATACCAATCTAAAGTCAATTTCAGACTGTTCCTCGCACGTAACATCATACGACACCAGCAGACTTGAATTTAATCATATGGACTATTTTAATTGTAGCTTTTTAATAATGGAGCTTGACAGACCCTCGTCGGATTTCATTGTATGGAAAGGAGCAGCGTAAACATTCAGCTAAACGTCTACTTTTTGTGTTCCACTGAAGAAATAATCTGGGTTTGGAATGACAGATGAATCTCTGTAGACAAAAGAGCATCGTCTCACCTCCAGAAACGTGTCTTTACAGCACAGGAAGTCTTTTCTCTTCATGATGGAGTCTGAGGTTAAGATCAGCTCGTTTCTGCTCAGCGCAGGTTCACCTGGACAGCTGTGCACCGCCTGAGAAAACACAATATTAGCGTTAAAGAAGAGAAAACACTCTTTAACTCTCAGATTCAGAGGAACGAGAGAGAAAGTGACGTACAAAGTGCTCTTCAGCGTTCCCACAGAGAGTGTTTCTATATCCCAGCATCCTCCAGCACCATTTCAATCAATTAGACTCCACAGAAAGCGGTAATCAAGTTTCAGAATGTGAATGGAGACGAAATAAGGCAGTGGTGATTGTAACTGATGGGCAGCTAGTCTCTCATTTTGCAAATGTCAGTTCACATTTTAGCAGATGCCAGCATCCTGTGATTACTCGCACACGAGCAGAACCACGTGACAAAAGAACAAACTAGACTTCAGTTTCTCTGAAGAAAACAATGAATAAAAACCATGATCAGTGAATTTAGGCCCTATAACTTCCCTACAACTGTATAGCAAAAAAGTAACAACAACATACTTATGAAAAATTAAACATCAGTAATATATATATATATATATATATATATACACACATATATTATATATATATATATATATATTATATATATATATATATATTTATATATATATATATATATATATATATAAAACACACACACAATGTAATTTTATTGATTAAAAATTGCGATAAAGAGACCTTTTCCTATTCTTTAATATATACAAGAAATCTTTCAATTTATTTTATTGATTAAATTGTAAGTGTTATGAATTAATATGATTATCACCATTTTAATGATACATTTGTATTAGATCATTAAACACAGGATCCAAAAATATTAAAAACAAACAATTTGTGGAAAATAAAATGGTATTCATCATTGTTAAAATTGCAATCATATATTAAATTGTAATTAATTCAATTTAATAGACATGATTTTTATTATTAAAATAAAAAACACTATTATATTTGATTAAACTATTAAAACAGAAAAAACACTTTTTTAAATCATCTAAGTGTTTCAATGAGCAATAGCTGAACTATATATATATATATATATATATATATATATATATATATATATATATATATATATATAAAAAAAGGAAATAAATAAAATTGTCACTTTTTTTATTTGATCTGTTCTATGTACGAGGCATCATACAGCCATGAATACTGGTTCATATTGTGTGAAAATGAATTTAATAAACACATTGTGTATGTGTTTTGGATGATACACATGTTGTACCAGACCTAACGGGGTTTAACCAAACATTTAACCAGAGTTTCTTTCTGCATAATCTCTGACGTACTCTGATGTTGTCGAGGACTCTTTTGAACTCCAGCGGTTCGTCTTTTCCCTCCATGGCCGCGGGGTCGAGTCCGTCTCCGCCGTAGATGAACTGTATGATGTCACCGGTGGAGCTGCGCACCGTCAGATCGTACTGAGAGCACAAGTCCTCCAGAGACTTCACCAGACGCCTCTGAACCACACAAACACCACTCATTAGTTTTCCCTTAATTCATTACTAACGGCATATCTCAATAAAAGAGACTTTTGCAACCCTGTAAAGCTACTTTATCATCTTTGATAAGCTTTCTTTTGCTGAAATGTCTTTGCCAGTCGCACACAATCTACTCCATGCCTTCTGTCGTCTGATTGACAGTTAAGCCTTTTTTTCTTCATTCATTTGTTACAAGCATCAAAATTCCATCATATAAATATCACCATCTGCAGCAAATTGCATATTTTTGCTCAGTTTGAGCCTCTGAATAAAATCAAGCTGTTTTTTCTTCCATATTCTCACAATATCAGACTATAAGAGCCAGACAAGCCTGATGGATCAAATATGACACTTACGCAAACTTTTTACAAATATTTTGTCTAAAGTTTCAATAATCTCTTCCATTTTCAAAAACAATTGTTTCGGACTATTATCATTTCACATGTCAGGCTTTACAGAGTTAATACAAGCTAAAATGTAAAAAGTATACATGCATGCATAAATCTGATACTTGTACTAATTGCATCATTATACGGGAGGCAAACAGAGGCGCATCTGCTGTCGGACCTGCATGTATCCGGTCTCTGCTGTTTTTACGGCCGTGTCGACCAGACCTTCCCTACCAGCCATAGTGTGGAAGAAGAACTCGGTGGGGGTCAGACCAGAATAAAAGCTGTCTGCCACAAAGCCCTTCGCAGCAGGGAGCTGAAACATAAAAGAACAATCACACAAACATGATGCTTTTATTCCACACAGCCTCTGGTCTTCTTTAACCTCAGATAACTTTTAAAGTTCTGAAGCCTTTCCTCAAACCCAAAGGAATTGTAAAGCATGCTAAAACATTCATCACGTCTTTGATTTTTGAGTTAATGACATGATTATAATGAAAATGGACAAAATGTACACAAACCTTGGACTTGCTAATGCAAAGATTGTTATCAGTCAATTGAATAAGGATGCATGTTTTATTTCTGGCAAATGTATTATTTAAAAATGTGGAAAAACTCATTAAACAGTGTAAATCTACTCAATTAAAAGTGCAGAGCTACTGTAATCTCTCCTGTGTACCTAGACAACTGCTTTTTAATAAAAAAAAAAGCATTTATTTGAAATCATCCCAGCAGACAGAGGACAAAAGTTGCTGTAATTGAAGAATCAGTCATGCATACAGAAAGAAAGAGATAAACAAAAGAAAAGCTGCAGACTCGAGTGGTTTGTTCTTACTTTGGAGTGTTTTTCAAAGTGAGGCAGCGAGCGGTTCTCAAACCCATTGGGAACACGAGAGCCGCTGATGGCCTGCTGCCCGACGCACGCGATCATCTGTGAGATGTTAATGAAGGAACCTGGAGACGCAGAGATGATTTTAGACTCATGTGTTAATCATCTGTGATTCACAGCCTTTATGAATACTTCCTTTATGAATTCTGAATTTTCTGATTGATTAGTGAGAGAAATCGTGCTCTGTCAGTGTAACTGTATAGACTTCAGTCAGGGTAGATTTTTTATTTATTCTGACACAAAAGGAACATGAGGCAGTGAGGGACAGTTCACTTGTCGGATTTTTTGTAATAAGTTATAAAAAAATAACATTTTAGTGTATATAATACATAAATAAATGTTAATATAAAAATACATGATTATATAAAGTAATATCTATATATATAGACACTATTTTGTATTATTTATATTATATATTTAGAAATACTTACATTTATATGTACACACATACACTATTTTAAATGACAAAATGTATAACAAATACTAAAAATACTAATTAATAAATGTTTTAATTCATTAAAATTCTGACATTTACATTTTAATATGAACTTTTAAATTACTAATAATTCATTACTACCATTGAATACTAAAATTAATGAAATTATTAAATTTAATATATACATTTCTATAATTTATACTTCAAAATAATAACTTTAAAATGTATAATTATTTTCATTTTACAAAAATATTTACTAGATGACAAAAAAAAAAAAAATCTGACAAACACTAAAGCCTTAAGAAAGGTATGCCACATTACATGGACCACGTCTGCCCATCAATCTTTCATTGGGATAAAAATGAAATGTTATCTACTCTGAGGTCCATTAAGGAGGTTCTGATGGTACCTTTGGATCCACACAGAGCCATGATCAGTGGACTGTTGCTTTTGTCCAGTTCTCTCAAACACGCACTGCCAGCGTGATCTCTGATGACGGACAGCTCCTTCAGGATCAACGCCTGGTTTGAATACAGATTAAAATAAATAGCAATTAACATTAAATCAATCAATAAATTTATTATAAAAAATTATAAGTAAAAAAAAATTTTACACAAATAATTTTTTTAATTGCTTAATTTTTTTTATTTATTTATAAATGGCTTTATTACTGATTTAAAAATGAAAGACTGACTCATTTCCTCTCTCTCACCTCCAGCGTTTCCTCTGCGGTGCAGCCCGGCTGCTGCTGTAACCTGCCCGTCTTCAGGGCTTCGATATAC
Source organism: Aspiorhynchus laticeps (assembly GCA_023376895.1). Lineage (NCBI taxonomy): Eukaryota > Metazoa > Chordata > Actinopteri > Cypriniformes > Cyprinidae > Aspiorhynchus > Aspiorhynchus laticeps. The sequence continues at coordinate 33,452,587 of CM041809.1, forward strand.
TCGTCACATTTCTTATAGCCAGCGTCCAGTAGTTCTTGTTTGGCCTTCAAGAGTCCCTGTCCCGGCGTCACATCTCCAATCCCAATGGAGAAACCTCGATTCGCTTCAACACAGGAGTCACAAAAACATCATCACGACTTTAACCAAGCAACACAACCAGACAAATCAGATCTGAGACGGACACACACACACTCACAGAGATAAACAGGAGCCAGACGGGCGAGACGTGACATGGCATCTGCGGCCTCCTGCTGACCCCAGTCTCGCAACAGGATGTAGAAGATGTTATTCTTGGATCCGGATCCCAGAGTTCCTTTATCCATAGTGCCGCACATCAGCTCACTGTTCTGGATCACCACAACTGCACGAAATCACACATGAACCTCACATTTTTGTGAAATCTAAACAGTTTTAATTAAAGTTCCCTTAAACTGTTTTTCATTTACATTTTCTGCATTCTGTTTTTTTTCTGTTTAATTTTTCTCCATTTAATTTTTCTGCATTCTGTTTTTTCCCCGTTTAATTTTTTTGCATTCTGTTTTTTTCCTTTTGAATATTTCTGCATTGTTTTTTTTTTCAGTTTAATTTTTCTGCATTACGTTTTAAAGGTAAATTAATATTTCGTGATCAAAAAGCAAGTCTAATTGGTTTAAATCACATATACAATTTTACGACAATTTATTAAAAGTTTAACAAAAACTACATTTTTAGGGCCCTATGAAATGAGGTTTATTTTTTTCCAAATTCTTTTTAATTTATCTTTATTTATTTATTCTGTGATGCCTGTTTTCATTTTTCTGGATTAATGATTTAACACAAATTTATTATTAAAAAAACAGTGGTAATAAAATGAAGGCATAAAACATTAAAAATGTAATGAATCTCTTAAAATATCAAATTAAAATTTAAGTTTTTCTTTTTTGGACAGAGTTAAAATTAAAACATGGAAGATAAATTGTGTGATATTCACAATTCACAATTTTTTTTTTTATTTACTCCTATACTACTACTACTTTGAGAAGTAATAGTAATATATTTCTGTCACAGTTACATCAAGTTAAACCAAACGTTTATTTTGGCTTGTGCCAAAACAGCTAAATTCCACAACATTCTGTGTTATCCAGTAAATTCCATTTTCATGACTGGATTCCCTGATTCTGTCCAGGTTTTCCACACTGCAGCAATCACAGGGTCCTACAAATGCCAGCATAGGTGATGTATCTAGTGCTCAGTGCTGTCGGGTCACTCACAGGAATCATTGGAACACAGATCCTCCCCTTTCCCGCAGTACTGTTTGCCTTTGGTGCGCAGGTTGGCCTTCACCAGAGAGCTTTTACTGGGCTTGATTATCAGACTGAAGATCTGCTTCCCCGTCCACAGCCTGATCGGCTACAACAGAACAACACAAAAGTCACCGTCACACTCACAGGTCAACTGCATTACACTTGTGCACAAACTCATAAAAAACAAAATGCATAATCTTCAAGAAATGGTACTCATCCACCTTAAAAGGTCATAAATAAATAACAAGAGCTTTTTAATGTCTAATTATTTTATATATGGTTTGACATTTTTGCAACCCTGTTGAGAAAAATTTGGACATCTGAATAACGATTAAAATGTAATTTTCTAACTATAAACATTGAAGTAATTTAATAATAATTAATATTTTAATCAAATTAAATTTATTAAAGACACTACAAAAAATATAATACATATGAAAATAAGTAAATGTTTATTATTTGTGTTACTTCTAATAATAATAAAAACAACAACAATAATAATACTTATTATTATTATATTAATGATAATTGTCATTATTTTTCTTATTCATTGCAAGTAATAGATCATTTCGATTAATGTCACTAAGGAGGAGACAAGTGAGACCAAATGTTGGTTTGTACTTGATAACTTTTACTGCCCATAAATAATGAAACATTTTTTATTGGATATTTTAAATAAAGGTTTGACATTTTTGCCACCTTTGAATTTTGGACGTCTGAATACAGATTAAAAGGTTATTTTCTTGTAATAAACATTATATTAAATAAAAAATTACTAAATAAATAAAATGCAGATTTTTTTTAAAAATGCTTTATTTTTTCTAATAATAATAAAAATAATAATTACTACTAATAAAAATTATATATATTAGTTGCAAGTAACAAATGTTTAATGTTGGTTTGCAGTTATTGATAATCTTATAGTGCCCATAAACAATGAAAAGCACAATCAATAAATAAACAAATAAAAATTGTAACAAGTTTGAATAGTTGAGGTTGATGCGGTCACTAAAATGTGTTTGATTAAGGTTAGAGAAAGTTGGAAAAGGAATGACTTTGATTGCTCGTCTTTCCATCACTCTGTAGAAAAGCTCCAAATGATGTCACTTCCTGTATTCTAACATGGATATCAAAAAATCTAATCCAATAGTAAAAACAATCTAATAACTAAAGTTAGACTGAGTGCAGTTATTACTCAGAGCAAACCAAAAACTCAAATAACCTCCAAAGACAGAAGCAAATTAAACTGAAAATTGTTTCTCCAATAAATAACTTTTATTTTGTCTAAAACCCCTCCAGACAGCATTTATGAGGAGAGAATCAGCACCGGCAAACCCAGAGGTGCAATTTTGTAATTTTCCCCCATAGAGCATCAATTCATCCTTTATGACGGACAGAAAGAGAGAGAGAGCAAGCGAGAGAGGTTCATCACCTTCAGAATAGCAGGAGGCGGGAGGGAGATCTTGATTTTCTCATCTTTTCCCACCAGGATGGAGGCGATGATCTGACAGGTTTTGGTTCGGTCGAAGAACGTGTCTTTGAGCGTGAGCAGGTACGCACCTGTTACAGAAAACACAACTGAACATTAGCAGTCTAACAGCGCCATCTACAGGCGAGACCGAGAATATCAGATGCTGAAATCTGATTGGCTCAGGTGGAAAACGCAGCACTCACCTGTCAGGAAGTCCTGAATAGCTGCGATCAGCGGCTCACCATTTCGTGGAGTGACCAGATTAGCCTTCGTCTATGTGAGGAGCACAGGAAGAGTTTATTTCATTATCAGACGCAGTTCAGTTGCTCTGATCGATATGGTTTCTCTCTCACCCCCATGAGCACGAGAGCTTCAGCTTTGGCCTCCTCCGTCTGCGGCAGGTGAAGGTTCATCTCGTCTCCGTCAAAGTCAGCGTTGTACGGCGTGCAAACACATTCGTTAAAACGAAACGTCCGATGAGGTTTCACACGCGCCTGGAACAGAATACAGGAGAATTATACAGAAAGTTCATATAAGGCACAAAGGCTTCATATTGACACCAAATTCATGAATCAATTTGATTGTGATTCACAAGCTCTTGATTCATTTCGATTCCGATTTCAAATTTTATAAAGAAAAACAATTTCTCAACTACTACTGTAAATCATACAGAGAATTTTAGATATAATCAACCAAAATATATATATTTTTTAAATTAAATAAATGCTACACCAACATTTAAACTGCACATAAGGCAGTTGTTATATCAGGTTTTTAATGACAATTGTTTACTTTAGAATTGAGATCCTATTATAGTTTATATTATAAACATATATTTGTATTTTCATGTATTTATATTTTCCACTTTTCATTTTTATTTTATTTAAAGTTTTAGCAATTTTGTTGTTTTTGTCATTTTTATTAGTTTTTTTTAAGTCTGTATAGTTTTTATTATTTTTATTTCAGTTTTACTTTTTTAGCAAGTTTAATTAAATGCTTCCTCGTAAATTTTAAAAATAAATGTAAGTTTTTGTAATATTTTACTTCAGTAAACATTTATTAAATTTGAAGTAACATTTTTTTTTTTTTTGGTTTCAGTTTTAGTTTGCTTCCCATAATAACCCTGGTTTCTACTCCAATTTGTTGAAATGTAAAGATTTAAACACTGGCTGTGGCTGTAATAAAAACTTGCTTTCATTACAGACTTGTGCAAACATACATTAAACAATGAAGACATCACCAACCAGCTAAGTAAAATAATGAATATGTCATAGTGAATACATTTATCAAAATGTTCCCCTCTAGAGTTGCTTTTTTTGTAGTTGACTATCCAGTTTATGACATTTAGTCATTTGGCAGACGCTTTTATCCAAAGCGACTTACAATTGGGGAATACATAAAGCGATTCATCTTGAAGATGCAATCAGACAGAGCAATCGTAACACCAAGTCTCAGTCATTGCTCAAATAAGTACAAGCTAGGAGAGAAAGATTTTTTGTTTTTTTTAAGAACAAGTTTAGGATGAAGTCAAGTAGTGCCGAAATGGGATCCAGCATTCCGGATAGGGGTGGGAAGATTATTCCACCATCCAGGACATTGAACATTGAACATTATGAACATTGAATGTCTTTCCTGAGGTAAATGTGACACTTTTCAAAAGCTGTTTAATAATGACTTCCTGTCCATCCAAAGATCAATTTCAGGATTTAAGAGTCAATTTCGATTCATCAAAATAAAGACTGATTGAAATCAATTAATCAATATTGCAAGGCACTTTCTTTATTTCATCTAGACCAGTGCTTCCCAAACCTGTCCTGGAGGACCCCCTGCCCTGCACCTTTTGTATGTCTCCCTTATCTAACACACCTGATTCCACTCATCAACTCGTTAGTAGAGCCTGAAAGAACTAAACTGGGTGTGTCTGATTAGGGAGACATACAAAATGTGCAGGGCAGGGGTCCTCCAGGACAGGTTTGGGAAGCACTGATCTAGACAATTTAATTTAATGTAATTCCATATAATTTTCATCCACATAAAAAAAGACCCTTTTTTTTTAGCAAATGAGAAATAACTCACAATATGAGCCATGATGCTGAGTTTGTGCAGAGACGGCTGCCGGTTGAAGAGGACGATGTCGCCATCAATCATGTGTCTCTCAACCACATCACCGTACTTCAGCTCCTGAGCCATCTTCTCCCGATTACCGTACTTCAAAAACCTGAAACACGCAGCCAAGACATTCACATGATTAACAAATGGCGAACAGAAAAATTTAAACTTTCCTTCTTTGCGGACATGGAGACGTTTTAAAGAATGTATGAACAATGATTTATACCATCAAGCATTTTTGCGCTATAATCCTATATCTTGAAGCTGCACTGAAGTGCATCACTACTTCAATTTGTGATTATTTTAAAATTTGACAACCCCCAGCTGTCATTGTTTGGAAAAGAGCAACATTAACATTCAGCTAAACATCTGCTTTTGAGTTCCACATAAGAACAATAAAGTCAAACTGGTTTACAATGACATGAGGGAGAGTAAATGACAGAATCTTCATCTTTGGTTGATTTTTTGAGTAAAAGGGGAAGATAGAGAAATGTGTATTTGACCTCTTCATCTGCATGTGTCTCTGCTGTATAAAATTTGCTCCTGGGTGAACATCAGGACCGTTACACACCAGCTTCCTCATCAGCTCAATGTTGGCTTTATTCACCTGAGAGAAAACATATACAACACCAGCTTCATTACAGCTAATTTTATATATCATGTTTTAATTTTAACAGTAAACCTCTATAAAAAAAATGCAAGGAACTGTTAAATTTCCATTTGATTACATTTTAAAGGATTATTTAAAAGGTTAGTATTTTATGCCTTCATTTGATTACCACCAATTTTGATATTTATATTCATGATATACAGAAAAATGAAAACAAACGACAACAGAACTTCTGAAAAATAAAACATTTCATAGTGGCCTATTATTGGCTGTATGTATGTAAATAAATAAAGAATAAAAATACAAATAAATTAAATCGAGTATTTTTAACTAATTACAATTTAAGTAAGCCTTTAATAAGCCATTATTTATTCAAAATCCAGAAAAATTTAAACAGATGGCAATATATTTTCTGAAAAATAAAACCAAAATAAATAAATAATATAAATGAATAATAAATTAAATAAATAAAGTTTTAACATACATTATTTTCATTTAAACCAATTAATTAAACCATTAATTATTAAAAAATTAGATAAATGCAAATGGAAAAAAGAACTGTGGGAAAAAAAATAACACGGATATACTTGAAAATGTAATTTAGCTTAAACTTTTAATAAATAGTGTTAAACTATATGATTTATGAGCTCAATTAACTAGACATGCTTTTTGTTTATTCAAATTTATTTTACTGGAATCCAGAAAAATTAAGGAAAAACTGAATTTGGGAAAAAATAGAACAGATTTTAGAGGGCCCCACATGAAGTAAACACTATTTTGCCAGCTGTTTGACTAGTAAAAAGAAGTAGTTGTGCAGATCCACAGCACGTTTCAGCAGTAACGCTGCTCTGACCTTCTCCGGATAGGTGAGGATTTTGGCGACGTGCACCGGTACAGCGACCTCATCGATCCTCAGGTTCGGATCGGGAGAGATGACCGTTCTGCCGGAGAAATCCACTCTCTTTCCAGACAGGTTACCACGAAACCGCCCTGAAAATAGCAAAACAAGCTGATGTGACACATCGATCCTGGAGGCATCTAATGTCAAAACAGCCCAATATAACACTGCCATTTCTGCAGAGACTCGTGGGAAAGGCTGGCAGTTCAGCACAGCCCTTGAGCTCTCAGCAGGACGTACCCTGTTTTCCCTTGAGTCTTTGCACAAAGCCACGGGTCCATTTCTTGGGTGCCATATTGAGCGGGATGCCTGACAGCTCGCTGTTGATGTAGAGAGCGCACTGGAGCTGCAGGAAGTCCCAGTCCTCCATGATCATCTGCGTTTTTGCTCCTGACATACGGTGCTGTGGGTGAACACAAAGAAAGACAATTATGCCACAACTTACTTACACATGCATGCAGTGAGAAACAAATTAACCTATAAAGCTACTGTATCAAATTAATATGCAAATTTCTAAGGCCTCTGAATTATCAACAAGATCAAAACTTTGCACACAATCTACTACATTGCTTCTGTCGTCTGATTGATAGTTTAGACTGGAGTTTTTATCCAGTAAAAGGTCTTTTAGTGTAATTGTACAAACATCCACCTTCAGCTGCTGCTTCACGTGTCTTTCTGCTGTCAAATCTTGATTGATTTTTCTCAAGACTGAAGAAAAGACTGAAGCAGCTCAGCTTTACTTAATTCTCCATGAATCATCTTTTAGAAAACTCAGTGCGTCTCAAATCTGATCATCGGGATCTTTTGAGGAGCGTTTGTTTCCAGAAGCTTGTTTCACTGTTCCTCAGCGGAGGAATGATCTTCACAAGCCTCCAAAACATCTCACATCTTCTGAGGAGCGTTTATTTCTTCATCTCTCAATCAGCATTGCATTGCATTGCATTATGTTTGGATCATTTCAATCTCATTATTGGAGAAAGAGAGTGATGACTGATATTTATATCATTTTATGTCAGTATCTGCTCTACTGTTATATAGATTGCATTAATTTACATTACAAGCATCAGAATTACATCACTTTTTGTCCATATAAATATCAGCATCTGCACCAAATTACATATTCTCACTATATAAATAATTTTGTCTAAAAGTTAAAAAAACTGTTCAAAAATGCAGGGTTTTCTGACAATTATTTCATCTGTCAGGCGTTACAGGGTTAATAACCTCCTGATTGGCCAAACAAGACATTGGGCGGTCAAATATTTACATATAATGACAATGCAAAATTCCTTAGTCTCTTGTTTTCATAGTGCAACTCACTGATGCCATCCTGTGACTCAAAACAGTAAGAGACTCCCATACGAACCGCCTCCGAGGACTTATTTGCTCAACAAAGCTTTATCATTCACAAAGTTTGTTTTAGATGACAAAAATTACACCTGGATTTAATAGCATTACATTTTTTATTTAATTATATTTTTAACTGTGTTGAATACTTACATATCTTGATTAATCATTTGATCTGAATCATTTAATTACTTAGCAGGTGCTTTTATCCAAAGTGACCTACAAATGCCTTTATTTAACTACAAATGCATGGAGAAGACAGATTTTTGTGTAATTACAAAGTACATCGGATCACTTATCACAAATGCAGCCACTTTAATGGCAATAAAGCTTTGTACAGTAGATCTGCAACAACTAAATGATAAAATCAATGATCAACAGCAAATCTGATTATTGATTAATAATTGCATCAACACACTGCTCAGAAAACATAAGCCAGTCATGTCACTTTACAGTAGTGAATATCTCATTTACATGGACAAATCACATGATTAATCCATCCAATAATTGTTAGTTGCAACCTGGATTGCTGAACTTTGCAGCTCATTTTCCTCTGCTGTTTGGCATCTAAAACAAATCTAATCATGTGACCTGCGTACCTTCTTGATGACATCATTGAGGAAGATGATTTCTGTTAACTTCATGGTCAGATCATCCTCATTAGTGCCCGATTTGAGGTCGCTGACGACGGAGGGCCGGATGCAGAGGGGCGGCACTAACAGGCGTGTCAGGATGAGGTCAGCGGGTTTCCCAGATTCTGGATTCATCAGCAGAAGAGGAACGTCCTCGTTTGGAATCCTCCGGAAAAGGTTCACCGCGACCAGAGGATTGAGGTTTTCCTGGACGACAAGGGAAGAGGAAATTCACAAACCTTAAGTTATATCAGATAAGGGTGAGTGATAAAACAATACTGGCAAAATTTCATAGAAACCACTATTTCACCAACAGTGCAGGTGGATATTAACCTGTGCTCTGGTCAGTAGTGGCTCCACTTCTTTATTGTGCTCGATGGCAATATCAAACGACTGGAGGAAATCAGACACCATGGGATCGATGACCTTCTTTGTGGTCTTGTACTTCTCATGAATGATCTTCAGCAAGCCACATTTCTTTACAGGGCCTAAAGAGACATTAGCCACTTACTAATTCAAGCTACTGCAACTTTCATCACATTATGATAAATAATCAATGCGGTATTCATGCATCCGTTGTTTTACCATTAAATGCATTGCAATGCACACACGTGGTCTTCTTCCTGCATTTGTCAGAGATCTTCTTCTTGAGGCCGCGCTTCTGCAGGTATGCCAGTCCAGGTCTACGCAAGAGATCCAGAAACTGAAGCTTTTCCTCTTTGGTGAGAAGGATGTGAGAACACGTCTTACAGATCATCTGAATGAAAAAAACAATTAAATAAGATTTGTACAAATATAATAAAATCAGTAACATAAAATAACACAACAACTATATTTAAAGAAAACAACTAATAAAATAATGCAAATCATTATATTCTATCTACAAGAATGTGTATGGTATTACAATAATATGGTATTATGAGAATACAACATATCATGACAGAAATATGTAATCTGAGAAAAAAATAGTTGTATTTTTATAATTTATATAAAGTACTATATTTATATTATTATAAATCTATAATATAAAATAACAATACAGTTTAAATTATAAAATATGTAATAATTTGATTTAAAAAAAAATATATATATATATATTCTCTTATGATTTACATTGTATTACTATTATTATTTTAGTTTTTGTGGCATTTAATAAAAAAATAATATAAAATAAAATATATATTTAATATTAAAATAAAATAAAATTCAATAAACAATATAAGAATCAAATTTATTAAAAATAACATTTATATATAAATATTCATTTTACATCATGATTCATACATAATTATATATTATTATTACACTTCTGGTTATTAAAGAATCTTATATTATTCACACATTGTGTTTATATTACTTTATGTCAATAAAATAAAATAACAAATTGCATAATATAAATTCTAATATTATAAATATAAATATATAATATAGAAATAATATAGTAGGGCTGTGCGTTTGGGGAAAATATTTAATTGTGATTTGTTTTGACAGATATTGCGATTTGATTTGTGATTTTAAATTTGCAAAGTCAAGCTTCAGCTCAATATTGTCAATAATGTGCAGCACAGTATGAGTATCGTTACCCTGCTGAAAAAACAAACAAACAATAGAAACCATCACAGAAATTCATATAGTTTCCATAAAATCCATTACAAAATTCCTTTTTGTTTTGGGCATTATTCCAATAGGAATTATTGTTATTCTACTGGTTGCCATCTGCTAGATTATATCCCACCAATAGAATGCATCAAATACCAGTAGACACCATTATAGTTTACATAAAAAACAATACAATTCCCATAATAACCGCTCGTCCGTGAGACGCGCAGCGTGGGGCAGAGCGGAGCGAGTATGAGAAGCATTCAGAGACACAGGCTGTGTGTGCGGTCTTCTGAATTAGCGAATATGCATTATAAACTTTTAAATTAATCTGTTGGGGAGATAAAATGTGTAAGATAACGTTCATGTAGCCTACTAATAAAAACATCTAAACATGTATCTTTTATTCTCCAGTATTGAAAGCAGAACCGATAAGGGAACTCTTGATATGCGCTGTGACGCAGCTCTTGCAAATTACCTTTTTTGTTTGTTGTTTTTCTTTAGTTTTAATTTGCCTAACTTTTGATCTGATGGGTGTTTACGCAGTTGGCTAGAGCAGTGCTGACCGGGGAGAACGGAGGTGCGCTCACTCTATTGGTTAGTAAGGCAGTCATGCTCTGGAACAGAGTAATATCGAATCCACATCGCAGGCTTTGCGATTAGCAAATCGCTACGTCTCAAATCGCGATTGCATTTCGATTTCGATTAATCGCACAGCCCTATAATATAGCATATTAATATAAAACAAAGATCTGGGCCATATTTCAATATAAATGCTATATTGAACCTGACAGCAAATCTGATGCAAAACACTGTTCTGACACATTCTGCACTTGCCTGCAGGATCCCAATAATGGCTTTAAAGTATCCGACATGAAAGCATGGCAGCTCCAGGTCCAGATACCCGTAGTGGCCGAGACAGTCGGCCAGGTTCTTCCCGCAGGTTTCACATGGTCTGTCCTTCTCGCTGGTACCCTAAACACCAGAAAGATGATTAAGCCTCTTTTCATCATTTAACAAGTCATTTTTCTGCTTTATTATGAATGTAGTATTCATATTTGCTTAGTCACCATGCGGTGGTCCAGGACTCCATACTGCAGCGGTGTGTGGCTGGTGTCTTGGCTGTAAAGGTTCTTGCTGACCACCTGAATATGAGCCTGTTGTCTCATCTGCTCTGCTGACTTCATGCCGAAACAGATGTGACTTCTAATAAAACAAGATAAACAGACATCAATAGAGCTTTTACATGCATGAACACATTTACATATGCATGTACAGTCAGTTAAACAGATGGTCAGACAGCTATTTTGACAGACAGGCTAGCACATTAGTGTATCAAGTTCTGATGAAACATGTTTATCCTGCATGCAAGACTCCAACTTACATCTTTTTGGCCACATCCGTTTCTCTAAACTGCTCCTTCACCATGACTGCGGCGCGTTCACGCAATCAGCGTGGGATTACAGTGAAATAAATATTAATATAGTGATATATGCGTAAACTAAAGAGTTTAATGAAGGTCTGATCCTTCTGCCACATGCAGCACCGCTTTGACGTCAGTGAGCGTCCATACGTCTCTCATGAAAACCGAGCGAGTCACGACGCCTCATCCGCGCTCAGCGCCACCTGCCGACGGGGAGGCGCTCGGTTATTTCTGGATTTAAACAAAAAACAACATACATATAAATCAGGGATACTCAAATCTGTCTCGCGAGATCCTCTTTCCTGCAGAGTTTAGCTCTAACCCTAACCAAACACACCTGAGCATGCTAATCAATGTCTTCAGGATCTTTAGAAAATCACAGGTAAGTTAACGTTAGGTGAGTTTGATCAGGGTTGGAGCTAAACCGCAGGAAAGTGGATCTCGCGAGACAGATTTGAGGGTCACTGATGTAAATAAATGTGAATTATATACACTTTGGAGTTTAGTTGTATGTATTTTAATGGTATTACAGTCAGTGTCCGCAGTAAAAGGACGTTATTTTTTAGAAAAAAAAACAGCAGATGTCACCGTTTTCTTATTTATACGGTGCCAGACACGGGTAAAAAAAAAAAGTAAAAATACAAAATCAATATAAAAATATTTTTACATACATCAATGTTAATCAAATAAATATAAAAAATCCTTCTTATGTAAAATAAATAAGATCGAGCGAGAATACGGTGCCAGTTATCCTGATATCACTCCATACTGATTATGACTGAAAAACCTTCAATAATTACTTTCAATGAGACTTATGAACACAGGAAAGCCAAGCAGGTGTTATTTAGCAATATTATTCATTTATTCAAGTGTCTGATTTGCATATACGAGCAGCCTACAAATCTGATGCTAAATTAACAAGTGCTTTCATTTTAAACCTTCAACACCTTATAAACGTCGATCCTCACTTGTTGAATATATTATGTTTATATTTCCCTCTAATAATGTGCACGTTTCTGTGAGGAGTAGGTTAAGTTTACTTATCTAAGCAAATTTTATTTAATTGATTTTCCTGTCATTTGTAACATAATACACACATCACTCACTCACCTGCTGTATGGCTCATTTTATCACTGAACCAAAGAATATAGAAGCCCAAGGGATCATGGGAAATGCCTCCAATCAGGGAGAAATTAAAACATAGCTGAATATAGTATGAAGTGGATCATAAATATAAAACTCTATTGTTTTGTAATGTAGTTTTTCTGTGATGCTGGATTAGCGGCGGTTGCCAGTGAGGAATTTGAATGTTCAGTTTGCCGCCAAAATAACGGTTAATCGCTCATCTGCAGCTCAAGCTGATGCCAGTGAAGCCTCTGTCTGGAGATGGAGGAGACTAACAAATACACTGGAAATACATCGCTATACGTAAAAACAAGTGTCCGTTTACAGTAACTGAACGAGCAGCGTCTGCTTGGTTTTTCCTTCACAACGAGTCTCTTTCCAGACCCTTCTCGCTCTCTGTTCCTCAGTGGTACCGAGCTGCTAACCTCCACACGATCTGATGAGTCCATCACAACTTTCATAAGTACAGCAGTAAACAAAGGTACATAATCACTATTTAAAAATCTGTTTGTTTACATTCTGCCTTACACGTCTGCTCTAGTTTGAGTAGTAATTTGGCATTTTGTAGCTATTATTGGCTCTCCTGATAGTAGAATGATTCGGTCTGCCGATAGGTGGCGCTGTTTGATTGGGGTTTGTTTACAGCAGCAGCTAGTTTTGCGAGGAATAACGTACTAACCTTAACCAAAACAAACTTTATGATTATAATAGCTTGAGAGTGTTAAGATAGTCAGCATTAACACTTGACTTGACTTGCACTCTATTCATTTACTAACTGCTTGTTTTCTTCTTTTTTTAAAACTGACACTAGCTTCTCTATTCTATCTATTCCTTTTTGTTTTTATTTATTATACAATTAACAAAAGCAAAAAGGCCTCTAACACTAGCTTGCTCTATTCTTTTTTCTATTGTCTGATTTCTTTTTATTTATTATATTTTTTTTAAAAAACTTGCTACATGTACTGCATTAAGCTAACTGAGACTTGTTATAGCACTTGCATATCATTGCTCTTTTGTTGGTTTTGATTGCTTCCATTGTCCTCATTTGTAAGTCGCTTTGGATAAAAGCGTCTGCTAAATTTAAATGTAATGTAATGTACTGTACAAATTTGTTAATAATAATAATATAAATAAATAAATTATTCTTACTATTAATTACAGTAAAAAATGATTACAATTATGATATATTATATTTCCTCATATAGAGCATTTATAGCTTTTTTTCAACTGCTTACAAACATTTTCAAAACTTTGCCTCTTTTTTCCAAAACTTTACACACACATCCAAGAATTGCACACACAAAATGCAAAATGCCTCACATCGCTTGCAAAATGAAGCACTGCATTCAAAATATCACAAACACATCTCAAAAGCAAACATTTGTCTTACGTTGCAAACACCTTTGCCATAATATTATATTTTTGGATATATCATATACACAGTTATTCAAAACCTAAAGCTTTTCTTTCATGAGCTCCTATCTATGTACATTTCTGTACAAGATTGACAGTATTGGCAAAGAGATGTTCAAAAATTCACTGTAAACACGAAAGAAAGATTGAAAGCAAACTTTTTTTACTGTAAGCATTCGTGGTTGTGAATACAGTATTACACAGTATGAAAAAAAAGAAATGCATGATATCAACCATAGTTGTGTAGATGTGTAGTCCTATTTATAGGTCTATTGTAAAGCCAGGATTGGTTGGTGTTCAGTAAAGCACATGTGAGGAGTTAGTTTGAGGCACTGTTGAATTAGTGTGACTGGTTGATTGGTTGTGTTTGAAAAAGGAAATCAAGATTTTGTGTGTTACAGAGAATTGTGTGTTGTGTTTTGCAAAAAGTGTTTTATGAAATTGAAAACTGAGTCAAAGGCTGAGAATTAGTGTATGGTTTTGCAGATGTGGTGTGTGGTCCTGGTGTTTGAGTATAGATTTGAGTAAAGAGTTTGTGTGTAAGCAGTTGAAAAAAAAGTGTAATCTTATGCACTAAACTCACCATAGACCTTCAGTAATATGCTTAGTTTTGCAGTTGGACAGTGGATTTCAGTGGAATGTGATTTCATATTATTCTTCAGTCTGACTCCACAAATCTGTTAAACAATTCACATGCACAGGCTTTTAAAAACCTTTTAAAATGTCCAGGAAAGGCTCTGTCTCTGTATTACAGCAGTGTTAGCTGAATGATGCAGACAGCTAATGGGATCCAGCAGAGAGACTAAGAGATGTTTCCAGTGTGGAATAATTCAATTTCAGTCTCTATGTCAGTGAACGTGCAATGATTTATTCATCTGTAGTTTGTTTATGGCATCTGTTGAGATAAAGGAAGCTTTAGTTAAGTTAACGGCTGACTTACAGGATGCAGGTCTCATTAATGTGCTTTTATGCACTATAATCGTGTAATGATTTACTGTAAATGCATTTTAAACTGCACGTGAGACTGGTTATTGTAGTTTTTACTGCAGTGAATATTGCTTTGGTTGTGTTGATTTTTGAAAGCCTCACAAGTCTTTTGGGTTTGATCTTTGTTCAAATTTAGTTTTGTAGAGGAAATGATGAATAAATAAAGTGTGTGTGTTGTGAGTATGTGCAAATAATGGCACCGTATGTGGGGGATGTGTGGATAGGATAATGTGTGTGTGTGTGTGTGTGTGTGTGTGAAGCATGAGTCAGTAATGAACACTCCGAGTTGAAGGAGAGGTCAGGAATATGAAAGGTAGTGTGTGTCAGAGGAGAGGAGGGTTATAAAAAGGCTTTCATCACGAGAGCACTGACCATTACTGCCTCATCACAACACCCTGTGTGTGTTACTGTAATTCTGATTGTGTGCATGTAAAGTAACTAATGATGGCTTCACACAGCAGCGCACAAGTCCTGCTCAATGCTTTACTGCAACACATGCATCAACACTTCAACACTAATCAATATTTTGTTGTCTTTTCCTGCAAATACTTTAGCAGCACCATATCATAAATGATTATGTTATTATGCAGATTACATTTTTCACATTATGGCAACACGTCAAAGCTGCTTTGAAACAATATGCATTCAAATACATTTTTAATTATAAAATATATATTGAAATATTTTATTAAAATATTATGTAATATAAAATATTTCAATAAAATAGTATTAAGCTGAAATTTAAGCTAACTAATAAGAGTGAATTATTTAGCTTTTTTTTTATGAATTTTGGTGCTTTTGAAGCATCACATTTATTTATTTATTTTTGCATTTAAGTTATGCATCGCATGCATTCAGCTGTATCACAAGACATGACCCAGACACCTGTAGTCTGTGTATGTGTTTCAGGTGCTTTGGTAATGTCGTTACTGAAGGACACCAATCCTCTCTGGCAGATTAAGGTCAGTGTGTGAAGAGTCAGTGACATATGTTAGCGTTTAAGCTTTAGTTAGTGTCTGTGCAGCTATTGTGTGTCCTGAAGCTGTTGTCCTTTACTGTGCTGATGTGAGATTCAGCAGCGATGCATCACTGAAACAGCTTAATTAAATTATCATGCTTTATTATGTTATGGTCATTATATTAGTCATTATTAGAATATACAATTATAGTTAATCAAATTAAAAAAGACAAAACTCCAGATTAGTATACACATATGGTCTAAAGACACATACTAAATTATACTGCACAGTGTGTGAATTTTCTGTATAAATGGAATAACAATGTACTGGAATAAATGCTCCTCCCTCCTTCACTTTACTATTGTTAAAAAGGTCTTAAATTGGAGCAGGACGTTTTTTTAATTTATAAAGCTATGATATAAATGTTGCATGCATAGCATGCAAAACAATAAAAAAAATATATATATAATGAATATGAATTTTAAACAAAGATTTTTTTGTCTTGTTTTCTAATACAAATCAAGATTAATGTTTTTTTTGTTTTCAATCAATCCTTTTTGTCCAAATTAAATCAATTTACTTGAGATGCAAAAAACCCCCAAAAAAACAATTGAAAACATTTGTTAAAAAGGAAACATTTTGTTTCAACATTTAAAATTTTCAGTTAGTTTTAACTTGATGTACTAAATTAACTAAACTAAAACCGATATAACCAGAGGAAGCATCGGATTCTGTTTCCTGTGGTGTGTGTGGCACTTTATCGCTCATTAGAGCTCAGCACACCTGCATGTGATAATATTCATAACACATTTACGTTCTACACGGCAATCTGCGAGATCAGGACCTGCTGCAGGCTATAAATAACAGCTGAAGAGGAAATATGAATGTGTGTTTGCATGCTGTCTGCTTCAGCATGTGTGAGAGAGTTACTCTGACTGACATTTTATTAATTGATTCAGATCATGACCCTTTGACGAACCCACATGTTTAAATCTGCTCGGCCACACCTGAGCGCAAATACACAAATGTGCTTCTAAAAATATACCCGCTTGCAAATCATGCATGTTAATCTGTGTACGCACACTTCAGATCAAACCAAGACATTAAAAGGGATAGTTCACACAAAAATGAACATTTTGTCATTGTTTACACTCGCTCGTCATTCTGAGACTTATTTTCTTCTGTGAAACATGAAATGAGATTTTAAGCAGAATGTCAGAAGCATTTCTTACAATGAAAGTGAATGAAAACAGACTTGATACCATATTTTGGGATGCGTTTATGGTGCTTTTTGGACCTGCTAAACATCTCATTCTGTTCTTCTGTTCAACAGAACGAACGTCATACAGGCTAGGAACAACATGAAGGTGACTAAATGACCAAATTCTCATTTTCAACAGTCAGCTGTTCAGTGCAAAGACATATAATGGCTTAATTACTCACATGGACCTGTTCAGCCCAGTTTGCATGTGTAAAACCTTATGCATAAACCCAAACAGCAGTGATGTGAATGGCTTGAACGCATGTCACGTCTTCAGACGGGCGGAAGAAGTCATTCAGCGTGTGTGTCCGAAGGTCCGCAGGCTTGTGCATATTTGCATATGTGAAGATAGCAGAAAGGCTGCATGTGCAGATAAGTGGAGACAGGCAGAAATCAATGCAGATGGTGACCTTTAACACAACTCATGACCCTTATTGTTCAGTCCTGTCTTTCATACACACACATAGTGGCTGGGAAACATGCACGCCTAAACCAAACAGAATAGTGCTAATTCATAAAATTCATATAAATATTAACTGTATATATTTGTATATATATCTAAATGGATTACACTGATTGCATGAGACATGATTTTTTTGCTAATTTTATGGTTACTTTTTGTTCTTTTAGGAGCTTGACAGTGTGTGCGTGTGTGTGTGTGTGTGTATATATATATATATATATATATATATATATATATATATATATATATATATATTATTTTTAAATGTTATATACACGTGTGTGAAGTAATTACATTTTTATGCAAAATATAACGTACTATATATATATAGGGATATATGTGTATGTGTGTATACAGCATATTTATTATTTATTTTGATGTTTTTAATTGCTAGAAGCTGCAGTGTCAGGTGTCATTTATTATATTGACAAGGAGCACAATGGAAAGAAGCCTTTGACTTCTGACTAGCTGAACTGTTCATTCCAGGTACACTGCAAGACAAGTACATAAACCTGTCAAGATATGATAGGGACTCTCTCTCTCTCTCTCTCTCTCTCTCTCTCTCTCTCTCTCTCTCTCTCTGTGTGACGTCAGCACTCAGTCGGGCTGCTGCTGCGCGGATATCAAACATGTTCTTTGTTACTCTGAGCTTTACACCGGAGAACCGCAAAACCCGGAGACCGGAGCGCATGCGAGGAACGATCACTTACCCGCTTCAGTCTGGAAGACATTACAGTAGACACAATAACCTTCGCCATATATATTTTATAACAGATAAAATGTAATGTTAAATTTATAAATCACACACACATTTAACATATTTATATTTAGATGGCTATTTTAAAATCATTTATTCAATTAATGTAGAGGATGCAACATTTGAAAGGTTTTAGATGTGTATGTAGGTTATATAATATAAATGTATATTATTTATGTATACATTATTATTTGATTTATTAGCATATATAGATCAATTAATATTAACTATATATTATTGATGTGCATAATTTATTAGAATGTTATATATCCATATTAGAATATGTGATATTACACATAAGTAAATATTATTAGGCCTACTTTTTTATTTACATTATGGTTACTATATATATACAGTATATATATATATATATATATATATATATGTGTGTGTGTGTGTATATATGAATGTGTCGTTTTATATTTTAAATAGAAAATAGGCCTATGTTATGTATTACATTTTTTATTAGAATGTTATATTGTTATATATAGATACATATTATGTTTATTTATTTACATTTTATATTAATTTAAATGCTACTTTGAGATGTTTTATATATATATATAAATTAATGATGAAGATGGAACATTTGAAAACTGCTCTATTTTTAAACGTCTACTGCTCTATTGGTTAAACTGTGTTTTTTTTGCTGCTTACACTTGCACAATTTGGGTCATTGTACACTCGACGCCCCAGAAGTATTTGGATTGGTTTTCCGCCAGAATTTTGAATCCATGCCGTGTTTTCCATCCGCCCGCAGCGTGTCTGTGGAAATAGAACGAGCTGGATGTAATGTGACACTGGAGCAGAGAGATCATGAGAGAACACAACATACTTCAACAGCGCGGCGGATATTATCACTCCTCCTCCGGCGGGATTTAACCGGTAAGAGCCTTTTCAACTGCTTCGGGGTGGTTTTGTTCTGGTTTCTGGTTCTGGATAATGAAAGAGTTCATCTCATCCTGCTGGATCGGACCGGGACTCGCGTGCAGTCCGGCGGGATCGCGATGCGCCGTGATTCGGATCATTAATTCGGGCGATTCGGATCCTTAATTCGGGCGATTCGGATCCTTAATTGATGTTTGGTTGATTCAGGCGATTCATTCTGCTCGGTTCTGGCGATTTTACACTCATACGCGTTTATTCCATTCATAAAATCCCGCATTTTTCACTGCATTCGTTAAATGTTTGCGCTTGCGCTTTACGTTAATCCTAATTTTACTATCCTGCTTTTGTTTACACAAATAAGTACTTTATATGTTTATTTTGTGTTAAGATTTGTTGTTAAAAGTGAAAACGTTTGTCTTAAAGTGAAAACACTTTAAGCAAACTTTTAAAGTCATAAATGTTTTTGTTTTGTTTTTTTTTGTGGGTAAAAGTGAAAGCAGGCGTGTGTGTGTGTGTGTGTGTGTGTGTGTGTGTGTGTGTGTGTGTGTGTGTGTGAAGATGCTGCTGTTTCACGCCTGGACATCTGTGCAGAATCTAGTTGAGTCACTGACCAGCCCTTAAATTCCACTTTACTGTGAGTGGACTTTAGTCACCAGTGATTGTACTGAGTTGCATAATGCTCTATTGCGGTTTATGCATTATTAAAAACGAACTCGGTCGTCATTCTTGGTAAGTGTGCTCTTGCTCGGAGAAACGAGTGATGTAAGCCGTTGCAAGCTCTGATCACATCTCTGGTGTGTTTGTGCACTCGCTGTCCAGAAACAGGAAGACCAGACGTGAATCTGAGAGGGATTTTAGGGCCACGCTCTATCCGTCCTCCTTGACGGGCCCCAGAGAGTGTGTAGCGAGGGGGTCGTCTGTCCTATTCAGCTGTAGATGTGGACAAAAGACACATTGACACTGAGCAGTGTTGTAGCACGTGTGTGTTCGATCGTTTGTTAACTCTACTTTCAGTCTTTACACACACTGCTGTGAGGCTTTATCAAGTCAATGCTGGTGGAAATGTCCTTTTGATTGAACGTGAAGGTAAATTGTTGTGTTTTACCAGGGTAAACATCCTCTCGTTGCTCTGTTTGTAGACACTAAAGCGGCTACAGTCGTTCAGAAGGTGAGAGAGGTCTTATTTTGGCTGTGTTTTGGGTATAATCTGCGTTGAGATAATCTATCTTGCTCCGCTGCGATGAGACGCCTGCGAGTCGGTCTACATCAAACACACACACACACACACATAGACAGAGGTCAGGTTATGGCTAGCAGACACCAAACACTAAGATCTGTGGAAAGGTCACTGACCTCTGCCTTCATCCAAAAACACATCCGTTTGCACAGATGCCACACAAACACACCACCTCCTAAACAATATCCTGCTTAATTATATACAAATAATTTACTAAAGACGTGTGCTTGCTTAATGACACATGAATACATGCTCTGATCAAGCACCAAATATGGCTAAAAATTGGCTTCATGGGAAGTACAATGCAAGTTTATTTGTGTGAATTTAGTTAATTGCCTTTATCTTAGTTTATTTTGTACTGCAAAACAATTTATATACATATTATATATACAGCTTTTGTAATCCAATTAAGCGCTAAACTAAAATAGTAATATATTTCTTTCATAGATTATTTACCGTAAGAAATTGGGCAGTCATATATTAATGAGCTCATGGTTGATGATCATTAATCATGATTCTTCATTTAAATTCAGGAATGACATTAACAATTATAATACTTTGTACTTAGTTTCTCTCTGTCTGTCTGTCTTTCATGCACGAACACAGACACAATACCATAATATTCATGTTACTCTATTAGCCTGTAGTCACTTACATTAGGAATGGGTTACAATTGTTAAAGTGGTTGACTCTATTGTGTTTATGCAGTCTAGCATGTGTTCATGTTTGGTTTTTTTAAAAACGCATTATTTTTCACATAATTTACCTTTATTCCACACCTCTCTGACAAACGCCTCGATTATTTTATGAAGCTCGATGGGCTGAGATTGGTTAGCTGGCTCAGTGTGTTGTGATTGGCTAAACCGCCTCTACTGCACGTCTGAATCAGCGGCATGCGCTCCGGTTGAATTGTAAACAGTGGCGTTGTCTATAATGCTCATCAATTTGAGATTGAGACCCAGAGGATATTAGTGAAGAGGATCGTGCAGAACCTGTGCAAGCTCTTAATGGTATGTTGTTGTTCTCATACTTTTAAATACGCTGCTATTTGTAAGTGCTACTGCTTCTGTTAGCTTTTAATATACGGTTTTATCCTGATTAAAGCTTTAATACAGCACAGCAACCGCACACATGTCCATTTATAATGCTTCTCATTGCTGTGTGAAAATAAGTGTATAATTGGAACAGTTTGTTGGAGCTGATCTGACGATCTGAATGATGCAGAGCACGACGAGTAACAGTATTAAGAACTGCTGCTTTAATGATTTTGAAACTTGAGAATCCATTAGAATGGTTACAGAATCGCGATTCATATGAATGTATTGTTACGTGCACTAGTTTTCTCTTCCTCTTCTCTAAAGCAGCGCAGCATGGCCTCGTTTGCTGCGTGTTTATCTGGGTCTGTGACGTATCAGACAAGTAACTCGTTGTAGTCCCTTACCTGTCGTTTTTGTAGGCATTAAACTGCAAGAATTTTAAAAGACGATATCTCCGTTTGCATTGAACTTTCAGCGCCGCACTCTGCAGATATTGTTTATGCTCAAACAGTTACACACTAACTAATGTTAAAAAAGTGAAATCGCAATCAACCACCCCTTTAACTAATTGTCGATTAGTGAGCTTCAGTTTTTTTATTTCTTTGGATGCTTAATTTAGTTCTTGTTGACATTGTGCTGTTATATCTGTAGAAAGTGTGCACAGTAAAACCCTAGATGTATTCAAATTGATCACCACATTACCTGAGACAGATATTTTAGCCATTGCATTGCGTGTCCTGTCCACCTTTTATTAATTGTTGTCCTCTGTACATGCATCAGACGGATGTGTTTGGTCATTTCCGAGTGCTTCACCTGTGCTGTCAGGTGTGTTTTGGTCCAGTGTTTTCAGATGTATGTTTTCACATTTTCCCGGGCTATGAGATGTGTGTTTGAGATTGGCTCTGTTTTGAGAGTTGTGCAGCTCGTCTGCAGTCTATCAGCACACATTGGCTGAATTGAAAGTGTCTCTCTGTGACTCGGGGCACTCAGCCAAATGGGTTTGATACACCAGATCTTTGAGGAAAATTGAGAAGAATTGCCAAGTGTCTGAGTGCACCGGATCCAGCTAATGGACGTCCAGAGACCGACAAAACAGACCTTTATGAGTTCGTCCTGTGAGAGAGAGATCCTCTAGAATTTTTTGCTATAAAAAATTAGCTATTGGTATTATTATAATAATGCTAATTGTACAGATTTGACAAATAATTCTATTGTACTGTAAACAAACAAATTAATATTTAATAGTAATATTAATGTACTGTAAAGTAAATGGAATATTTCATAAAACATTTGTTTAATAAAGTAAATAGAATAAAAATATAAAGTGTTATTTTAATAAAATAAATATAATATTAAATATTGAAATTAGTATTTGTATTTCAATTTTATTTTAATGTAGTACATTAATAATAATAAATTATTATTAATACAAAGACTATAGTATATTTCATAATATTGTTTGTACTTTGTATATTAAAATATATAGTGTTATTTTAATAAAAAATTAAATATTTAAATATATTTTTAGTATTCTGTTTTATTTCATAGTACATTAATAATAATAATAATAGTTGTTATTGTTATTATTATTATTAAAACTTACTGCTGTACTATGAAATAAATGGAATATTTCACAAAACGTTATTTGTATAATAATATATAAAATAGTGTTATTTTTATAAAAATAATATTTAATTTATTCCATTGTTTTTCATAATACATTAATAATGATGATAAGAATAATATGATTATTATTATCAAATATTACTATTGTACTATGAAATAATGGAATATTTCATAACATATTATTTGTAAAATATTATTAAATACTTAAATATAGTAGTTAAATATTTACATAACAGCATTCATTTTCTTTCATAGTACATTAGTAATATTACAAGAGTAATATATTTTTTGTCTTATTTCATGTCTTCAATTCCACATGTTAAGTAAGTCCTCAATAAATTGGGCAGTCGTATGTTAATGAGCTCATGGTTGTCTTCAGTAAATGATCTGTGGACTGGAGAAGTGAACGGTTGTGTATGTCAAATCCTGTTTTTGTGATCTCACCTGTCTGACAGACTGCTGCAGGTTCAGATGTTTCAGTCAAACTCTGTGACGTGAGGACGTTACTCACTGTCTCGTGACGTAATGCTGTTTGCTGTCCTCTCTGTTGAGCTTCTGAAAACAAGAGTGATTGCATCTGTTCACAGCCGTTGTGTTTTCAGTCTGAGTCAGTACGAAACGCTCGCTAAACAAGCACTTATCAGCTGCTGAGCAGAGGTCAGTGTGTTTCTAACTCTGATGATATTGTGTGCAGTGTTATGAGACACACAGATGCTTAAACATACGGCTGATTCCAGATCAGTAAAAAAAAGTTACGTTTCAACAGCCCTTTTATAGTCTTCCTTAAATTGACTTAAACACTAGGGCTTAGCAGCTATAGTTTGTTAGTATTTTATACTTAATTTGGTTGCCCTGTTTGTTCTTAAAGGCAAAAAATTCAAAGTCTACTGAAATAAATGTATAAAAAATGAACTATAATAAATGGCATTTAATATTCATTAACTGTACACTACCAGTCAAATATTTGTAATAATTATGTAATTAATTATTAAAGAAATCTCTTCTGCTCACCAAAGCTGCATTTATTTAATAAAAAAAAGCAGTAATGATTTGAAATATTACTACAGTTTAGAACGGTTTGAATATATTTTAAAATGTGCTGGCATATTAGAATTATTTCTATGATGTAAAAAAAAAATGTAAATTCAGATTTGCATCTCAGGAATAAAATGCATTTTACAATATATTTACATAGAAACAGTCATTTTAAATTAAAATAATATTTTACCATTTTTACTGTATTTTTGATCAAATAAAAATGCAGTGTTGGGGAGCAGAAGAGACTACTTTCAGAAACATTAAACATCATAAAAAAACAGTCCACTTGTATGTAAGTTAGTGAGGGGCAATCATCTAGAAAAATTGACATTTATTGACAATTTTTGCATGACACATGAGATGTGCATGATAGTGTAGATCAGCCTATCAGCTGAAGGAGGTTTTTGGTGTTATATATTGTGATTTGAGATGGTTTGAGGGCGATTGCTGGGCGTTAGATCTGTGTGAGGTTTCAGGGTGGCTCTGTACACGTTTGATCTTCACATCTGTGATCTTCCATCACAAATCCTGAGTGTCTGCAGACCCCTGACATGATGATGTCTCGCCTGACTGCGTCTCCATCACAATGAAATGGAAGCGTTCCAGTGCACTGAACACCGGCAGATCACAGCCATTACTCCTTCATCCTGAAAGATGATCGTCTGTGTGTGTTTGCAGACAAAGCGCAGCAGAGAGTAACAGAATAAACAGCCAGAGATGTGTTTCAGTAAGGGTGGAGCTGTTTTCGTCTCTCAGTGATCAATGATCGAGGTGCCAAAGCTCATAAAGTGAGGGAATGAAGCGATGGGAGGAGAAGGAAACAGGAGGAGGATGAAAGTCAGTCGCGTATGAGATCAGGACTACAAAGGCATCCTGTGATTGTTCACACTGATCTCTCTTATGATTCATGATTCTAGGTGCTTTATTGTTGTGATTATAATCAGCTCCGTAGCTGAAGCATTGTTATGATACTGATTCATAATGCTGATAGTTCTGATTGGATGAGCTGCGTTTGAAGTCGTCGTATAATAGCTGGTTATGGCACTTCAGCTTTATGTTCATGCAACAAATGTGAACGGTCTGCTGGTAAAATACATAATCGGTTCTTGTGTTTAGTGCTTTGGTCAGTGTTAGTTCTCTCTCTAGTGGAGCAGGAATCGTTTGGGATCTGCATCAGGGTGAGTCGGGAATATTTCAATCGTGTATCAGTGTATGAGATATGAAATCAGATCCATATATGGAGAAACTGTATGTTTAGTTGAGGATTTAGGGTCACTAAAATAACATATAGTTCACTAAAACTAAAACCATGAAAAAAATTATAAAAAAAAAAATACTGAAATAAAATATAAAAACTTCTATAAAATACATATATAAAAACCTAGTTTACTAGGCAGCGTTTCTCATTTTTGTTTAAGTGTAGAATAACAAACATTTAAACTTAATTTAAAAATTAAATAAAAATGACAAACACACAACAAAATTACTAAAATGAAAACAGGAAAAAAAATCTGAATCACATTTAGATTTTCATTACTTGAAATAAAATAAAACCTAATAAAAAAAAAAAGTTTTTTTTATTTCAGCTGTTTCCCGAGCCAACATTTCTCATTTTCATTTAAAGTTTAAGTACTAAAATAACTAAAACTAATTTAACTAAAACTTAATAAAAAAATTAAACACATTTAAAAAAAATATATATATAAAATATGACAAAAACTTTAACTAAAATTCAAATGAAAACAGAAAATATAAAAAGAATATAATATAATTCAAAATATTAATGAAAACTATCAGTGATACTAAAATGATAGCACTACTATTAGATAACGGTTTGATTTTGAAGGAAGAAAAATGTAAATTGTGACTTCCAATCAAGAGAATAAACACAGTCAGTTTTGATTTCCTTTAGTTTTTAATAAGCGTTTGAGTATCTGATATGAAGACTTTACAGCGTCTCAGGAAATTCACTTTATGAAACAATCACACAAGGGATTAAAGGGATATTTCAGACAAAAATGAAACTTCTGTCATCATTTACTCACCCTCATGTTGATCTTAACTCAATGTGTGTGTGTGTGTGTGTGTATGTATGCATGTAATCTTTTAACTAATAGCAATATTTGCCAGTGTAAAAAACAAAAACAACTTTATATTATTTGCCATATATTCCCTGAACTCAATAATATCAGCATTTTTGCTTCTCAGGTAAATGCATCTTGTTTTAAACAAGACATAAATACTAATTAAAAAGGGGTTTTACTGTACAAAAGTTCATAATGACCTTGTGAAGCTGCTAAATAAACAACATATTTGCTGTCCATATGAATTGTGCACTGTTTTCTGAAGTCATATGATAGTTTTGTGTTTGAAACAGAATAAAATGTTGTATGCAAGTCGCTTTGGATAAAATTGTCTGCAAAATGCATGAATATAACATTTAAGTGCAAAATTTACTTTTGTGTTCCTTATAAAAAAATCCAGCATACAGGTTTGATTGAGTAAATGAAAGTATTTTATTTTAATGACCTTTTATCTACACGTCTAAGAGGAAAAAAGTAAAGAAATATACATAATTTTCAGCACATGCGAACAACAAAAGAGCAGTCTGAGCACATGCACTGCGTGGATTTGCATGTGAACACAGGCGGATGAATATGCACAAACAGTTGTTGAGCTCTGAGGGTGTGTGATGTGTTAACCGGCTCTGAGACGTCATGCCAGGGCTCTTCTGCGCTTTCACGGTTAACCGGTTATCCGTTAACACTGTCTCAGCTCTGCGCTCGATGATAATGTCCTACAATCATTCACTATCCTCTGCTAATGCCCTTCTGTAAGCATGTAGCTTAGTGAAGCTCTCAGAGTCAGTGTGTTTACACAGCGCACACACACACACACACACACACACACAGGCTCATTGTAATAGGATCTGATTGTAGACGTTACACGTTAATGATGTTGTTTCACTGAAAGCTGAAGCTACCGGTCAGTTAAACGAACTCTTAAGCGGAAGCATTTAGCTTTCATTTTTTATTTAAAAAAAAAAACAGAAAAATTGCTTCAGAGTTTATTTGATTGAATTTGCATTGTTTTTTCTGAATCTGAAAACATGCACCAAGCCAAATGTGTATTTTTACTGTGTATTGTCTGTGTATTGCATCATGTATTTAGATTTTTATGTGACATTTTTATTAGTAGTTTTTGTATTGGCGATGCAGTATGGCTATGATATATTGCTCAGCCCTCTTTGACACTGATAGGACAGTATTAGATGACAGGCCTCTGGATGTTTCTGACGGCTTTATTTGTACATCTGTGCTCTGCTCTAAACTGCCAGGAGCAGTACAGCAGGTCTGATCAGTAAAAAGCCTTCAGTTTGTTTAAAGCTGATGAAATGCAAATATCTGTGAACATGAGTGAACTATAGTTTAGAGTTTAGAGAGACTTTTTCACTATTTCACATGAATTCTGCTGGAAAATATAACATCCATAAAGATACATTTACTTGAGAAGCAAAATTGCATTAAAACATAAAATATACATTTAAATATGAATATTATGTGTGTGTGTGTTGCATTTATATATATAACATATATAATATAAAAAAGTTAACCTTTAAATAATATAACTTATATAATTTAAGATAAATAATAATAATTTAATAATATTTAAAATAAAAATGTAAATATATAATTATATGTATGTTTTTTTTATGTAATTTGTTTCAAGCATAAATAACAATAATATATGCATATATTTACTATAAGCTAAAAGCCATTATAAGCCATTTTTGCCAGTGGAGTAAAAAGAAAAAAATACTTATATTATTTGTGATATATTCTCTGAACACAATGACAGTATGTCCTGTGCATTTTTGCTTCTCAAGTAAATGTGTCTTGTTTTAAAGTATTAAAAGGTAGGTATTTTTACTGGAAAACAAGACATAAATACTGATCAGAAAGAGATTTTTGCGGTGTATGTAATCAGTTCAGCCTGATTTTCGAGTGAACTGCTGTTGATAGATGATTTCTGAGTTACCGTGTGGTTAGTCCTCACTGAAGTACGCTGATGACGTGAATGAATACTTGTGCTCCTGATGTCTAAAGCCAGTAGTGATCGTATAAGAGCATGAGTGAGTGTCTGCAGTCCTGCTGGACTTCAGCTTCCACGAGGAGGACACAGTTATCCAGAAGAGGAACCGAACAGTGACTGAATCATTGCTGAACCCACAGTAGGGAGATTTCAGGGGGCATTTATTGAAACTGAACTGCAAAAATGACTTGAAAATATGAGTCAAATGTTGTCATTTAAACATGGCATGTTTGATTGTAAGAGTGAGAATGGTCAAGAGCGTGACTGTCTTTACTCAGTGACCCCTTTAAAAGCACTGTTCTCATCTGAAGATCTGCTGAAGGTTTGGCTCCAGGCGTCTGATCCGTTCTCCTGCCAGCTCGAGGAACAGATGTTCCTGCCAAAGATCTTCCCTGCTGTGGGCCGCTGTTGTGTTTATGTGTGTCTGAGGAAGCTAACAGTGCCAGATGTTGTAATTCACTGTTTTATCTTCTTTATACCGTTTAGAGAAACTGCTTTTTACAGAAAACAGGAGTGTTTGCAGAAGATGTCACTGCTGTGCTACTGATGTTTGTCAATGCAGTGATGGACCTAAACGCTAGTGATATTGTAGTTTTTTTTTTACAATATTATATCATAATATTATGTTATTCATTTTATATTAATATTAAACATATATATATATAGTATAGTATTATAAATAATATTAGAAACATAAATGTATTACTTTCATATATTATGTGTGTGCTTCTATTCTAAAATAATAATATATTATAATATTATAAAAATATTATAAATTCACATTTTATTTAGTTTATACTTTTATTTTAGCCTGATGGTTTATTTTAGCCTGATGATGATTTGAGTGAAATATAAAGTTGAATAGTGTAAATAAATGTTCTTATTTGGTAAAGCTGTGTTTGTGAATATTTGATTAGTGTCTTGAAGTATTGAAACAAGCATTTTTTTCTTTCCCTTGGTAATATATATATATATAAAAAACCTTGCTACATGTACTGTGTTAAGCTAACTGATACTTGTTATAGTACTTGCATATCATTGCTCTTTTGTTGATTTTGATTGCTTCTATTGTCATCATTTGTAAGTCGCTTTGGATAAAAGCATTTGCTAAATGTAAATGTAATATATAGATTTTCACTGCAGTCTCAGAGACTTTTGCAGCTTTCAGTATATAAAGTAATCTTAATGTATGTCTGTAACCAGCAGATGATTTCATTAGTAACTCATTCTCTGTTGATTTGTATGAATCAGGTGGCTGTGTGAGATCTGTTCATAAGTGTTTCAGCAGCTGTGTATGAATGGCGGTGTGTGTGTGTGAGGTGTTATTCTACTTAAAGAAATCAATTGCACTGCAGCTGGTACCTTCCTCCCGGTGTCTTTATGGCCTGTTTGCAGTTCTGACTCCATTGATTTTTTTTCTCCTCCTCCCTCTTTCTTGCTTCAGGCTCAGAGGAGCGTGTGATGAATGGCTGGAGGTGTCAGAGAGATCTGGAATTAGAGAGAGAGAAAGAGACTTTTCCTTCCCATTACGCTCTAATCCATCACCTGCACACACACACACACACATGGCTCTCTTTAGGTCTGTAGGGAGGGATAGATGTGGGAATGATAGTTAGAGGAGGTGTCGTTAATTCAGTGCTGTAAGCCGTGACATTCCCAGATACAAAACTCTGTTCCTGTAGGAAAACGCTTCGGCAGTGCTACTAACCAGCAGTGACACAACAAGCTCCCAATCAAGTTATTTGTGCTTTCACACTGAAAGTGATGTTAGAATGTATTGCTTTGTGGTTTGTCTCTGTAGTTGTGTGCATTTAGGCACATAAACGTTAACACTTATCATTTGTGGATGAACTATCATTTTAAGGGTGTGTGTGGGTCAGGGTTAAGTGCTCTACTTAGAACTGCAGCTATATTAATGGATAATTTATATTTAATAGATTAATATATTTATGTGTATATATAAATTCATATTTATTTATATTTATATATTTTTTTATAAATAAATATATTAAACATTCGTTTAGCAGAAATATTTAAAGACATTTAAATAAATTTAATTTTTAATTTAAATATAGATATTAAAAGTAATAAAATAAAATATATAATATATAATTACTTTATATATTAGTAATTATATATTATAAAAATATAGACAGATAAATAGCTAGAAATAAACAATTTAATTGATATATTTACTTTTTAAATATATTTTGTGTGTATACATTCATATTCATATATAAATACTTGCATATTTATATTAAAAAATATATATTAAACATTTAATTTAACATAAATGTTCAATATTATTTAGTTTTAAACAAATGTGTAAATATTTAGATTTAAATTATATAAATTTTAAATACATTTTTAATTTAAATATAAATAATAAAAAATAATAATTATATATAATCTAGATAAACAGATTAATAGAAATAAACAATTTATATAGTTTATATATATTTATAATTGTAATATTTATGTGTGTATAAAATCACAAATGTATACATATTTAAATATAAATATGCAAATTTACATAACTTTTTTAAATATATATTTATTTATTTATGGAATCATGTACAATCAAGAGTCATGTATCACCCTGAAAAGGTTTATTTTGTGATAATGACCATCTGACTGCACACGATCGACTCATTTCACGACTGCTTGCCGGATAAATATATAGTTCAGTCATGAAACTCTAGATGGCGCAGGCTGACGGGTTGTTAACGTAACTGATGATATCAGAGAGTTATAAATGACTTGGCACAAGCTGATTGGTTCATGCTGCATATGCAGCCAATGAGCTTACTGCCTTGCATTTATATGGCTGGCTAGCATTCACTTGAGATTCCTGCAGCGCACTTTTAGAGTTTCTCTGAAGCCCTCCACTTTCCCCAGCTCCACCTGTATAGATCTGCTATGGGTTATTTTATATGCTATTTGTGCAGCAGCAGTATGTCTTAAATACTCACGGCACCGTATCGCCGTATGCATCGGCAGTAACAGGTTCCTATCCAGCAATAATCTAGAACTACAGCAATAACCAACAGCAGCAGCAATTCAGCAGCAGTGTAGCAGATCTATTCTGCCAAGACCAAATACATTAACACTGTCATATCCATCACCATGCTAAAATCTTCCATGAGTTGTCATGATTGAACTTACTAAATGAACGTGAAGTGCTGGTTGTTTCAGTCTGAGATGTGGCATATATCAGAGCGTTAGAGTGAGGGATCTAAGCAAATCAGCAGTGATGTGTGAGGGTGAGCAGAGGGTCAGACTGCGGTGAACGGCTGTCCTTAAACACTGCTGCACACGCGTCTCCAAGACGCTCTAAAAATAACAGCCAGACACCAGCTCACATCCAGCGTCTCCTGCTGGAAAATCACTTTCGCCCAGATGAATTTAGCCCTGATTTTCTTCTGATGGACGGGTGTTTGTTTGGACATGCAAGAACTGATCCGCTCCGTCTGCTTCTTTTCTCTGTCTGTTTATGGCTCACTGTTCATTAGATTAATAAATATCTTACTGTAATGTTTCATAATGATGATTTTGCTTTTGTTATGAAACCTAGCGTGCTTAGGCTCCCGACTCAGATACGTCATTTGAACCAAATTCCTTCACATTATTGCATGTACTCTTTATAGAGACGTTAACCCCATAACGCATTGCAATAAGTTATTGTCATGAAGATTGTCATTAAAAACCAAAAATTGGTAGTAAGAATATGCAGGAATGTTTAAAAGACTGAATTCAAATATTAGACTGGATTGGATTCAACTTTTCTGTCATTTTACAAGTATTTAATACAAAGCCAATGGAAAACGGAAGCATCTAAACATATAGTGTGCAAATAGCCAGTATTATACAATATATTACAGTATATAGATAGGTATACTACAGAAAATGTACTCTGAAACGGTCAAGGAATCATATGTTTTTATATAAGAGTTTTGAAAATGACATTTGTTTGTATTACGGCTGTAGCTAATTACTTTGTGTTTTCTTTCAGGTCAGATGAGCAACTGATGGATTCGTAGCGTTTTCCTGTTCGGTCCTGTGGACGCAGAACATACACGGGTAAGAATTCAGCCGTCTTGGGTCAGATTAAATAAACAAATAAATAAATATTTTACTATTTTAATAGATAGATAATAGAGACAAACAAAATATATATATATATATATATATATATATATATATATATATATATATATAAAACATTTAAATATAAATAAATGTATTAAACATTTATGCATTTAGCAGAAATGTTTAATAGCATATATCTTTATAAATAAACAGGTAAATATATTTAAATTAAAAATGCAAGTATTTTATTTAAAAATTAAAAAAGCATTTTTAGTATAAATAATTATTAAATATAATTTAATAACTATATATATGTATTTAAATATATATTTCTACAAATTTAGATAGATAGATAGATAGATAGATAGATAGATAGATAGATAGATAGATAGATTTTTCAAAATATTATTTATTTATGAATCATGTACAATCAGGAGTCATGCATCACCCGGGAAAGATTTATAAGGTTTTGTGATAAAGACAATCAGACTGCACATGATCTATTTCACAACTGCTTGCCAGATAACTAACTAAATGGACATGAAATACATTCACAGGTTAAATTCAGCTGTCTTAGGTCAGATCACCCTAACAAATGATGTTTTCTCAGAGAAGGAATTTAGTTCTCAGTTTGCATGAGAAAACGCTCGTCAGAGGAGTGTTGTGGGTATAAACGCACCTTTGTTTTAGCCGACTAGAAGTCAGAACATGTTTGTTCCAAATACTTCATGAAGGTGTAAACGTAATACGCATTGTTGCATAAACAGACTCATTTGTTAACAAATTCTGGTTGTTCACCG
Source organism: Aspiorhynchus laticeps (assembly GCA_023376895.1). NCBI lineage: Eukaryota > Metazoa > Chordata > Actinopteri > Cypriniformes > Cyprinidae > Aspiorhynchus > Aspiorhynchus laticeps. The sequence goes on from CM041809.1 coordinate 33,485,731, forward strand.
GAGTGATTTGTGACTGAAGAAACACCTACTTTGGAAAATGATGTGAAGTATTATTAAACAATGTAAAAACCATCTATCAGCTGTAGTTTTTATTTTTAAAACAATGTAAAAAAAATGCGGAAATTGTATAAACATCAAATGCAACTGAGTCACACGCATATATTGCAACATACGGCTGTGTGTGTTTGTTGACCCATGACTCATGGATGTGTGTGTCTGCAGCTGGTGATGAATATTAGCTGGTATAATAGACTGTGTGTGTAAACAAGGCGGTCAGAACAGAGCCGTATTGTTGAGCGTGTGAACAGTGGCTATTGTGAGCAGCAGTGACGACCGTCTTTATCTCTGCATTATAAGCTCGTTTAGATTAACGTCAACATCAAATCAGAATGAACTATTCCTGGTCTTGTAAAGAAATAAATCTAATAATTTGCTCAACTTTCCGTTTTCAGCTCTCTTGGTTTGAAACACCTCTCATATTGATACACATTTTTCCATGGAGAAAATAAAGTGCTGACCTACATTTGTTGAATATCCTGTTTCACTCTGAAATACAAGCTTTCTGTGGGTCTTAAAAATAATAATTCATTTGCCTTTCCACAATATAAGGCATAAAAAGGTCTTAAATCCAAGCAGAAGTTCTTAAATTCATAAAGTCATGGCATTAAATGTTGCATGCACTACAAAAAAAAAAGAATATGTTTTGCAGTGTGATCAGAAGGTACAGTAAAAGTTATTTCCATATTCTAGTGGTTGGAAGCAGTTTTTTTTTTTGTAATATGAATGAAAAAGTAAAAGAGATCTATTGGAAGTTGTATTTTTAAACTTTAAAGCATTGCTAATACAAGACATTTAGAAACTATATTGGCAGGTTGTGTTCCATTTAATTTATCACTTACGTTTTCTTTACTTGGTCTTAAAAAGTCTTAAATTGACCTTCATAAAACCTGCAGAAACCCTGGTTATATGTCAGAATATGGACGTAAAAACAGTGTGGTTTTATCCCATCTGCTGCATTAGCCTACTTGCATGGCCATGACATCATCACGACATCATCATGACATCATCCCGTCCAACCGCAGGAGAGAGAGAATAAAATCAAATCTGAAATATGGTTTTCTCTGTTAAACTCTGCAAAAATGACAGCAAACTAAAGTTAAACCACAGACAGATTTGTGGAGGTGAAGTTGAGCGGGTTGGTGATGTTCTTCCGAACACACAGAGCTTGATGGTTCAGATGTCCGTGTTCCTCCCTGCACCAGTTCCTGTAAAACTCTCTCTCTTCCTCTGACAGGAAAGGCCTCATTTCCTGAGGCTGATCTGAATCAGAGTCACAGAGGGAAACGCTTTCAGACACTCTACTGAATGAGTATTTCAGACCACACTAACTTAACACTACTGCGACGGTAGCGTGATTCACACACACATTCAGCCTCACAAAACCATGAGTGAGCAGGACAGGAGAACCTTGGTAATGCCGTAGTTTATTACCAATGGGAACCATCCCATGGCATATGAGTATGAAAATTGTTCAATATGATATGAACATGAATATACTAATGCTAATATACCAATATGCTAATACTAATATGAATATGTTAATCATCCAGTATGATGGTGGATGGATTGTGGAAATCATTCAGCATGATGGTGTATGAATATGGTATGAATATGAAAATTGTCCAGTATGGTGATGGTGTATAAATACGGAAATCATCCAGTGGGATGGTGTACGAATATGGTAATTGTGATGGTGTATGAATATGATAATCATCCTGTGTGATGGTGTATGAATATGGTAAATGTGATGGTGTATGAATATGATAATCGTCCAGTGGGATGGTGTATGAATATGGTAATTGTGATGGTGTATGAATATGATAATCGTCCAGTGGGATGGTGTATGAATATGGTAATTGTGATGGTGTATGAATAGGATAATCGTCCAGTGGGATGGTGTATGAATATGGTAATTGTGATGGTGTATGAATATGATAATCATCCAGTGTGATGGTGTATGAATATGGTAATTGTGATGGTGTATGAATATGATAATCATCCAGTGTGATGGTGTATGAATATGGTAAATGTGATGGTGTATGAATAGGATAATCGTCCAGTGTGATGGTATATAATTATGGTAGGCTAATTTTCCAGTATGGTGATGGCATATGAATACGGTAATCGTTCAGCATGATGAATATGGTAATAATTTAGTATGAAAGTTTAAGAATGTGCTAATCATTAGTAAAATGGAATATGAATGTGATACTCATTCTGTATGTATTTTCTATTTTTGCTGAAATCCATCTACACAGATTTATTTATTTCCTCCATTTGTCATCTTTATATTTTTAGCCGTGTTTTTTAGTTTCATTTATGACTCAGTGACTCTTCCTGGTTCTTGACGTCTGTATGAATGTGATGATTGTAAACGTCTTAATCCAGTGTGTGTGCGCGTGCGTGTGTGTCACTCAGACGTCTGGAGCTTTAGTGTGCGTCTCGTCGTACATGCCGTCTTGTTACTGAGTAATGTAACACAAACGAGAGTCGTGTGATTGTGGAGGGTTACTGACGTTCACTAAACAGCAGGAAACACTCCCTCTGCTTCTCGACATGTTTCCCATCATCCTTCACTCTGTGCCAGGGATGTTTGTGTGTGTGTGTGTATGTGTGATGTGGCCTGTCTCGGCACATCGTCTGTTAGTTATGCAAGTGTTCCAGCCGCTGCAGCCTGCAGTCTGATAGTTGTGAGTACGCGAGAGATCCCACATGTTTGCCAAAATCCTGCTGGTGCATTCTGGGATGCTTCAGTCTGGCTGTCTGCAGTGGAACATATACTGTTCATTTACACTATAAATATCACTCAGCGTCTGAGACGGATGATGTAAACTGGACACGCTGCTGTAATATCATGTGATTATGGAATCGGCTCTCATATTCTGACCTGGTTTCATTATTTTACTGCAGAAATGCTTGCTGCTCAAACACACACACACACACACACACACACACACACACACACACACACACACACACACACACATACACATACACATATGCATATGCACGTTTATCTAAATGTTGAATAAATAGCCGTGCATTTATGTACTACTTAATAATAAAGAAAACATACAAACTAAAGTACGTTAGGGGAGAAATTACATCTTTAGAGAGCAGCATTTTATGAAATATATGCATTATATATCATGCATTTATAATTCATTAGATTTTTACTGGTGTTATTTTAATATCATTGACATACTATTATAGTTTTTGTTAATATTTTGAATTAGATTTTTATGCGAATATTTTCTGTTTTCACTTTAATTTAATTAACATTGTTGTGTGTTTTTGCCATTTTTATTAGTTTTTGATTTTTTTAATGTCTAAATAGTTTTTATAATTTTTTATTTAGCTATAGTTTATTTAGTTTTAGTTATTTTAGTTCTTCAGGTTAAATTAAAATAGTTAATTTTAGCTAATTGCCAAGCAGAATTTATTGTTCATTTTTATTTTTATTTTTTTAGATTTTATTTCAGGTAATGTTTATTTTATTTCAAGTTGCAAAAATATATATATATATTTTTTAAGTTTTACTTTAAATTTTTGTAGTTTACCTATAATCACCCTGATTTTTTCTTCATTTTCTTCTTGTCTTCATTGTTTAATGTATGTTTGAATAAAGCTGCCAAGAAAACAGGTTTTTATTTTAGCCACAGTTTAAAAGTTATGTGCAGTTTAAATGTTCATAACTCCGTTTTTATTAGAGTGTTGATTATTAAATAAACGTAATGAATTGATTATTAAAAATATTTGTTTTTGGTTTTCTGCTAAATGTTAAAAATGTGGTTGTTGTGAGGTGGTTGCTAGGCTGTTCTAGTTGGTTGCTAGGTGGTCTCTTCCTGTCTGGCCTGACAAAAAGCCACTGTGATCTTCTGAAGATGGTGCGTCTGATCACTGAATCTGGCACTGTGTCTAAACGGAGTGTATTTTCAGGGTCTGAGTGTTGGATGGCCGGGCGGTAGGGTCAGAGACGGTCCGGCAGGATGAATTCTCTCCAGTCCATGGACAGACACATCCAGCAAACCAACGACCGGCTCCACTGCATCAAACAGGTGAGAGAAAACACATCCCTACAGACCCCAGACCTTAAAAACACCTTTAGGATCTCCATTCGTCTCATTGGCCAGTTACTCTGCAGTTAAATAAGGTTGTCACCCTCTTCTGAGAGTGTTTGAATAGATTCATAAGCTGTGACGCCCCCTACAGGACACCTGGATAACACAATTATTAGACTGCCAGGAACAATAGACAGTTCCTGTAGATTAGTGATGAATATTTTTGTATTTCAAGGGCCTTTCACACATTCATACATCAAAGCCGTAAACTCACATAAACAATAACTAAATACATTTTTACAAGCATAATGTTTGAGAGTGATTTTCTTTTATCAGCACCTGCAAAATCCAGCAAATTTCCAGACGGCGGCGACGGAGCTGTTGGACTGGTGTGGAGATCCACGAGCCTTTCAGCGGCCCTTTGAGCAAAGCCTGATGGGATGCCTAACGGTGAGGGCAAATCAATCCGTTTCAGTCGCTTAACCAATCAGCAGTCAGCTTTCATCCGCTGTTAGATGATGCTAACCCTTGAACAACATATAAAACTACAAAATTTTGCTTAATCGAAAAGTTTTTCCTTAATCGCGAAGTTTATTTACTACATATAATCATTGCAGTTAATAGTGTTCACCGTCTGTTTGATTATGTGTAATTTGTAACTAACTGCTTGATTTTTACTGTACATTTCTGACATTATATTAGTCACCACTAATAACATACTTCTAAATATAAAATTGAAATTTTCTGTAAAGCTGCTTTGCAATGATTTGTATCGTGAAAAGCGCTATACAAATAAACTTGAATTGAATTAAATTGTTAGTAATATGAACAGTTGGTTGTACCAGCTCCGACGGTTACCTTGTGTAAAGATCAATATAAAGATGAATATATACAATTGTATTCTATTCTGGTCCAATTTATTATTTTTATATTATTCTATTCTGTTCAGCTCTGTTTTATTGAAATATTTTCCTTTGTACTCTTCTATTCCTTTGTGCTTTTATTTATTCTATTCTATTATTTCTCTTCTATTCTGCTCCAATTTGTTATTTTTTATTTTATTTTACTCTACTCTGCTCTATTTTACTCTTCTGTTCTGCTGTGCATTAATTTATTCTATTTAATTTTTTTTCTGTTTGGCTCCAATTTATTATATTATGTACATTTTATTTTATTCTGTTCTGATCCCTTCTGTCTTTTCTATTCTCTTCTCTCCTATTGCACTTTATTCTATACCATTTTATTATTTTCTATTTTTCTCCAATTTAATATTTTATTCTATTCTACTCTATTCTGTTGTACTTTAATTTTTTGTATTGTATTGTATTGTTTTTTTCTGTTCTAATCTGCATCACATTTATTCTATTCATTTTATTTTATTCTGCTCTCTTCTATCTAATCTAATCTATTCTACTTTTCTATTCTATTGTGCTTTAATTTAATTTAATTTTTTTCATTCTGTTCTATTCTGCTCTGGTTCTGCTCTGTTATATTGTAGTCTGTTTGATTCTACTTTTCTCTTGTATTCTGCTTGAATTTATTCTGTTCAAATATATTATATTTTATATTATATTTTTTTACTTTTATTCTATGAAGTGATTTAGGCGTTCTGCCGTTTGAACTCCGACACGTTTCTACAGCAGAGAAAGAGCAGAATGTCCTTGCTCTCGCGTGCAGATCTGAACTGCATTTAAGGAGAATGTGGAAAAAAGGCTAAACCAAACCTCCCTCAGATGTTTAATTAGGCGCTTTAGACACACATGATGTGTGTTTAACTGTAATTAAGACGCAGATATGAAAGATTGCTTCCTGCACGTCTGTGCTTCAGGCCTCAGGGTGTGGTTCTGTTTAACGTGGGCCGACCTAACGAGGGTTTGCAAATCAGGACAGAGATTTTATTCCCAAAAAAACCCCAAAACCGCAACCACCCAATTTAACTATGACAAAGCATGCATGCATGAATGCTGAGATTTCAGCGATGTTTGAATATTATTTGTGTCTGTGTGTCAGGTGGTGAGTCGTGTCGCAGGTCAGCAGGGTTTTGACATGGATCAGGGGTATCGGCTGCTGGCTGTTTGTGCTGCACACAGGGACAAATTCACCCCCAAATCAGCAGGTGAGCCTCCACCATCCTCTACGATTGTCTCAGCACCCTTATCAAACTGCAAAATGTGACATTAGAGTCCATATGAGCTGAAATGGTGCTTTTTGACCTGCTGCTTAACTGGGAGAAACTGAGCAGAACGATGACGTAACTAACTAGTTTACTACATTACCTACCCACAAAGAAGCAGAGCAAATGAGGTCTGTTTTTGAGGCTCATAGTTTAGAGAACATATTTTTACTTCCAAAAACATTTAAGACACAGTCTGCATCAGTGTTATTTTAATATCATTGATATACTCTAGCCTTTTATTAATAGTTTCAATCAGTTTTTTAACTAAAATCAAAAAGTAACATTAAAAAATAAAAATTAAAGGAAAGTTTTAGTAATTTTGTTGTTTTTGTAATTTTTAGTTAGTTATTTTATACTTGTCTATATAGTTTTAATTAATTTATTAATTGTTTTATTTTTAAAATACATTTTTATTTTTTAAAACATTATTTTATTTTATTCAAAAATTAAATTAAAATTTTATTTTATTTTAACTAAATGTTTAACTAAAAAAATTTAAAAAGTAATTAAAAGGTTTTTTTTCTATTTAAGTTAACGTTCGTTTTAATTTCAAAACATAAACTAAATTTTTTTTTAAACTGTTTTCATTTTATTTTTTGTTTTAGCTATCTATAATAACCCTATGCCATCAAGAGCTTTGATGTAACACTTCATTTATAATGAATAAATTTGGTGTAATTAATTCTTACATATTATATTTATAAATAAGTTCTGAGAAAATAAATTAGTATGATATGCCTATGTATGATATACTAAGTAAAACTAGAAACTAAGTATTCGACAACTGATTTTGCGTCACATTGTGGTTCTTCATGGGCGCTTCAAGTGTAGACAGAATTATTAATTATAATTAAGCATCTGTAATCATCTGTATTTGAACATCTGGTTTTGTGTTTTGAGTTGTTTTGAGGACTTTATCTCGTTGTGTTGATGGAAACGGATTATCCACCAACTTGAGGGTCATGCGTTTCATAGGAAACAGGTTTCTCTCTGAGTTTTTCTATGGTTTTTCCAGCAGTGGTCAGTGAAAGCCGCTGTGTCGGAGTGATTCCTGTCTGGTGTTTGCTTGATTGAGATTGTCGTACTGTCTGAGAATGATTCTTCCCTCAGAGGAATCAACAGCTCCAGAAACAATCTCAGGTTTATAGCTGTGTGATGTCGGTCTAGACTGGGTGTGTGTTTGGGGTTTTTCTGCACTTCTTCAGTTCACTGCTGAGCGTCTGACAGTAAGGGGATCGATCTGTGTTATCCTGCTGTATGACACTGACACCTCCTGTTTGATGATCGAGACCAGCCTGGAGCTCACGGTACGCTTTAAGATCACTTATTACACAGCTCTCTGGAAAACTGGATGCTGATTGGTCAACGGCGCCGTTTAAATGTGGTTATATATTTGATAGCTGTGTAAGTTTTTTTCTTCCCTCATAATACAATCAGTTAACTCGAATCAATATTCATGTCCATTTATTTGTATATTCAGTCAGTAGCTCTGGTATTAATAAAGAGTAGAT